>CM053504.1:79732674-79820180 GCA_028627145.1 Eidolon dupreanum | reverse complement strand
AATATCAAAAATGGCACCCAGTTGTAATCCCAAGTTTTCCCTGTATCAATTCCTGCTTTTTCCTTGCATTCATCTGTTGGAGCAGAGAATAAGCCTCTCCCTCTAATATAATTTCTCACACTAGTGATGGTAGTTAATGGTGTTTGGTGTAATTCTGAGGAATTATGCCTCCTCATCTTTCAGACAAGTCTCCTGAGACCACCCAATGTAAAGTATCCACTCATCACCATTTAACTCCATGACTCTCTCAGATGTCACTGTGCTTTGATTCCTCACAGCACTCAAAGCCATCGGAAAGTATAACATTAATTTGATTCTTGATTGTTTTACTGTCTGGACACCGTCTTGTAGTCTCCCCGTGAGTGTTGTAATGTTCTTAGCTACTCACACCTGTATGTCCAATTCCCAGAGAAGTGGTGATATATATCAAATGCCTAATAATGGCCTGGGATAATTCATTTGTCTGTTTTTTTTTTCCTTAAAAATATTTGCATTCTTGAACTGCTACTTTAGGACTCAACAGGTTTAGCTATGAAATAGTATTGCTAGTCACAAAATAAAATCCCACATCTAATCTTTGTGGATATATGTAAATTAGGCCACAATGCACCAAGTTCAAAATTAACTGAATTGGTCCTACTTAACAAACTTCTTCATCACACACGAAAACCCTTAAAAATCAAGTTGAATGAGGACACTTGTTAATAAAACTGGAGTCTGTCAAGTGAAACTGCTGTGTGACTTTTATTAGGAGAAATCATTTAGAAAAGGGTTTTGTTTCTAAATATATCAAGACATTAAGTAAAGAATACTAACAATTAATAGCTGGCAACTCGACAGTTATTTGATCTCAAAGACAAATATTTTAATATAGAAGTAAGCCAGAAAATCTAGTTCCACAAGTTCCAAGCAGAGACAAACTTTAGAGATCACATTTTTAATGAAGAAATTCTAAATATTTAGAATCATGTATTTTAAAGATTGTATAACTAAACTTTTCTTATACTTATTTTGAGAATATAAATCACAAATGAGGACAGAGTTTTGTCTTCTTAATCATTTCATGTTGTTTTTCATACACTGGAATTCTGTACAGAGAATGAGGTATAGAGGGCACTGTTGTACTTACAATCAGATGCACAAAGCCTCTGCATGATGAAATTCAGGGAGTAACTGAGCAGGATTGGTTTCATTCACTTTGTTTACCTGACCAAAAACAAAAGTATTTTTTAACTATTTGGTAGAAAAATGATGCTTTAACCTCTTACAGGGTATTAAGGTATTTGGATTGCTGTATTATACAAAATTTTCTTTCAGCATTATAAAATCACTAATAAAATTATTAATAAAATTAGGTGATATGATTTATAGTGAGTCAGGTGGCATGTATTTTTCAAATCTGAGGAGATCAGATTTAGGGAGAAGCAATATGATTTGTCCAGGACTCCCACAAGATAAATCCTTTCTTTATCCATGACCAGTAATCTTCAGCTTTTTCATAATATTTTTTAATGCAGGAGTTAGAACTCCAATTGGCCCCTTGAGTTAGTATTCTTTATCCCATTCCTTCTTACTTGAAAATCCTGCTAAACTGTTAACATTCAGCAAAAATTCCACTTTAATTCTAAAACTTGGTACCTGTGACCTACAAATTCTTTTCTTTTTTTCACTGAAATTGAGTCATCTCCCTTTGTTTCTCTCACAAAGCATGTTCTATCATCTATTACAGTTATGTGTGAGCATGTTGCCCTTTTCCTAGACTCCTACAAGCCACACTCAGGCAGCCTCAGTCTGGAGAGCTCAGAACCAAGATCAGCAATTTGTCCTTGGACTTAGGTAAGAGCCCTTCCCAAACAAAAGCCCACACTTGGTGAAGTGAAACAGAATTTGTGCATCTTCCATTTTCCTTACTCCTCCCCCATGATCACATCCAGGGACCTCTCTTTCCTCTCCTGCCAGATGACTGGCCTCTCTCACTCTGAGACTATTCTCCTTAGGTAAGGCAAATATATCATTTTTCATTTAAGCATTTTGAAAATGAAAAAGATACTATTTAAAATTACAACAAACATAAGTCTGAATGGTGCTAGGCAACCGAGATGTATCCATCTAAATGTGAAACTATAAATCTTAAACATAGCTAAATGATCTCTTGCATTCTTGAACGAGAAAGGCTTAGAACCTTGACAGAACTGGGTTCCAACCTTGCTTCTACTGCTCACAGCCTGTGTGATATTGGAAACTGCTCTAATTTTCCCACCTCCAGAATGTGGCCTATGCCACCCTCATCCTCTCTAGGTCATTATGAAGACTAATTTCATATAAGTGAAAGTGTCTGATGCAGAACAGGTACATGATAAAATTTTGTGTCTTTTCTGTTCTTTCTTTTTGTGCTACAATTTTAATCTCAAATTAGATAAATACTCTTTCTAGTTTTTATTTGTATTTACAGTTTTTAGGAAATAGCAGAGTACCCGATCTATGCACTCAAAATGTATGTAATTAATATGGTTATTTCTATTCTGTAGAGTTTTTCGATTCACAAAGTGAAAGATTGTTTTTTTGTGTGTGTATCTGTTCAGGTTTTGATAGCTGGAAATAATCTTCTCTGTTCTTTCACTCTCTTTGTACTAAGAAATATTTATAGTTAAAACCATCTAGATACATAATGCCTTTCCATTCCACTTGAGCACAATTTATAATTTATGAAGGTTTTTGTTACAAATTTTTCTAGTGGCAAGTAATGAGAAACAATCCAATTATCCATCAGTTTGGAAATGGTTAAATAATTAGTGGTAGCTTCATATTGTTGAATATTGTGTAGTTTTTAAAAGGAATAATTTATAAAATACATCATGTATACCACTCTGATTAATACATATAAGTAAATTAATATGCATTAATAAAATAAATAAATTTGCAGGTTAAATATTTCTAGTAAGATTTTATTTAAAAAAGACAAAAGAAAATGAGTACATTTTAATGAAAATAGAGAAATTTTTTAGATAGTAAACAAATAGTTAATTCCAAGAAGATAGAATTAGAGGTATATTACTATTTTTATATATTCTCATATTTGTTGATTTATAAAAACAAGCATATAAGCATGACTTACTTGTATAATTTTGAAATCAAGTTGATATACAGTATAAAAGGTATGAACTCTAAAATGTAAAAAGAATAAGGTATGTTAGAATTATGAAAAAATGTAACAGGAAGAAACATGGAAGGCTTGATCTTGAGTAAACTGGAACACCATTTTAATTCTTTACTATTTCTTTGAAAAACACTTCTTTACTATTTCTTCCTATTTCTTCAGGTATCCACACTGACTGTTAAAGTCAGAGCAGTAACATTAAAAAAAAATGTTTCACTAATAAAATTGCATCAATTTTTTTCAGACCCAGGGTAGGTATTTGAGCCAGTATATATCTCACTTTTTATAACAGATGGATTACATGAAAACTGGAAGTAATTTGGGCACAGTATTATAAATGTGTAAGTAAATGTCACTACTTAAATGTCTTTACATATTCAGTAATTATTAGGTATTCAGTAAATTGTTCTGTAAAGAGAAAAAATGAAATCAAGTTGAGAAAAAGCCCTCATGTAAAAACTATAATATTTTATTTATGAAGTTCACTTTTTGATACAAAATCTTATAAAGTATTCTCTGACTTTCACAATATCAAGTATTTTTAAGTTTATCCATGTTGAATTGAACAATAATGAAAAATATGACAACTTCTTTGCCTATTTAAATTTTACCATTCGAGGTTAAATTCTAAATATTATCATACATTACTTTAAATTGTTTATTTTGTATTTTATGAACAATTTATTTTGTATTATTTGAAATCTTACATTTAATTTTTTCCTGGAAATTGTCTGCTCAAATATATTATTTAGTTAAACATTTTAACACATTATCTAATGTAAATTATAAATCAATTTTTGATTAAGATACAAATTTGTACATGGCTCATTAAAAATAAAAAATAAAAAATGTTATTTCTATTTTTTGTTCTTGTCTTTTTCTTGTTTGTTAAATCTACTTTATGCACTTATTAGATTTTCTGAAGATATAATTATACTTTTGGGAGGTGGATAGTCATGATAGCATATTGTACTCAGCACCTAGAATTACTATAGAACCTCCAAATCCCAGTTCATACGACCAAAAAGTTAGAAAACAAAAACTTAAGATCAAAACTAAATTAACATGAAAACAATTTTGTTAATACAGAATATAAACCTCAGTGGGTCAAAAAGAAATTTCTGTATCGAGCAGTGAGCTTGACTTTCCTGGGCTTTCTTGTTACCAGCTTCTCCAGAACTATTTTTCCAACCGTAGGAATGCATTTTTTTTTTTCAATTTGGGGACCAATAATTAGATATCACTTTTGTTAATGGATTACTCAATACTAGGATTTACTAGTGAGAATCTATGATAGTGAAAGCCAAGGAAATGGAGCCCGGTTTGTAGTGGACATCAGCTATTTGCCAGGCAGCAAATTAAGTATTTATGTTTCCATTTCAGAACCTTCAGTTCTGATGAATTTCCAAAGCCGGGTATGAAAATGTATGAAAATGTTTTCCCGATATAAATATTCAGTTCATGAAAATACTGACCAATTAAAGTCCCGATCAAATACCTCCACTATGCTGAATCCTCATATCTGAGTGATTAATTCTTCCTTACATGAACTTAGTTCAGCAATCACAATGTCTTATCATTTTTAATTTTAATAACTATCTTCTTTACTAGATTGCCGGGACTTTTCAAGTATTTTTTTTTTAATCTCTTTATGGCAAATAGATTGGTTTGGACCTCTTCCAACCTCAAAGGGACGATGATTTCGTTTTGACTGGGAGAGACATGTTTTCTGGGTATGGGTTTGCCCCTCCTGGTCATACCTTTTGAGATGATCATGTATTTTCTCTCCTGAAGACCACAGAGAAATGAAAAGTAGCTCTTCCTCTTGAATACCTGAAGTTCCCTTGATAGGAAATTACTGTTGACATTGCTGCCTCTAGAGCAAAGTCAAGAAAGTTCATTATAAGTGTACTTGACAGTGAAAGCCCCAAGCAATGCCTGGCACACAGTAGGAACTCAATTTCTTTATCCTTCTTACTTATATTATAGTAATTATCATAATACACTAAGTACTTGTGCATCAACCAGTATAGAATGGGAGAGGTGGCCTGTGACAACTGGCTAGGATTCACTGCTACACGAATAAGATGAGAACATTGTGACATCACTGGTAAACATGCACAGTGTCTAATTTCCCATCACTGCTTGGAGGAGAATATCTTTTGCATGCCCCGTAATTTCATTTAAGCCTTCAAAACAGCCCTGTAAGAGTGGTGCCATCTTTTACACTTTACAGGTGAGGCCCAAAGGAGATGAGGCTATCCACATGAGTAAGTGTTGGCTCTTGGATTAAAATCCTAGTCTGCTTAATTCCAAAGTGCTGTAATGCCCACAATCTTAAAGGGGGACATATTTCCAATGTTCTCATCTAGCAGTGGTGTCAAGGGAAAAAAATGGTTACATGCACAAGAATGGGTGATCAGGGTTCTGGCATAAATGAAGTCAGACATTCATTCTCTTAAGCCACTGTGAATGCTTGGTCTGCTTTCCATTAAGGCAGGACACCCCGCAAGTTTAAAGAAATTGACAACTCTGTAACAGTGTCAGTAATAACAAAAAAATGTTTTGCCTCCCTAAACTTTACCATTATTGTTATAAGGGAAACAGTTTGATGCTTACAGGGACCTAAAAATCCATAAAGTCGATGGGACTATCTCTGCTAAGATTCTAGTTTTCCCTTTGGCTAATGGCTTATATAAGTGCATAAATTCATAAATGGAGCGTATCACCCATTGGTAATGAGCTTGGATAAAACAGTAGGATGAGAAGTAGCAGACATCATTTTATTACGGTAATGTGATGAAACTGATGGCTGTAAGATTGAATTTCAGGAAATACCACGTGATGACACCTCACAAAATCACATTCACAAAGCAGCAAATATATAGAATTTACCCAGTTCTGGAAAATAGTGCAGAGCACGAGGGTAAAATTTTATTCCAAACCATGCACATGGCTCACTGCCTGCTGACATTGCTGTTCATTGCTATGAATCTTGATTTCTGAAACAGCGTGTGTGATAGATAACATGATTTGAAGGTACACTTTATTTCTGAGTATATGATTTATTGGTGGCTGTACATCGGTGCGTAAGTGTTCTTTAGCTCACCTTAAGCACATAGTGAAAACTTCATGAATAGAATAAGTTTTCTTACCTTTTATTAACTAACAAAAACTTTCAGTTCCATCTAAGGACAATATCTGAATACTGGAAGATGAGAAACTGATGTTATTTCCTTTGTTAGAAAGGTTCGTGTCACTTATGAATTTCTTCCTATGAATCAGCTTTCTGGTTCTCGGTAATCCAATTCGAAGATATAAAAATGGGTGATTGTGAAGTTTACTCCTGATGATACAATCAATTATTTTCTACTTCCTCTCTGTAGACAAAGAAATTTCTGAATGAATGATAGCAAACCACCAATAACTTCTGTTTTATGAGCACCATTTTTTTTTAACTAAACAACGCAGCTTTTTCTTCTTTTAGTTGCCTGAGTTCTATATGCTAAGCACGTGAGGTTTGAGGGATTCTAGTTGTACAGGTCAGCGTTTTCTGTGTTCTTGTGAGATAGTTAAAAATCTCCTACTGGAAAACATGTTAGCTTCTCAGATTATTTATATAGACAAAATTTTAGGCAATATAAATATGTCTTAAATACGTCTTATATAATTTCAAAATGGCAATGAGAGATTTGTTCACTTAGACAGATATTTTATTCTCCTTCATTTACTGCTCACTAGGCTTTCTTGTATGTTATTTGACCACAAATTTGAGGTTTATCTGAATAAATTTAAACTTTAGTGTCTTTCCTGCTCCTTGTTCCAAATTTATATATTTCTTTACAAGAACAATATTGAAAATAATTGGGGCTTATATTCAACCAGTTCTGAAATGTCATACAGGTTATGAAAATATTGAAATAAAACCTTACTAGAAAATAGTAGAAGCCCTACTCCCCTAAGATCCTCCACTACACAACCCTGTGCCTCCCTAGGGACCCTGAAGACAGTATTTGGGGTTGGAAATATTTGAAGGTTGAAATTGAGATTCCTGCCAAGTGGGACAGGTGTGAAAGTGGAGATGATAGAACTTAAGGCATAGAAGAAATTGAACTTCAAGAATTAATTCAAAATATGCCTTGTGATCATTTATGATTCCTGTGGTCATTTTTTTGTATCTAAAAAGACAAATACTACATGACTTCACATATAAATGGTATAAAATAGTCAAACTCATACAAGCAGAGAATGACATGGTGGTTGCCTGGAACTTAGAGGAAGGGGAAATAGAGTGATGTTGGTCAAAGGATATGAAGTTTTGGTTACAGAAGATTAGTTCTTGAAGGCTAGTACACAGCATGATGGCTATTGCTAATACTGTTTTGTCCATTGGACATTTGCTGAGAGGGTAGAATTAAATTAAGTCTCATCACACACAAAAAGGAAGAGGTACCTATGTGGTGATGGATATAATAATTAGCCTGATTGTGGTGATCATTTCACAACGTGTACATATCAAGACATCAGATTGTACACCTTAAACATGTATAATGTTTTCATGTCAATTATAAGTCAATAAAGCTGTTAAAAAATAAAACCTGTTAACGTAACACAGCCCAATGGTTATCACAGGGTCCATTGAGTATTATATCAAAACCAAGGAAGCCATGGGTATCAGTCTAGGTCCAATCAGAAGATAGAAACCACACAGTAATTTGAACAGGGAAGGTTAAATATAAAGAATTATTAAATTATGATAAAAGAGTAACTACAAATGTAAGAGAGCTCTAGGTAGTGTGCAAAGGCTGAGGGAGCATATCCAAGGAAGGAAAATATTGAAAGGAGGTCATTTTCCCAAAGTTAGGGATCAGATTGTGTTAGAAAAGATGTGGCCAAAGCCCACTGGGTGACACAGAGTTTCCCTGGCTGGCCTGAGGGTCATATCAGGTATAGTACCACCCATACTGCAGATCAAGTGTGTAGCTATTGGTACCAAGAAGAGAAACTCCTTCTTCCTTCAAAGTGCCCTCTGCTAAGAAAGCTTGACATTGTTTTCACTGTAAAGTAAAAATAATTACAGGAAGTCTAGCCTTTACCAAAAAGCAGGTATAAAAACGTGGTATTTGGAGTTGGCAGGCAATAAAGTGATTAACTGGTAAACATATACCCCAAAATATTTCTGTTCTGTTGATGGATTCCCACAGATTCTTTAAAAAGGATAATTTGTTTATTTCTTTAAAAACTTCTGAGCCCATATACATACAAACAACACAAATTAAATAAATTAATCTAGAATATTAAAACACCTGATGTACTGCTATTAATGTTTTGTGTAAGTTTGGGCTTTATAATTTTGGCATTTCTAGATTTTATAAAGGTTTTATACATGTGGCTTAATATGTCAACGAATTTAGTAAATGTTCTTAACACTTGAAGGAAGGTTTTCAGTATATATTTAGGAAATCAATTATATGAAACATTATCCACTTCCTCCATCCAGCTGTTTATTATATGCCTGTTTGTGCTATGTAGGAACACACAGAGTTAAATTAGAAAATCAATAGTGATTACCAAGTCTAGAACATCTAATAGTTTTGTTTTTCATTTGACACAATTTAATATGAGACTACTGTACTTGTCTATTTTACTTTTTCAATATAAACCTAAATTCACAGGCACAAAAAGATAGATTCTGTCCAGAAAATTGTAAGAAATGGATAATACCTTAAGAGGAGGTGATGCTGAGCCATGTTGTCTGTAGTCATCTACCTTTCCATTGTTAAAATAAATTATTGGAAACATAAAAAGGAAAAGAGAAAGAATTAAACAGAGGAAACCAAAACATCTTATTCAGCATCTTTTTTGCTCTATTTTTCCTTTGAAATTTTTCAACTATCAAAAAATTATTCAAGCCTTTCATTAAAAAATGTAAAAATTCATCTAGCTTTAGCCCTCTTGGTTAAAACTCTTTGATGCGAGAATTTGGGGCTAATAAATCTTAGTATTGCCTATCTGTCAAAGAAAAGTGCCAAGAGTAAGCACCAAATAGTGTTAGTATAAGGTATGAAAAGCTGACAAGTTCAGTTCTAAGCACTTTTTCATTGGTGAAAGGAAAATGAAATAAAATTAAACTTTATTGCTTCTTCTCATTTGCTAAGTTGCAGTGACATACGGTCAACTCTTTTTAACAGTGAAACATATGAAGCTTTGAACATGTTATCATTTATGCGTGTCCATTCATCTGATTTAAACAGATCTGGTGTTTTTAAATCTCTTTTCTTGATAACTGTGCTATATTTTTTTGTACTCCCAAACCCTCTCATTGTATGTTTTTATCTTCTCTAAGAACTTGGATATGTTTTCTTATATGTGTCACAAAAATATTCACAGTTTTCCTACAAATGGCGCTGATCTAAGTTTTGTGTCTATCATTCACTAGTCGTAAACGTTGTCTATTCAAAGACTCCATCTACCAGCAGGTCTCAAAAGATTAGGTCTCAGCAAACTTTCACAATCTTTAAAAATCTTGAAGACCCCAAAGAGCTTTTGTTTATATGAGCTTTATCTATCACTATTTGCTGTATTAAAAATTAAAGCTCATAATTTTTAGAAATATTCGAGTCATTTAAAATGACAATAGTCTCCTTACATGTTATAGAAACAACATATTATTACTAAAAATAATTTTTAAAATAGTGAGAAAGTGCCATTGCTTTTACATTTTTTACAAATGTACATAATGTCTAGCTTTGTAAAACGTATCTGGAATCTACCCCTGTTTCTGCTGTTACAATATGAAGAAATTGAGGTGTCACACAAATTTGTAGTTAAAAATGGCAAGGGTATTTAAGCTATTATTGATAATTGTGGATATTCTTCTTTGCTACTACCCAAAACTTGACAAATGGGGAAGTTATCTTAAAAGTTATTTGTAATGTTTAATCTGTAACCATGTGAAAGGATTTTTCATACTCTGTAACGAAAAAATTCCATTGGTCTATCACGCACAGTGAATGGATCTACTATTTACGTATCATTTTGTACTATTGTGCATTACAATTTAGAAAATACTGGCTCATTGATTTTTGCAGGTATTTCCAGTTCTCAGTTTGCCTCTCTACACTTAGCAACTCTTTCTTGGTAAACTTCTAGTAGTCTCTCTGCATATGCGCTGTCCACATTTTAGATTAAATTTATAAGTTAATCTACACACAGGCTTCTGGGTCCTCTCATCAGTTGAGATTTCTCTTCTCTGGTCTCCTATCCCATATATTCCAGATACTTCAGCATCCCTGAGGTAAGAAGATTCTGCTTGGATTCTATCTAGCTTCCTATTCTGCATTCAGGAAGGTATCCAAGGATGACGATCTGGGTTGGTCATGGAACTCACCTGGTGATTTTTTCTTTACTTAGGTATCACAGTCTTTGTTTTGCCTATCGCTCATAGTCTACATTTCCCCAATTTTATTGAAATTATGACAATAGGGCTACTAATTGTTCCATCATGGTAGAAAGCAAAAGTTTCCTTGGACCTCTTTTTATGCTTTCATAAGCATTTCATTGACAGAGATGTCAAAAAAAAAAAAAAAAATAGCTTCCTACTATCTTATACTCAAACTCAACTGGTATGTTTTTAACATATTTAAAAAATAATAAGGAAATATTTTAGCTCCAAGGACAAAATTAGATAGCAGATATAAGCCTTGGAGTCTCTGGTTCCATGAGGAACTTTGAGGAAAATCAATTAACTCTTTTATTGAAAATCTATTATGACTCATACAAAAAATGCCATTGATTCCATTTAAATATTAATCTCTTTCCATCCCTGAAAATGACTCTCTTACACTTTCATACACATTTTGCACCTAAGGAAACTTAGTTCCATTGAAGTTAAATAAGTTGCCCAAGATCACAGGCTTAGTTAATTTTCAGAGATTAACTGAACACAGTTCTGAATATTCTAAAGAATGATCATCAGCAGTTGAACCAGAGATTTATGTGCAAGGTATTGGCATAAAGCATTAAAAAACAAAAGGAGGTGACCTATGCAGATAATCAAGAATATGAGGTTCTAATCCAGATAAAACCACTTAGAACTTTCCCAGATTTACTTCTTCTGAGACAGTGGTGAACAAAAAACTTGATAAAAATAATAAAAAGTTTCCCAGACTGTATTTAAGTTAGAATAAAGTTTCTTAGTGGCCAAATATGTAGAATTAGGACTCAGGATATAGTAGATATCCTCTCTGTTCTACTATTTCACATACATTTTAGCTTATGATGATGAACATAAATTTTCACTTAATCACATCTTCTCCACAATTCTAGTTTTATATTTAAGTTGGCCTTGTTTACACATTTTTCCAAGTAATTTTAGCATTTCAAATTGATGTACTGCTGCAATGCTAGTTTGTATTTATCTTTAAAAATCAGCATTTCTCACCAAACAAGAGTATCAATCATCTGAAAACCAAACAGGATCATAAACCCTTTACATTCATCATAGCTCAAAGCTAAAAACATCCATAAATATATGATTTCTTAAAGCAACATTTATTTACTAAAAGCTTTTTGGTGAATGTGTTAAGGGGATTCTGTGGTCAAAAATTACCATAAATATTTCCAGAATGACAACAGTAAGTTACACAGAAAAATAAAAAACGAAATTAGCTTTTCTTCACATTAAAGTATATAAACTTAAGTTCATGACTCCGATCCAAACTTTTCTTCTAAGAAATCTTTGAATTTACAAACTCCAGCTCACCGGAAAGGTGTAGAATGGCACATCTAGGGTGTTCTAAGCACGATCCCTGCTCAACGTATACTATGCAACTATACAATCATTGTGTTTGTCTTCTAAATATCTCCAAGACCACTTGTTATCATAGCTTTCTAGCTATCTTAGTGTGTTTCAGTGTGATTCTTCAAATGTTTAATTAATGATGTTAAGTCAATTTTGTTTGAAAATAATTACTGAGCACCTATCACATTTCTAGTAATGTTCTGGGCACATTTAAAAATATTTCACATAGAAACTTGAATTCAGCCAAGATTTGTGTATGAGGACTGGGGAGAGGGTAGCCCCCTAGCTGACAGGTCCTGCTGGTAGTTAGGCAGAGCTCGTCTGCACAGAGTTGTTGGTCTGGGTCATGGACCAAGATCCAGCTGATCTGGCCACAGGGATGGAGAAGTGTATTACAACTTCAAAAATGGGGTATACAGCAATGACACGAACATGACAATTTGCTGCTGCCATGTAGCCTTCATTCTAGTTGGGGAAGACAGACAATAAATAAATAGTATAAACGATGTCAGGTGATGACAAGCTATGAAGTTTTGGCAAGATAAGAAGAATTATGATAGGGGGAGAGTAGTGCCATTTTATACAGGTGGTCAAGACAGTCTATTCCAATAAGCTGATATTAGAGCAGAGACCAGAATGAAGTGAGGCAGTAAGTTATGTTGCTCTATGAAAAGGGTGGGGTGGGTGAATTGTAGGAGAGCAAACAGCAAAAGCTCTGATGTTTAGGCTTGCTTGGTTTGTTCAAGGAATCACAAGGAGTGGAGAGGAGGTAGCCAGGGAGAGAGTAGGAGGAGATGAGGTCGATGAGGTTAACAGGAGACTAGATTGTGTGGAACCTTACAGCCTGCTTTAAGGGTTTTGTCTTTCCCCTTGAGTGAGGTAGATTGAGCCTTGTGAGACATTCAAGTGGAGAAGTAAGATTAACTGCCTTATGTCTTAAAGGATCAAACTGATTGCTATGCTAAGAAAAGACTACAAGAGAGCAAATGCAAAAGCAAAAACACTAGTTAATATACTGCTGCAGTGATTCAGTAGACAGATGATGGCACTTAGACTCGATTGAAGAGTAGAGGTACTGAGAAGATGTCAGATTAGGAGAACATGTTTAGGGTAGAGCCAATAGAAGTTCCTCCTGGATTCATATGAGATGTAAGAGAGAGAAAGTGAGAAGTCAAATGCAATTCCATAGTTTTTTTTAAGTTAAAACAACAGATGAGTTGGAGCTTCCACTTATTAAGGTGGAAAAGATTGCATGAGGATAAGGCGTGGAATGCATGTATACTGGAGTGGGGGGGGGGGGCAGTAACGAGAATTCAAATCAGGGGCTCAGTTTTGGAAATGTGAAATTTGGCATGTCTGTAGATATCCAAATGGAAAGTGAGACATATTAGTCTGGAGTTAAGTGAGAAGTTGAGTATGAGGGAGCTACTTTGAATATATACATACTCACTGATTGCTAGAGATGTACACTGTACACTACAGGAATTAGAGTATTTCTCATTATACTGAACTCTGAACATTCTTTACAGCCAAACCCACCACAAAGAGATAACTTGTTACTCCATGTATTATAACAATATTACAACAATATTTTTTTAAATGAGATCATGTTATACAGACTGTCTTGCAACATGATTTTTTTATTTAAAAATATACAGTGAGCATTTTTAGGTAAATAATATATATCTACTTCAGACTTTAAATGGTCAATAGTATTTCCTTGAATTATTCTATTATACTTTAAGCATTTTGATATTTTTGAGTCTTTTCCAAAGTTTTGTTACACAACAAATGAAATACAGGGGTGAACTACCTTGCATGTACATCTGACACAACAACACTGTTGGAATGCAACTTTAAAAATAACACAGGTGGTGCATCCATTTAAAACTCTCAAAACATACTGCTAAATTGTTTTTGAAAAAAGTTTTACTAACCTACACTTTGACCAATAAATAATGACAATGATGATTTCCCTACATGCTGGCTATGATTGAGTAATATCATTCTTTAATATTTTTGCCAGTGATTCAGTTTTAAAGGTTCCTGGACACAAATTGAGTTAATATTTTGAAGATACAGGGATAACCTTTTATAAAATTAAATAATAAACAAGTATGAAATGTATTAACTTTTTGAAGCTTTCTAATGTTTAGGCATCTTTTGTTTTACTTTGGAAACTAAATTATAAATAAATATTTACATTGTACAAACATATCAATCATATATAATTTATACACATCAGTCATATACTTATATAATTTAATCATATATATAATTTAGTCCTGCATATGCATAAAATACATACATACCTTGAAGTTAAAAGTAAAGATATTTTATTTGAAAAACCTTATATGTGGATATTGGCACCTACCAAAAAATTAAGATCTTTGGCACTGTTCTTTTAGCCACTGATTATAGTGATTATCTTTTAAAAGACAGAAACCTAAATTTCAAAAAGCAAAAAATGTATAAGATAACCTCACGAATGTGAAATTTATGTGATGTACAATAGGGACCGCAACAAATATGTCCTAGATTTTCTAGAATACTTCTTATGTAAAATATTTTGTATAGCATTTGTCCTACAGCCAGAAATATCCTTAAAATGCAGATATTTCTGCATCTAAATATGTTTCCCCAGAATATCTCATACATTCAGCTTTAGCACAAAAATTCACTATCCATTCAAGCACTCTAATTTTTGGTTTATAAATATGGTTCTCTGCCTCAAGGGAAAGATTGAAGAAAGAAAACAGATTTTGGATAACCTAGAGTTGACAATATGTTTTATCACACTGGGTCACTGTCTTAATATTTTTATGGACAAATAGTTTACTGTACATGCTTTACTCATGGGATATAATTTAAAGAGTTTAACAGTCAACTTTTCAGAAATTAATTTATAAATAGTAATTTAAAAAGTGGTCTGACAAGGTTACGGTTCTTATCATGGTCTGCTTGAATGGATATGAATGTTTATTTTTATTATGACTTTCTTTGTCTCAAAATATTGCATTAATCATCGTACTACTAAGAAAAAAATAATAACTCAACAAGCACCCTTTATGTAAAGCAGTTTGTTTTGTTGTTAGCAGCACAGTTTGTTAAATTATAATTAAAAAATTTAAAGGCCAAGGGAGTAAACATAGTTGTATTTTAAAATTTGATTACATTCTCATCTTTATATATTTATAAAGTTATAATTTATGACTTGACCAGTTGAAAATCAGACTTTTATCTCTAACCACAGACTTTGTTTCAGATGCCCCCCAGGTGATTCTGGGGATCAAATTTCTAATAAGGAAGAAAATCATCTAGCAATGATGATTAATTCTGCTGGGTTTCATGCTCAGATTATTGCTTCACAGCAGGCTAGGTCATTCTCATAATACAGGATAATTAGACTGAGTTTTCCACATGGAGGAGTACCATAGTCAGAATTTCTATGAATAAAATAATATCCACTACCATTTATAGAGGCCCTAAAAGGTGCTAGACACTGAATTTTATCTTATTTATCTTATGCAGCAATCTTATGATATAGATATGTGTTATTATCCTTGTATTTCTTGTGAGATATCTAGAACTCAGGTCAAGGTAAATTTTTAAAAGCACATAGCAAGTAAAGAAGGCAGAATTCACATTCATCTGTTCAACTGCAAAGCTCATAGTCTATATTACTGCGCTGGTGCCTGGTAACGATGGTGTTATATGATCATTTTCAGGAGCCTGGGAAAGCACAGGAAGCTGCCATGACTTCCTGAGGTTCACTCAGCAAGAATGCAGACCAGCAATGGAATTCTAACGTACCTGGAATAGAGTTTTGGAAAGCACGAGATTTGTCGTTTTGAGTAGTTCTGAAATCGAAATAAATGTACGTTTTCCCCTAGCCAATCCAAAGTCAGGTAGGCAAGTTAGAATCTAACGTGAAACACTCTGAATGATATTAATACCTATAATGCCACCTTCCTGTGGTTCACCTGTGAAGTCTTAACAACTGCTCAAACTGGTCATGCAATGCTCTCAGGACAGGAAGTTGTGAATTGTATTAATCAAAATAATAAGCTGTATCTCCAAAACTTTTCGTTACCCTTGAAAATTAAGACTTAGCTCTTTTCTGAAGTTTAAATTTTAAAGATGGAGTTTCAAAAAATTCAAAGTCAACGATTACTTTTTTATCATAAGGTCTTAAATAATAATGAAAATGATTATTAAATCATATTATTTCATTAATTTTATTTAGTTATCATTAAATTAGTAAATAATTAAAAATAACGGTGATAAATCTTAAACTGAATTGTTTACATACAATAATCCCAATGTTTCTATATTAATGAGGTAATATTAAATAAACATACAATTACGTCTCAGCAGTTTATCTAAATGGCTTTAAAAATTGCTTCCCATGAGAATTTATTTAATCATATCTAGTTTTTCCCTTGCTAGGCCTCCTCTCTAGATGAATGAAAGATACAAAAAGTATTAGACTAATTCTCTTAGAAGTACAGGCCCCTTTGAAACCATCCACTTTGACACAGAGCCTGAGTAAAATTTAGCCACCACTGTAAAAGATACCAAATTTGGTTTTTACTAGTCCAGGCAGGACTAGTCAGTAGAATCTTTCAGGAAAGGTAACTGTGCAGGAAAAGAAAGAAAATTGGTTCCCCACAATGACTGCCAATACAAATGAATTTATTAGTGAGCAAAGCAGGCAATCACCTATGGAATGTTACTCCAAATTATATCTAATTCAAGATCTATTAATGCCTACAATGTTTAATTAGAGTCTTTCCTCCCAGCAACCCTAATATGGGCTCCAATTAAACTCCAGGACTGGAAACCAGAGCTAGGAGGCTTTTTTTTTTTTTTTTTTAATGGGCTGGGGTAGGGGGAAAAGCCAAAACCAGGTGTCTGTCCAAGGCAGAGTAGAAAATCAGGAATGACACCGAAGATGAGGGCCAGGTAGTCAGCAGAAGCAGATCTACCCACAGGCACATGAACTTCAAAACCAGAGTAAGCCATGCCTCAGGAGAAAGCCTCTTATACTCACTCTTATAAAACAAGACCTGGCTTTTTATTTTTTTAAACCAGGCCGGAGGTCCAGGAGGCTGGCATGCAGATTCATATAAAGGTACCTTAAAGACCACAGTCAGGCTAATTATTCTGACAAATGGAAGCATATACCTGGCCAAAGAAATAAAGGAAGTTGCTTAAGTTCATATAGTTAACAGCAGATCTGGTGACAGAACCCAGATCTGTTTGTTCCCAATCTAACTCTCCCGAAACCATAGCACATAAATGGAAAATACAGACCCTGAGAAAATGCAGGTTCTGCTGAGCACAAAGAATGGACCAACATTTGGATGAAGGACAACCATCTGATTGAAGCTAACCATGTAGGATGCTGAAGTAAACCAGAGAAACAGCCTGAAAAGGAAGGAAAACTCTTCAGGAAGATGTCAGCAGGTCAAAGCGGCCCAGAGATGGGACACTGAAGAAAGCCAAAGATGATTTCCTCCTGCTCCTCTGTTTTGCTGAGATCAGACCTATAGCTATTATCTAAACCCCACAACAAAAACAAAGCAGAATTCTGTTGTCACTCTTCCAATTGGGATCCCTTATCTATGAGAACAAAGGGGATGACATAGCATTCGAGGAAAATATCAGAAGAAATTGTTGCCTGTTCCGTCTGCCAACATGCTTCTGCGAGCCCTGTGCCTGTCAGTTGTGTCTATCGGGTATGAGGTACCAAAAAAAAGAAGCCCCAGGGGTATTTTTATTTCCCTTCACCTCACCTCTGCCCAAGGGATAAAGGACAATTTCCTATGTAACCGAAGGCTGCTTTACATTTTACTTTTATTGGTAAAAATGTGGAATAGAATGTTTATTCTTTGATAATATTTACATCATCATGTGATATAATGCCTAAAATTAAAGCTCAAGATTAAGTACTGTTTTGATATCTGGTGAAATTGGGAGAGCCTCACATGGCCTGACTGGAAGTTCTCCCCACTCTGCTCCTGAGAACAAGGCGCTCCAGCAAAACAACCCTCTTTATCAAAGGGACCTGGAGCAGATCCTGCTCAATCTCGGCGAGGCAGGGTTCAGTTCCCAGGCAGCCGTGGCATTATTCAAGGAAGCCAATCACATCTTCCCGAGGGAACCAGAGTCACCCCACCCTCTTGATGCTACAAAGCCTCCCTCCCACAGTACCTGGCTGTTCTCTCTGTTCCCAGATACAATGCCAGTGTGGCCCTGCATGGCATGGGGTGTCCTCCTCCAGGCTGTGAGTATATGAGGCTGAAAAAAAAATAGCTGTCAATCTCATCTGTCCAATGTCAGGTGTCATGTGTTCAGCCATCCCCATAACCCTTCCTTAGTGATGGGGTAAATAGGAGGTGATTAAATCAATCTTCCAATTCAAACCCTCCTACCTGACTCACTGACCCCTGGACTGCGCTCTCCAGAAATATAGAAACCAACCACCTTTCTTCCTGGTGACAACTCTTTCTGTTTAGAGGACATAATACTTGGCCTTCATATTCACCAGACACATCTAACCCTTTTAAAGTCATATAGTAAGTCTTATTTGCTAGCCTTCTATTTTTTTTTTCCAATTGTTCTATACTGGCCATTTCTAATTTTTTCTATCTTCATTATGTCATGAAAACCCAAGTAAGTAATAATGTTGTGTTAATAATATAATCTTGTAGAGAAAAATTTGAATTCATATTGCTGAGTCATGCTGGTAAAATAATCTATCAACAAGTTAAACATCTTCCATAGCCTAGATTGCTTATTTATATTTGCTCGCTGACTCGGTTGATTGGATAGTCCTCTACCTGTGCACTAACACCTGCTTTATAACCGGTCTTCCGCTGACACGCCGTGCTATCTGTCCACCAGTGCTCTTACTTCACCCCAGAACATTAGCTTGTCTCTGAGTCAGTGAAGGCTGTGACACTAATGGTTTTGCAGAAAGAGTATATAATGACAAAATAACCAAAGCAGTGGGTTCCAAAGCTGAGTGAGCATCCATAGAAGTACAGATTTTTTCTTATTACAGATTTCTGCAGGCTACCCCACACTTACTATACTGGAATTCTTAAAGGGTAGGACCTTCATATTTGTGACAATGGGAAGAACCCCAGGTGAATAGATTGACCAGTCAGGTTTGAGAATGACTCATGCAGAGCACGCAGCATCCAATTCGCCATCCAGGTCCATGATTTTCAAAGCTTATTTGTTTGAGTTTTTGTTGGTTTGTTAGTTTGTTTGTTTTTGCTTAGCGATGTGTTTTTTTTTTCTAGTTACATTCATACAGAAACAATATGCAAGTCAGACTAAAGATTCATTGTTGTTTCAAACAATTTTTGATCTGGAGCATCAAAAGCTTCCATTTCTTCCTTACTCTGGATGGATTTGCAGACCCCAAAGAAGCCCCAAGTTCATGACACATGACTGTAAATCCATAACCTGCAGGGCTGTTTCAGCTGTGAATTACCCGAGACTGCCAGAGGCCTGTGTGAGTGACTGCAGCTCCTCAACGAGCTTTCTTAGGATCAATATAGGCTGACGGGTGCTTTAAATTTCACCGCCTCAGACGATATCAGATTTCACCCCAGGAATCACAGATTTGGATTCCACTTCTGCATTTGCCATAAAATTTCAGGATACTGTCCATCATCCAATGGACCCTTCATTAGATCCCAAGCAAGACATTTTCCTTCATATTTAGTAAATGTAAAATCTGGGTTGCTGTGAAAACTTGGATTATTTCTGTCTTTCTGGGCAATAAGTCCTAGTTTGTGTGGGAGAAAATGGGGGCTTTTTTTTTTTTTAAGAAACAATGTTGTGTCTGACCTCAAGGAACTCAATCTAGTAGGAGACAGACTCTAAGAAAATTAATTTTAAAACTATGCAATAAGTTCAATGCTGGAGATATACATAAATTGCTAAGAAGATAAGTTTTATAAGTAATTACATTTCCATTGTTGCTTTAGCTACAGGAGATAAGAGCCAAATTGTAGGCTCAATTACAACAACAATGCCAACATTCACCTGAGGCATACTTGCTTCTTCTTTCCCCCCAATCTTTATCCATCTTTACTTTTTAATTTGTCATACTACATGCCATTTTTCTGTGGAATAACAAACAAGATTTAAGTCTTGTACTAAAAATACACAATTTATAAAATTTTTTTTACCAGCTATTACTTGCTTTTTAACACTTTTTTTTTAATTATAGAAAAAAGACAAAGTCATGAGTACTTAGGAGTGATATTATATTCCACAAACACATGTTGATTCTAAATAGAAGAGTATTCAGAGATAGAAAAATGAATATGGAAGACTAAATGTGAGGCGCTATGCATAATTTATCTAATCTGCGTATTGGTAGACGGATGAGTGAGTTGACTCACAACCTCATTTCTCAAAGACGGGAAGGTCTCTTGACTTACTTAATGAAGCAGAAAGCTCAATCCCTTAAATTTAAAGAGCTATCTGGAAGCGAGTTAATAGAATGATCATCAGTATTCTGGTAGAAACACATTTTCTTGTCTCTTATATAATTGCTTAAAGCCCACCACCTCAGCACTATTGCAACAGATTTAATACTCTGTGGACAAAAGATGGGGCACTTGTCCACTAAAGACAAAGTGGTAGATCACATGTGCTCCTTTATCCGTGAGAAGGACACTGCTTACCTGTAGAGAGGTGTGATATTCAAGTTACTCTTCCTTGGCTGGGGATGGCTCCGTCCCCACTGGTGTTTACTGACTCTATCCAATCCCCTCCCTGGGCAGAGCAGAAAATAAAATGAAGCTAACTGGTCCGAGGAAGTGTGGAGCTGACAACCTGGTCCTCTGTTTTCAAGGTGTTGCTTTAACCAGCTGTGTTCCCTGGTGCCTAAGCTTAATAATGGACGTAAGCTTTCCATTTCTTCACTCAGATTTTATGTTACAAAGTAGCAAGAAATAACATGAACAATAATATGCATTTTCATCTTCACTTCCATTCTCCATTCTGTAAAAGTCAAACGTCTTCAGAAGAGTGGTTCTGTAAATTATAGACATAATAAATATTAACTGAGATCTCAGCTCTGTCACTTAGTAGCTGAGTGATCTCTCCTGCAAGGTACTCAACGTCTCTGTGCCTCAGTTTTCTTATCTATAAAATGGGGACTCTGACAATACTTATATCATAGGGTTACTGAGAGTTTAACAAACTTAAAAATGTAAAGTGCTGAGAACAACACATTAGAACACTAAATTGTTATAAAAGGGTTATTTTCAATGGTGGTACTGCTCTGCTATTATTATGTTCATTAAGAACAATACCAAAATGCATCAGTGATGTGTGTCAGTGATGTGTGTAAAAACTTGTCCTGGCTTTTGTGCCAGCTTACTGACAAAACCTTCAAGTTGTTCATTCCGAAGTGTTGCTGCATGCTGTATGGATTGTACGTATCTTGTCAATCCGACATTTAGCCAGAGGCTTAATTGTTTTTTGGTTTGGAGTTGTTTTTTTTGTTTTGTTTTGTTTTGTTTTGTTTTGTTTTACTGACTTGATACTTTAAAAATAAGTTATAGCAAAAATAAATCTGCAGTTCACTGCAGCAACCATATGAAATTTATGGCTGGCATGTATGTGCTTCTTTCTCAGATCTCTAGTTCTACCCTTAGCTTGATTCCATATTTCTAGTTATACTGTAGTGTACATGTTCTCGTGCCTGCTACCTCAAATATTTTGTGGAAGAAGGATGTTGATAAATAATATAAAATAACGTTCTTTTTGTACTTTGCTAAAATACCCCTGTTACCTATGGGAAAAAAATAAATCCATGGATAATCATCCTTGCCAATCTCTCTGCAAGGTATTTTGAATTACGCCTTTCTCCCAGTCTTGGCGGTACCAAGCGGTCATATTTAATGAATGGAGAAGAAGTAGATGACAAAAATAGAGAAAACACAAACAGAAGTATGAATCATTAAAATGCTGCAAAATCAAATTCCTGATTATATAAGTTGATTTTTACTGTTACTCTATGTTGAAATAACGTGTGAAGTTATTGAAGGAATTTCAAAATAAGAAAAATAAAAAGACTTTTTTAATGAGCTCCAAAAAAATATTATAGCATATTTAAATTCCAGTTGTAAAAGTAAAAATTTGTATGTACTTCCCCTTCATTGTATCTAAGTAATCATGCCTGGAAAAAAGACTTATGATCTCATGGCTCTTTGGGAACTCATTTTTTATTAGCTTTCAGACCAATAATTGCTTTCTCAGTGGTAGGACCTAGACGAGATGGCTAATGCATCCTCAGGCTGACTATATTTACTGAGGTGGTAAGTGTCAAAATTTCCAAAGAAATTTCCTATCCAGATCGGCATGCAGCATGTTATGGGAGATTCTCTCCAAAACAAATGATGCTTTATGGACGTCTTTATGCAACAGCACTAGATTAACTGTCTCCGTTATAACCTACAAAAAATAATAATAATAAAGAAAAAAATCCTATGTTAAAAATGAAATTTTACATCTCAAAGGCCTGTTTCTATCTTCAAAGCCTATACTTACACCACCCCTGGTCTTGTTACCCCACCCCCACCTCTCGCAAAATTATCCAGATGTAGATGGTCCCAAAGTAGCCTGAGTTTCTTATTTACTTATTTATTCACTCATTCATCCATTCATTCATTCATTATATTTATTGAGGTATAATTGACATATAACATTATATTAGTTTCAATTGTACAACATCATGATTTGTTATTTATATCTTTTACTAGCCTGAGTTTCTGGGAGTTTTGTTACAAAGCACACAACTCATATATACATGAGCCTGATGGAAAATGTCTTCTGATACTCAGCCTTGGAAACAACTCCAGGTCACCCATCTCAAGTCTGCATGAGGACAGGTGTTGAAGTTATTATGAAAGTGGGGCCAAACATCCAGTGATTGGTTGGTGTCCATATGAAAGACATGCCAGGGGGGTTGGCCTTTGCTGTCTCTAAGAACTGGCTAGTGCTGGGTGGAGCAGTCTCTCTCCCCAACCGGAGGCCAAAAAGCCGGATCGTCAAGAATACAGAAAATAAGAAAATGCAGCTAATATAATTGTCTCCGTGACGGATTCAAAATAGACAAATACAAAATCTAAGAAAACACAATGGAAACAACCTGTCACTCTCTTTATGTTTGTATTCAAAGCTATTTCTGTTTTCGAATATTAACAGTAGCTGCCTATGAATCTGGGATTAAGAGTAATTTTTTTTTTAACAGCAAACATTCACTGACCACTATGATTTTTTTTTTTTTGGTAATCTGGTCACAATGTTTCAGTTAATCTTCTCACCAAACCAATTTAAAAGATTCTGTTGTTATTTGCCTTTTAATGAGGAAACTAAGACTGAGAGAGGTTAAGTGACTCTCAAAGTCATACAGTTAGTGAAGGCCAGAGCTGAACTATATGGGATGAGGTCAGCCAGATTCCAGAGCATTTTGTTAAATGGCTAATTATGTTGTTAACTGAATTGTATATTTGAACATGTGTCACTTTTATGAATAAAACATAACAGGGATATTTTAGCCAAGTACTTTTAATCATGCTTTTGAAAAGTTAGATATATATACAAACATGCATGTATATATAAGTTATGTATATGTGTGTGCACAAACATTAAATTAATGTCTTAAGACCAAAGTTCTCAGAAAGTCAAGGTCATGTAGAGTGTACACGTGGGCAGGAGAGGACATAAAGTTAATGAAATGGACGCTCTCCTCATTTTCCTTACTTGCTTACATTACATGTGTGTACATGAGCAGGTTTATTTTAAACAGCTGTGTGTATGTTTTGAAGGTATTTAAAGGTATTTTCAAACTCGTTTTATGTTCGACATTTTTCTGAATAACAGACAAGAAAACAGCTGTGCAGGATCAGCGATAACCCCTTCTTTCAAGGAGAAGACCTCAAGACAAACAGAGAGCTATTTAACTGCAGCTGAGTTTCAAGGATGTCCTACATTACAGAACCAAAGAAAGGACATTTAATTATTGAAGTAGCTTGCAGATGTTAAAAAAAAAAAAAAATCAACTATGTATTTGATTCCTAAGCAAATGAAAAGAAAGCTCTGAGAAAAACTCATTTTATGCAATGTTGTCCTGATGTAATATTCATGTTTTTTGAAATAACATTGCCCCCATTTCTCTCAGAATGGCATTTTAACACCGCTGAAAAACAGAAATACTTCAACTGGAATGACTACACTGAGAAAGGAAGAGTTAAAGTGTGTGCTTTGAAAAGCTGGAATTCACCTTATTAACAAAAGGCTTGACCTTTGCTAAGAAAACAAACTTTTTCCTAGTCCTTAAAGTGTCTAAAGTCTACAATTTGAGCTATCTTCAAACCCAACAGTGGGGAATTCAGAGACATGAGAAGGAAATACCTTTTTTGATGCAGATAGGCAGTTTTCCATCTGCATTCAGGAGGACCTAAACCACAGTTGCTGTGTTTTGTCGCCTGGTGAATTGCATTAGACTTTCGGTCCCTATTACCCTCTGCAACCTCCTGGCCATCCCCTGACCTGCCCCTGCTATCTCGTGACTACCTTCTCAGAAAAAAAAATTGATTTTTAAAAAGTTCTCAGTTCTCTTTTCCAGTTTTCTACATGCTTGTTAACTCAAATATTAAAACATTTATTTATCTATCTGGTGTGGTAAAGCCTGTTCTGATTAATGAGAGACAGGTGAATGATAATGACTTAGTGTACAGTTCTTGGATCTGTAATGTTTTGTGAAAAAAATATCATAGCATTTTTGAATAAATGTGCTAAATAAACCAAAATACTGAAAAGTTATATACTATTGATGTTTATTTTGGGTGCTTATGGTGCTAGAAGCTTAATATGCATGAACTTCTGTAAGTCTAAAAAAATACTGCATTTCTTATGTGTATTTATTTAAAGATAAGAAACAGACTGAGAAGGTTAAATACCTCCTGAGAAAACTTTAATAATTGGCAAGTTGGGGTTTGAAATGCAGTGGTTCTTTGCAAAAGCAATGGATATAGAAAGATCTTGGTAAATACAAAAAGACCACATTCTAACTATGTAATTCTAAGCAAGTTATTAACCTTCTACTGCTTCCATTTCTCTTCTGTAAAATGAGGGAAATGATAGTGTCTGCTTCACATGGTTTGGTGAGAATTCAATGTATTAATTTGTATAAAGCAGTGGTCCCCAACATTCTTGGCACCAGGGACCAGTGCTCCTATGAGAATCTAATGCCTGATGATTTAAGGTGGAGCCAAGGCAGTCATGCTAGCACTGGAGAGCGGCTGCAAATACAGATGAAGCTTTGCTGGCTCACCTACCACTCACCTCCTGCTATGCGGCCCAGTTCGCAGCCCAGGGTTTAGGGACCCCTGGGTTCACAGTACTTAGCATTTGGCTGGCATAGAAAGAGTCCCTAATATATGATACTCTTTTTAACACTGTCTATAATCTATAGTAGCAAGCACAGAGCCATTATATCATATGCCCTATAATTTTTAGGGAGACTATATGTGATTTAGAAAGTTAACGATATAAAAACTTATGGTAAGACAGGCAATGTAAACAACTAATGAATATTCACAGGGAGGCAGTTGACTACTTTTTGTACCCTATTCAACTGTAGAGAAAAGACAAATTTAGACAGTAGAATATTTGATAGACCTGAAAGTTTGATTCTGCTGCAAATGATACTACACTATCTTTCATAGGCACCTGTTTAGTATTATCTACCAGTCTTGATTTTAAAAGTTTTGTGGGTAAATGAGTATAGAAGTATAGGATAAGATGCACTCTGCTTAAGGCCAATGGATTTACTAATATTTTTCAAATTGCTCAATGGATGAGAGAAAGTGCAGAAAACTTCAATTCACATTTTGTTCTATCTTCTCTATCAAAAAGAAGGTTCTTCAGATGTCTAAGAGAATTGTACCAGATGGACTTAAACAGGCAGGCAAGACTCATTCAAGACAACTGTAATGAGTCAAGATTATTTCAATGAAGGAGAGAGACTGGACTCAGCTTTGCTGAAACAAAAGGCAGGAGAATTCTGAAGCACGGAGCTAATGGGAAAGTACTGAAGGGTATTATTCAAAGGGAGAATATCTGTGTTTGCTAATCACCACATACAAAGTTTGCCTCCTACCCTCCCACAGGGATGGGGAGATGGGGACTCTATCTTTCCTGATGATTACATTTCAAAGAGCTGGCCCCAGGTCTTTGAGAAGGGCATTCCTGGGTGGCCAGTGTCTGGGAGAATAGTTCCATTAAAATTTATATTTATAATAAGTTGTCCTTCAACGTAGAAAAGAAGTTACAGATTTATGAACCTATACTTCCAAGGACTGTCTCCATGAAATTGTAACTGCATCTATTACATTTATCCAGTGTAAAGCAATGAAATACAAAGTTTGAGAATGTAGTCTCTGAGAAAGAAAATATGAATTTCAATACTAGCTTTACCAGTTATTAGATGTGTGGCCTTAGACAAGCTATTTAACCATTCATTTATTCAACTGTAATTTATGGATAATATTAGGACCTTGTCAAAAAGTTACTGAGACAACACTTGGCACATAGAAAACTTCACAAAGTTCAAAAGTGAGGAGAACTGAGCTAACAGGATAAATGGTTAAATGATTTACTGAAGGATTGCCATCACATTTCTGAATAACCATCTGCTCTAATAGTTAAGTGCAGAAAGCTAGAAAATGCACCACAATCTTATTCTTTTAAGTACTTACTCTGTCAGTAATTTCTATAATCACATACTCAGAAAGTTTATAGAGAAGGGGAGACAGCGGGCAGGGGAGAGAGAGAGATGCTGAGAAGCCATGAGCACGCGAGAGAAAGAGGTAAGAAAAATGGCACCTCTGACATTACTTTTTATAGATGACCAGGACGGAGACAGCTTTGGAGGCCACTCTGTCCCACTGCTCAGATGAAATTACACAAAATAACAGGCAACCCAATCAATCTCTCTCTGCGTTTGTATGTAATTTTAGTTGGTCTCCTTGCAAAGAACTCCTTTATTTGTGCTCTAAGAAGATTGGACTTCGACAGAGAGAAATAAAAGTTTAGTGGTTGTATAAAAACTATTTTTGCTTTTTCTTAACTGACGACAGCATAGTTTTAAAATCATAAAATCTTTGCTGTTTTTACACTAAAGTTACTCCCATCTGAGATTATTAATTACTGGAAATATTTTGATTTTGTTGTGCCAAAGACAAAGTAATGCTTTTAGAAGATGAAGAATTGTTTGAATGGCTTACTGTTGACTTATACAGCCTTTATATATGAGAAAAATCAATACTCAGTGCTGAGGGGCTTTTCATATAAAGTAATGGTATACCTTAAGTTATCATCAGTAGCTATATAAGCTTTAAAGGACTTAGAAAAAAGAGTAACTACTTCTATTTTAGCATATCCTTATCATTGAATACATTTTTTAAAATAAGTTAATTATATAGATAACAACTTGGAGAGAAATCTAATATATTTTTCAGTAAAAAATAAAAGAGCAAGTTGCTGAATAACACCTAAAATATGATATCATTTATGTATTTCTATGTGCAAATTCATTTGTGTATAAGTGCATAGGAAAGGTTCTGTAGTGCCATATTTAAAGCAGAAGTTATCTCTAGGAAAAAGAGAATAGCCTTAGCTTTAACTGCTATGTTCGTGTATTATAACATACTTTTTATTTAAAATGCCTTTTATATTACTTCAGTAATTTAAACATTAATAAAAAATATTTTGATAGATGGTTATATCTTCAAATGTCCTTAACTCACTACAACTGGCCTCTCTGATAGATTTTTGCCTAATGACCCATAAGAAATAAAATGTATTAAAGGGATCTTCTCTTTGCGGTTTAAAATAATTTTTCAGAAATTAAAAATATCTTCTTACAGGAAAATTGTTCTAAGAACATAAGTGTGGCTGGTAGTTTCTTTATCTTTCACCAACATTTTTCATCTCAGATTTAGCACTGTCCAAGGACATTTAGTTAAAATACAACAAAAATTGCCTTTGCAGGTCAAAGTAAAAAGAGTGCACTAAAATATTTTCCTGAAATTAACTATTATTTAATGTCTATGAATTTATTAAAATCTCTTTAGACATATTGATATTTTCAGGTTTTTAATAGCTTTTGATATTAAAATTTCTCCTAGCTGTGCAGTTATCGCTCCTTTCATTTACCTATATAAGGAAAGTGTCACTCAGAGATAGCAATTACATCTTTCTATGAATGAAATACTACTATTCTTTATCTGTATTTAATATAGCACACGTCTTGAGTGTTCACATTTAGTGTGTCAAAATATGGCCAGTAATGACATTCATTCCTGTTTGTTATGTATTAGAATAAGTATATAAATAGAAGAACACTAAGTTTCTGAATGTCACTTACCAGTTTGATGGTCAGTTACCAGAGGACAGGGATATGGTCCCTGTGTTCAGACACCCTATTTAACACACAATAGTAGATAATAAAGTACAACTCCTTTTATCTTAATCACTGCCTCAGATTTCCCCCCCAGATCTTTAATCTCTATGCTACTCAATAATTGTTTCTACCCTTTGTTCCCTCTTATTTTGTTGATAAGTGTTCAGCTCCAATCTCAAAAAAAAAAAAAAAAAGAGATCAATTGCACCGTTGATACAGGAATTTCCTGCCTGGATCCTTGGGTATAATAATTATTACAAACTATGAGATGTAGAAACACAAACATCAATACAGTAATAATTGAAGAATTCAACTGCACATAAAAAGCTTGTGGATTTTAGGAGCTGATTCAGATCGACCCCATGAACATTACTGTCTGCACAGTTGACTCAGAGCTCCGGTGAAAGCCAGCCACCTCTCTGCCCAACTCGGTGCTTCCGGAAATGACTGGGTGAGTTTCACATTTGATACTCTATGTGATATCTGAGGGAGTGATGTCAGCAAGATGGTAGGGGAGAAGTTTGCAGCCCTGTCTCCCTGTAGAAACATTAATTTTGACAACTACCCACAGGGTGGTTGAGTCCATTTGTAAAGCCTGAGGATCCATTAAAGAGGTCCCAGAACCTGCCGGAGCAAAATATCTGAGAATAGACACATAGAAGAGGGTAAGAAGCACAGTTTCATTTTACCTGTGTCACCCATTCCCCAAAGCTGCTCAGCTCCACGCCAAGAGAGAGCCCCTCGGCCAAGGGACAGTGACAGCATAGAGGTCACCTGGCCTCCCAGCCATGCAGGGTGCTACCTGAGATCCATTTCTCTCAGGTCCCACCCAGAACATGGCACGGCCGAAGAGTCTGGAGGCAAATAGGAAGAGAGAAAAGAAGTGGGGCACACAGAGGCAGGGCATGTCACTCAAGAACGAACCTCGGATTCTACTGACCGCCTTGCAGACTCCAACAAGAGGCCCATCCATGAATCTCGTAGGACACATCACCTGATGTCCCCCAGCTAGGCCATGGGCACCATCAGTGCTTTGTACACCTATCTCCCTGCTGATCTGGTGCCTCATACGTGTTCCCACAGACAGCGTGCAGGAGTCTGTGTAGAGTGTGTACAAACGCAGGTGCACACACAGCCATCCGGACTCAGCTGGACTGGGAGAAAGTGCATAATTTCAGGGCACTGCCCTTAGCAAAATAAACGGTGTGTGTTTGGCGGGGGGCACGGGGTGCTCTCAGCACCTGGCCTGGCTTGGTGGAAGAGAGAGGAAGAATACAATCTGAAGACAATTCAAGAGGGAACAAGGTGGGGGACGGGGAGAGGTATCCATAGCAAAGGACTGAGTGACCCTCAGAATCCCTCTCAGAGCAAACAGAAGAGGTCTTTCTCTCTGAAGTCAGTCAATAAAGACCTGAAGAGGTGACAGAGTCTTCAAATACAAAATAGGAACATAAACTTCAGGGAGCATAAAAAAATCTAGGAACCATGACACCACCAGAGGAATACAATATTCCAGTAAGAAAAGTTAGAAGAGTAAAGTTAGAAAAGAATAAAGTATGTTGCCTAAAGAGCTGCTTCCTATGTGATAAAGGGATTAGAAAAACTCTGTGCCCACAGAAGTGGTGACGAAGGGGGAAAAAATCGTCAAAGGTAAAGTGAAAACACATCGTTCAGGAACTAAGTTGCAGGTTTGCTTTGCACTCTGAGTGGCAGAAAGCTGGTAAACTGAGAGATTTTTTTTTTTTTTAAGTCTCCAGACTCAGATAACTTTATAGGACACTGTTATAAAACCTAAAGAATTAGATAACTTCTATCTAACAAAATCTAATCTAGATCATTGAAAAGTGAGAAAGAACTCTTGATTCCTTAAAGAAGATACTAGAACCTTAATAACAGATCTAGTCAAAAATAGTACAAAAACAATTTTTCATTAACTTATAACAATGGGCACAAAGATCTTTAATAATGTATTGTAAACAAAATGATAAACAATCACAATTAAGTGAAAAAATGGCTTAACATTTAAAAAATAAATCAGTGTAATAGACCATGTGCATGCATTGAAAAGGAGGAGGCATATTGCCTTTTAGTAGACATAGGGGGGAAAGAGCAAAAACTTTAAACCCAATTTTTTATTTAAAAAAATAACAATTAGAAATAGAAAATTTCCTTAGCATGATTAAGGATGGAAAGAACCTATCACAAGATGTGAACAAGCTTTATATTAATGGTGAAATATTGAGCATTACCTCTAAAGTTAGAAAGAAAACACTCCCTAAATTTTTTAATATTCAACAATGAACTAGATGTTCAAAAAAATGATACAAGGTTAGAAAAGATTGTTGTATTGTTTTTACTCACAGAAGATATGATAGTCTACATAAGAAATTTGAGAAAAACAATGGACAAACTATTCCCCCGCAAGTTTTCCAGATCCTACCCCCTTCGCCTTTTAGGAACTAAGGTTATACTAAGTAAAACCTTTTTACTTTTCTGGCTATCAGCTACTCTCTCAACTGGTTTATTACTATAAAATTTAAACATGTGCAAAGTCTTTCCCACATAAATGCTTTTGAAAGTAATTTTTAACAGCTCTATTGAGGTATAATTTGCATACTGTGAGAGAATAACTTTTAGTAGTGTATTCACATACATTTTTAATAAATAAAATTAAAATAATTTAAATCATACCTTATTCCTGCATTATAGCCAACTTAGGAAAAAAATATAGAACAATAAAAAAATTTTAAAGTCAGATGAAAGATAAACAGGGATATGGAATAACAAATACCTAGGCATATAAAGAGATGGAAAATTTTTAAAGAACTTTATCTTAGAACTTAGAGACTTCAAAAGTCTCATCTCACTTCAGCCACTAATAGGCTTGTAAAAGCCACTTCTTGGTTTAGGTCCAAGACCAATATTCTTTTTTGGTCCCAACATTATTTTTTGAATTTAAAATATATTGTGCACTGCTATTTATGTACATATTTATGTTTGTAGTTCATATATTTTGACACACAATTATGAATAATTATCTGCAGTTCATGAATCCTCTGGAACCTACTAGCTAATTGAAAAAAAAAAAAAAAAGGTGCACCCAGAAGTTGAGAACCTCTAGCATGGCACAACTGATTAGGTCACCTTTCTGCTCCCCATCATAAGCCTCTTCATTCTTCTTCAATATCAGCCTGATAAAAATCTGCCTTGCTGGAAAAATGTGAAATTTACTGGATTAGAGAAAAAGTGCAGACTAGTTCATGTCACTCAGGAGGATGGAAGCAAAAGCATGATTACTTTCTTTCGTATGTGGACATATACTATTTTATGTAAAGATGAAAACCCAGTTCAAAAATTGTAGTTTGGCTTGATCTAAAATACATCCTTCAGCCAAAACAGTCTACATATCTTTAATTAATTATTCTAATAATTTTAAGGCAAACATAAGTCCTAAATCCTAATCGTGGATCACTGGAATACAGTACTGAGACAAGTAGAAATAATATACTTGTACTAACTGGTAGATTAAACTAAGTATTCTCATATATAAAAGAAAATAAATCTCCAGTAAAGTTAATGAGCTTGTCTTTGATATCTTTAAAACAAACAGTCTTCATTACATTCAAGATTTTTAGCATAGATTATATGATAGTTATATTACTATATTATATGATATATAATTATTGCTTACAATATCATATGAGCAATAATATATTTTGGAGAATTCTCTAGCTGCTTTAGGGAGAGCTAAAGGTGGAGATGTTGCATAGTTTTGTACTGTCAGAAAAAGTAAGGTTTTGATTAACTTTTAAAATTATAGGAAATAACCAAAAACAATCTTTGTATCTATATGCTTGCAATTAAATAACAGAAAACAAAAAGATTATGCATGTATCTGTCTTCCAATAAAATATCTTATAAAGGTATTCTTGGAAAAGCAGTACATGGAAATCCTTTTAACTGGTTTGTGAGCTTCTGAGAAAAGCCCACACATTTTCTGAATCATGTATATCTGCTCTTCTGTAGAATGTGACTTTAGATGCATTCACAGTGAGAATACTTGTCATATTTCAATTATAGCAGTATCATATCTGTGGCTCTGAAAATATATCTGCTGGAGAAAATTAGCGCCAGCTTTTCCCAACTCTTAAGTAGAACTACAGTAACAATAAGCTATGGCAATGAAGAAAATACTTAGAAAAGTGCAACACTAGGATTATGCTCTGTACTTGCATTTTTATAATAATCTTAATTTTTTGAAAAGTATTTGATTTCAGTTTATAGTATGAAAAATTTCCATAATAGAATTAGACTTATATAACACAGACAACAAAATAGTTCTACAGTGTAGATAGTATCTCTATACTTCCAATTAAAGATAATATTTTGTATAAACATCAAAATGAAACACAGTTGACTTATAATATCAAGGAGCTAAAGGATGTGTCAAAGATAGACATTTCAAGAAGTCAACTCTGAGTTTCAAGATAGCAGATAAGTATAAGTATGATAGCCTGGCATTATGAAGAAGATAAAATTATGTAATTCCTTTGGCGCCCAATCTGAGCATAACTTAGAGAAAATGTCTCAAGGCATAAAAACTACAACTGGAATGGACTTTGGGAGAATGTGCAATTGATGTAATACACAGTTGCAACTTTCATCTTCCCATCCTTGGTATTAGTGTCTGAAAGTGATATTTTAACCTAAGGTAAGCCAGAAGGTAAATTGATATTAGGGTTAACATCACCCAGCAGTGTCTTAAAGGTATAAAAAAGTTATCTGTCATTCATTCTATGCCTGCAGAGAACTTTTTGATTGTCAAACCAAAGCCAAGAGAAAATTTCCACTTTTTACTTGTTCTTTTACAAAATAAAAGAACAAGAAAAAAGAAGAAAGGGAGGAGAAAAAGAAGAAAGTTTTATACAAAAAAAGAGCTATTTTTATTGAATAAATAATGAGACAATAGATATTTTATATAGAAAAAGTCCAGGAAGAAAGGAAGTTATTCCTTTGGTAGATGAGTCTCTTTGTACATTCAGATGATCATTTTGAAAGAATTAACAATTATTAGACTAAATATCATGGTGCTTTTGAGAAAAAAAGTACACGTATTTTTTCAAGTAAACCACTAATAAATTTGATGACTAAATATTGATCAATTAACCTCAATAGAGGGGACTGAAATCTGGCCTCTCTGAAATACCTCAGAGCTGCACTGCCTGGCCTGGTAATGGGAGCCACGTGGGGTCATGTATTTCCTGGGGTTTCACAGAGAGCTTAAGTAGCCTGAAATGCAATGACCCCAGGGACGGTTAGCCCTTTTTAGATAATTCCTTGTAAATTCCAGGTGGATAATTTGGTAGAATGATTAGTAAGAAGATGAGGCATAAGAAGAAATAAAAATTAGCCTGGGCCCTCTCAGATTAAATCTGAAAAGGCTCAGGAAAGGAACATACATCTCACTCACACCGGACACTGCCCTGGGTGCTAGTTAATTCAGCATCCATCTATCAACAAACACTCTCACGGTTTTCCTTGAGTTTTTCTGGCAGCATTTTTAAAGGATTAAAAATATTACTCGGCCATTAGGAATGATGAAATACTGACATTTGCGACAACATGGATGGCTCTTGAGATTATCATTCTAAGGGAAATAAATCAGACAGAAAAAGTTGAGAACCATATGATTTTCGCTCATATGCGAAATATAAAACTGAAAGCAACAAGCAAAGAAGACAAACAAACAAAACCTCATAGACACAGACAACAGTTTAGTGGTTCCTGGAGAGAAAGGGAGAAGAGGATAAAGTAGAAAAGGGTAAAAGGGGTCAAATTGATGGAAGGAGAATTGACTTTGGTTGTGAACACACAGTGCAATATACACATGAGGTATTATTGAATTGTACACTTGAAACCTATATAATTTTATTAACCAATGTCACACCAATAAATTTAAATAAAAAATAAATGCAAAAACTCTTCATAAGCAGAAGTCACTGGCAGTTTTTTAAAAAATACTATTTATCCCTTCATTACTCCAAAAGTATCTGTACCAAAGCAGGTAAATTTTTTTCTGTAAAAGGCCAGATTGTAAACATTTTAGGTTTTGCAGACAATAACATCTCTGTCACAAGTTTTCTACTCAGCAACTGTGGTGTGAAAATAGCCATAGGTAATAAACAAAAAATGCACAAGGCTTTGTGTCCATAAAATTTCATTTATTGATACTATAAGTTTTATATAATTTTCACTTGTCATAAACTACTCTTTTTCTAACAATTAAAATATATAAACCATTCCTACTGTTCAACTCACGTTGTGGATAGAAATAGGTGACAGATCCAATCTAGCTCACAGGAAGTAATTTATAAACCCCTAACTGTATATATTCGTCTATTTTGGTATTTATTATATTGATACACAACTGTGTACAGGTCTGTGTCTTCCACAGACTGTGAATTTCTTGAAAGTGAGAATTTTTGCTTAGCATATTTACATCTCCAAAATTTGACATGGTAATTTGCATATAACAGCCTCTCAATAAATTTTTTTTAAAAATTACAGTTATTCTCCACTAAGCACTTCACATTTTCTGTGACACAGTGTTTAAATGAATCTATTGAACACATTAAAATTCTGAACCTGTCATTTGTATATAATATATCTGTGTGTATGTGTGTGTATGTGTGTGTGTGCATGCATGTGTGTGTGTGTGTGTGTATAGTACATCTATTATTGGATTCTAGTTATATCAAGAAATTAAAACACATCATATATATATACATACATATATATTCCAATGATAGATATACTATACATATATTAAAAAATTAAAACAAAGAACAATTTGATGTTAACCTAAGATAACCTCAGTTTGTTGTTCTTGGGAGTAAATTCTAGAAGAAGCAACATAGCAAATGAAAATGTTGAAGGTTCAGGTAGAATAAGAATGGTATCTAAAGAGTAGGTTATATTTTCAAGGGTCCTACCCAAACTGACTCTTTCTACTATAAAGTGCTTTGGATTTGAGGATTAAAGAAAAAGTAAACAGGATTCTATACAATGGTTGGAGATTAGTACCTAGCACAATATCTGGAACATAGTAGGCATCCTATGAGTTTTAAATCCAGCTTAATTAAGGAAAACTTAATAAGAGCAATGATACCTGAATTTGGATTTGACCAATGGGAGGGGCTTTGATAAATGAAGTTCCGAATCTATTGGAAAGAAGAGCAAGAGCAAATATGCCCAGGCAAGAAAATATGAAAATTTCTGATTTAAGAAATATATGGAAGTTTAATTTGACCTGGGCTAAGGTGAGACATAGGTGAGAACTGAGGTTAGAAATTAAGATCCAAGCCAGAGCACTGAGGGGTTGTAATGCTAGACCAATAATCAGAAAATGAAGGTAAGCCACTGAAATTTTCAGAAGGCATTTTTTGGCATATGAATAAATGCCCATATAAAACATACATTTATAAATGATTTATATAATGAATGCACATCCTCATGCAATTTTTCCCCTTCTTGGCTTGTCTTTACCCTCACCTGCCTCCTCCACACACATAAATCCCTGCCCCTCAACTCAATCCTGTTACATCTAATGTTTACTCAAATGTTTCTTTATTCTCATAAAATTGGAGACAGTCATGTTTCCACACAAAGCAAATTACGTTACAGTATATATTTTTGTAAAACATTGCATTACAGTAATACACACTTTTGTGCATGCTGCTTCTCTCATTTAACAATAACTCATGAAAATCTCTCCAAAACCAAGTCACCTGCTATGGTGCCATGTCTGTCTTTTTAAGGCTTATATAATATTCACGATATGTATATAACCCAATTTTTCCAACCATTGTCATACTGATGGATATTTATTGTTTACAATTTGCAGCACTAAAATAATGTTATAACAAACATCCTTGTACTTACATCTTTACTAATTTGTAGTTTTTATTTATGTCTGTGAAACAGGTTTCTAGAAGTAAGATTGTAGGTGTGATGGTTAATTTAATTGTAAGAAGTGTTGTTAGATTTCTCTCCAAAACATCATAATAATTCATTTTTTTTCATTTTTTTGCTCAGTAACTACAGGAGTACCCTTCCCCTAGCCTCATATTAGCAACAAGTGCTATAGCTGGGCATCAATCAGGGGTCTGCCAGGAAGCAGATGCCAAGCTCAGAAAAGTATAATAAAAGGATATTTTCGAAGGTATGGGCAGTAGGAATGGAAACCCACAAGAGATCATAACCAGAACTGGTTAGAGCTGATGGTCTTATCACCGCTAAGCCTAAAGAAGCAAAGGGAGGGATAAGTACCTGACTTTCATGGAGGGAGCTGGAAAATACATACCCAACCTCACTCTTATCTCCCATCAAGTGCTGCTACTGCTTCCCATTGGACAAACCCAACTGGAGGACAGAGGACAATGGTGTCAAAGAAGTCACCAACTCATATAAGGCTGCCAGGACACAGAGCATGCTGGAGAAGGAAGGAGAGGGGATCTGGAGGGCAAATAGGAGACATCCACACGAGCTCCTTCAAATGCTCACAGTATAATTGTTTTAAAGGAAGAGATCACTGTTAAGTTAATGAGTGCTGCCTGACTGCTGGAGAATTTGAGCACCCTTGCATTTATTTGCTGATCTTATATAGTGGCCTTTCTATGAATTGTCTTTTCACATTCTTTGCACATTATAGATTGGATGTTTGAGTTTCTCTCTTCTCACTTTATAAAAGCTCCTAACATATTTTCTGTCATGTTGCTTTTCTAAATCAATTGTTTCTCTGTTGATTTAGGTTAGCTATTTCTTTGCCATACCTAAGATTTAAAAAAAAAAAACTTATGAAATTCGAATACATCTAATTTTGTTTAGTAGATTCTAGACTGCCAGTCTAGAGAAAGATGATGTCCTTCACCTACAGAGGGTATCCTTTCTCTAAATTTTTTTAAATTAACTTTAATTTATTCACAATTTGTTCTTATATGTGGTATAACTAAGCATTTACTTTTATTCTTCCATAAGGCTAGCCAGCTGTGTCAGTACCAGTTAATAGGTAAAGCATTCTATCCTTAATAAATTGAATCATCATTTTTACACATATTAAATTTCTATCTATGCTGAAATAATTTCTGGATACTCTTTACTATCTCCTGTAATCAGTTTGTCTATTGAAAGACCAAAACCAGAAAAATATAATTACATTGGTTTTATAGTGTGATTTAACATCTAAAATAGAAGTCACCCATTGATGTCCTTTGTTTTCCATATTTTTCTGGAATATTTGAAAGCATTTATTATAAAATGTAATATCAGTTTTAGTAAAAAAAATAATCTACTGAGATTCTAATTGAAATTGCATTTAATACATTAATTTTAGAGTATTTATATTTTAATAGCAATAAAACCTCCTATTAACGATATGGCATATTCTTAATGTTTGTTCAGATATTTTATATCTGTCAATTTAATTTAATAGTTTTCTTCATAAAGGCCTTGAATTTTTTTCTGTTAAATCTCCTTTTAAACTTTTCTAGATTTTTTTTGCTATTGGGAATGAAAATTTTCCCCATTTCATTCTCTAGTAATTTATTGCTAGAGTTGAATAAAGTTTATATAGTTCCTGGACAACTTTACCAAATCATATAATCATAATAGATTTCTTCTGGTCTCTTGAGTTTTCTAGGTATATAATCATACAGTCAGAAAGGAGACAATACGAGCACCAATTCCCAAGTTCTGTGAGTGATATTTTACATATGCGAATGTATAGAGAATAATGAAGTGAACACTTTCCCCTAGCCCAGCCTAACTAGTTAAGCACTGCAAATGAGACTGCATACCACACGTGTACTCCTCCCAGAAGTCACTCTATTTCCTCGGGTCAGGACTGCTAGCCTGAGTCATTCTCATGAATATACACATTGTTTCAAAACACAGTGAATTGTTTTGTACATCATAAATGATATCGTACTGTATTTATCTTTCTACTATTTCTTGTCATTCAACATTAGGCCTCTGAGATTTATTCATGATAATACATGTTTGTTCTAATGTATTTGTGTTAATTGATGTCTACTATGTCATTGAGGGAACACATAATGATGTATTTATTCATTTTCCGATTGTTAGTGTTTCTGGGTGATTCTTGTCCATTATAAAACCTGCTGCTAGGATGTCTTTTTATGCACACGAGTCAGAATATGTATCTAAAAGTGGAATTCCTTGGCTGAAGTCTATTTTTATCTTCAACTTGAAAGGCTATTGACAAAGTACTCTCCAAAGCATTTTGTGTCATTTTGCCATTTTATACTTCCATCCGCAGTTTTCATTATTCCCCTTTCTAGCCAACACTTATCCATTTAAAATTCTTTGGCAATACAATGGGTGTAAAGTAGTATTTCATTTCATTTTTAATTTGCACTTACCTAATTTCTTGTGAGCATATGCATGTATGTGTGTACATGTGTGTGTACGTATATATATCTTTATGTCTCATCTATTTTTCTACTGAGTAGTTTACCTTCTCTAACTGATTTGCCAGAGTTCTTTATATGTTCTTGAAAATAATCTTTGGTCACTGTATGCATTGCAGAATCTTTACCCAGGCTGCGGCCTTCTTTTTGGTGGTGTTGAGGAACTGGTTTCTCCTAAAAAGTCTAAACATTTCATGAGTGTAAGAAATTTCCCTGTCTTCAGTGCAAGAATAGTTCCTAGGTGTTCAATAAATCTTTTGGGATGAAATAATAAATATCTTTGCATTCCCTAGGTCAACTATAACTCTTCTTGTTTTTAAATGGCTATAGTTTCTTAGTTTTATATCCAGGTATCCAGTTAATACCATACTGATTTTAAATTTTGAGATTCCATCACACATTAACATTTAGAAGGAAAGGCAATTTATAGAGTTTTAATTACAGCCTAGCCTTGTACCAAGTGAAAATTAGCATAAAATGATATTAGAACACTGGATACTCATAAAATATAATCCATGCCTTGCTTACACACACACACACACACACACACACACACACACACACACACACACACAAATACACACACAATAACAGGTAAGAAAGTATGTTAAATTGTATTTATGGTTTTCCAAGTATATGAAAGAAAACTGAAAAAACTAAAAAGGCCAGATGTATTTGCCAATGAAATTCTAAAGATTTGATATACAAAAATCATGTATGTTAATTATTTTTTCTGATTTTGTTCTTAGGAAAATCCTATAAATAAAGTGTAAATAGTCTTCACACCAAGAAAGCTAGGTTGGAGAATCATGGAAGAAAGAATAGGTAGTGAATACTGAAGAATAAAATAAATTTAAAAAATTATAGGAGGAGGATAAAATAAATAGAAACACAGAAACTGTAAGGTTAAAGGTACATTTGGGAAATAGCTGATGTTCCAAACAAGGCAGGCTGGAAGGTTGCTTGTATTTTGAGAAATAGCAGTTGATTCTGTGAGATGGTTTAATATTATTCTCTCTTAAGAGTGACCCATCCATCCATGCACTCTGCCAGTTTTAATCTGACATTTTTATAAGGTCCAGATGAAACACCTCTTTTCTAAATCCTTCCTTAAAAAAAACAGTTGCTCCTCTGAACTCCTATGCCTTTTTTTCATCTTTCCCTCACGGCCCTTGCCTACTACGAGGATAGAATGCATTAGGCTCAAACTTCCTTGTGGACAGAAAAACCCATATTCTTTGTACATAGGAGACGTATAATAAGATTTAGTGAGTTAATACATCAAAATCATTGGAAGAGAACAAAGATAAATATCTATGTAAAGCTATAAATTCCCAACTAAGAAATTTCAACATTATCTGGCAAGTAAATGAGGTGTTTTGGAAAGATTATAAAAAGGAGTTACATTTTTAAAATCATATTACTTTTTACCTAATTTAAAAATAAATTTTTGATAAGTTAATTTATTCACTAATGGTTAAGAACATTGTATTAACAATATAATATTGAACTGAATTTCTTAGGCTTAAAAATCAAAGCCCGGTAAGATAGCCTTAAACCCATCTAAATAAAAGAAATATGAAAGCAATTTTTAACATACAAAAATCTAATGATTCAAACAAAATAGACTTTTTTTGACAATGTACTCAGGAAATAATGTCCAAATTTTCATGAAAATAATTGCCTCGAACGGAAATTGGGAAAAAAATATGGCTTGTGATAAATTTTGGTTGAGCGAATCAAGATTTATTTTTACATGGGAAAAATAAGGAGGTAGAAATAAAACTAAAGAAAACTAAATTATGATATAGTTCACTGAAGTGTAATACCTACTCTAATGACTTCATTCAAAATAAGTCCAAATCTTTTCAGACCACAAATTTTGAAAGAAAATCTCATTTTCTAGTTAAATAAGTAGGCTATACTAAAGAATATTCTAGGCATTATTTTCTTAATGTGTTTTAAAGATTCTGTAATATCTTTTTTACCAGGAATTTCAATTCCTCATATATAAAGCACACACTCCAGCCTAGACCCTGAGAGTTCTATGTATTTTGATTTTTTTCATTTAAAACTAGCCTTTCATCCCTACAATGGCAAAAAGCCCTTCTCTTCAAGGAGAATGTTAGTGCTGTGTCTGTGTTTCATGTCCTCTAGGAGCCCTGGCTTGGGAAGAGGTCCCCGGTTCTTCATCTCTGTGACAATGTTTTTTTTACCTGGTGTATAAATAATCAAGATACGACTTTAAAGTCTGTTTCAACTGCATGGACTCTTGAGACAATGCTTTACACATCTAAGTCCTACACATCTAAGCCTCCCGCGAGTTCATGCCCTCCGCATCCTGTGGCACCCACCTTTGTCCCTGTGGCACCCACCTTTGTCACCCTTGCCACTCCAGGGGCTGCAGTGAGGTCTATGTCATTGCCTGTGCTGTTGAGCTGGAGCTACTTCTTTACTTTTGCCGATACCTTCGACCACAGTGCGATGCTTCATGCTCTCTCCCACCTCGTTTCCACTCCCTATGGACCTGCTGAAATTACTGTGCCCAGCCTGTGCTCCAGCAATTACCCCGCGTCACAGATAGAGTTGCACGCTCCTGCACAGAGTCTGCTTATCATCTCTATCAAGCAAAGCTTTTAAGTGACATCAACCTTAAGGTACTCGTCGGTGCAGCCCCTTCACTGGGGGATTTGGACAGGCACTTAATAAACTGGCATAAAGGAAAATGTTCAGTGACACACATGGTATTACAATCGCAATCTGTATCTTCCTCTAACACGAATTCATCTTATTTGGACCAAGTTCACTTACTTTTATTTTCTTTGCTCTTTAAATAAGTTATTTTCCAGGAAATTCCATGGATTTCATTAGAAATAAATTAGCTGGCGTTCCAAATATATTTAAATTTGGTGTGAACTGCTGAGACACGCTACAAACAGCTAATATTGACATGTTTAAATCAAATAACCCTATACCGAATTACTAGAGTAACTTGGAAAACAGATCATGAAAAATAAATAAATTGGCTCACTTGGCATTCTAATAAAATAATGAAAGATAAATCTTGAAATCTAAAGACAATAATTATTTGTTGAATATTCAATGGCCTTGATTTGAAATCCAGCTAAGTCACCTCTTATTTCTATGTTAAACCTAAATCTGGGCAAAGTAAAACATCTGACATCTAGTTTCTCATACGTCAAGATCAGATAACATCACTTATTAACAGGTTTATTTTGAAAAGCAAATGATATTGTGGAATTAGAAGCAACTTGTAAACTGAATAACACAGTTACAACTACTAGTTGTTGATTTTCTCCTTTACCTTCACACACTCGTTTACTTTCTTCTTTGCCTACCTTCAATGCCCTTGATCCTAGAAAGAAATTTACCATGCTGCATAAAACTTAGGACACATTTCTTTTTAAAGCACACAATCTGACTTCAGTTTGGCTTATAATTAACTCTAATATTTGTTCCTTCTTAATAGCAAACTTCTGGAACCCATCCAAAAGTTACTACCTTTCTATATATATATTATAGTGAGGCCATGAATTCCTTAATCTGTCATGGCTGGAAAAAAAAAAAGGACAACCAGACTATACTCTCAAATAATGTTTTTCAAACTTCTTTGACTATTTTTCATGTTAAAAATAGATTTTACATTGAGTGCAGTACATATATACAGTCACACACACACACACACACACACACACACACACACACAAAGTTCTCACGAAACAATACTTAATTTTAATAGAGGTAATGCATTATAATATTTCCTCATCTATTCTATTCTATTTCTTTTTTTTTTTAAAGTGTTCGTGGCTACCTATTATTTCACAACGCACTACTGGTTGTGAACTTGCAGTTTGAAAATTAATGCTTGCATTATGAGGGATTATTCCTGTCAGAGTTCTTGCTGCAAATAACAGAAGCCTAATCTTGGTAATTTAAGTAGAAAATGAACTTATGAACAGGATACCAGATATCTCACAGCATCAAGCAGCAGCAGAATTAAGGTGGTGTTCTGGGTGGCAGAGATGAGAACCAAGGTCATGCCATGGCAGCTGTCCGGTATGGAACAGCTGTTTGATCTCATGACCACGGCTACTATGGCATGACTCTTGACTCCACTGCTGTGGCTTCAAGTAATTTCTTTTGTCCCCTTCCGTATGTCTTTTCTACTCCAGATGTGAGCTGTAGGTGGAAGCATATAATTGATAAAGTGTACAACAAGGATATTCAGAAGCTGAACTGCCAAAGAAAATAACAGACATGCTACAAAGTTTCCTTTCAAACTCCAGTTGCTTAATATTATTTAAACTCACTGGATTCAATAGAATTTTCGGAAACCAGTAGTTTAGCCTCATTTTCCTCTTCTACTCAGAGCAGTACAATATAGAGCCAAGGAGAAAAGGACAGGAATAGAGATTTCCTGAATCACTAACCCTTCATATCTAATGGGACAAGGTCTTCACCACTGTGAAGACAGAGGAGCACGTGCTAACCACATGGAGCCTGGGGTTCCATAGCAGATGCTCCGCTCCTCCACCCTTCTCAACTCTTCTCTGCCCCCTGGGCTGCCTTATATGAATCATATAAAAGTTTATCTTGGCTTGTGGTTGGGTTTGGTCAAAGAGGACCTTAGCAAGAGATCAAAGAGGGAGGTGCATGTATTTCCTTCCCATCACCCTGCCTACGAGTCTGCCTTGAGCTGACTGGCTCCCTGCTCTGATGTTCATTGATTCTCTCAAGCTGACTCCGCAGGAATCTCTCCTTCCAGGCTCCAGTAATTGTTCCCATTTTTCATCCCTTCATGGCTAGAGAGGATGACACTTCCTATTCCTGTACCATCTACACCAATGTCTTCATGAATAGCCTCATTAGTAAATAACTTCTCTGAATTACCCTATTTCAAGTATTCCACCTGCTTCTTCTTGAGAGCCTGGCTAACACAGATCATATCCTGACTTTGCCAAACTTACATATGCATGGTTAACTCAAAAGTTATTTGTCCTCAGTTCTTTACCCATAAAATATGCTGCCTTTAAATATAATTTTCCAGGTTATAATAAATATGAAAAATGTTAAACAGTATTATCTTGATTATCATTAGAAATAGTATTAAATTAATATCACAATAGAGCCAAATTTTGATAATAAAGTTCAAACGTGATAAAATGTAATGAAACACAGATATTAATTATCTGAAGAATCAAATTGACATGATAAAATTTTCTTATCCCACTTCATTAAAATGACTCTTAGTACTGCTATTTTTTTTAATAATCGTCTTAATTCAAAGTAGGAACGATGAATCTTGGACATGTTCCAATGACATCACCACACTGCATTAACTGAGCCACCTAACTTGATTAACACAATTAATTGTCTGGCAAAATTAATTCCTTAATAAAGAAGACATCTCAGTGCACCAGAGAGAAGGATACCATCTTTAACACAGTAAACATCTCTGTTTATTTCCAGTGCTGTGAATGAGAGAATAAAATGCAAAGGTTATACCTGAATATCGTTTCAGTTTTTCTCACTCTGTTGTACCTCAGAGATGCCCCAAGAGAGATGAGGGTCTCTGGTAGCCATAGCAATGCACTTCGGAAGATTCCCAGGGCTCCATGAAGGGCCTAAACAGAGGATGCTATTTCGGCAACTATAGCTGAAGCAAGAGCTTACAGACAGGAAACATGTGAGGACAGCTCCTAGAGACTTCAAAAATACACAGTAGCATTCTGTTTTCCATGAGAAAATATGGAGAGAACCCGTGAGAATTGTGTTGTTACTCTTACTGTTATCTTCTCATCTGTACCCTCGGTGCGTTTTAGAGAAACTGTGATACCTGAAAAGAAAAAATATATGTAAGTCTGTAACAACCACTCTACATATTTCGATGCACTTTCTACTTCCTACCAGTCTGTCTCCCTCTATATCTTTCCATCTACATGACATACAGATGACCTATTTGGGATAATGCTAGTAGCAGCACCAACAAATTCACATCTAAAACTTTCAGTGGCTCAAATGTGTTAGATGAATATTTGTTGCTCGGAGTCTTGTGTATGTGTGTGTGTATTTTGGGGGCGGAGGGAGTATTCATTTAGGAACTCTGTGTCTCTGTCACCAACCTGTTCATTCTGAAGTCATCATGGTCATCTCTGATTACTCACTGGAAGTGGGTCAAGCAAAGATAATCTTCCTTGGGAGGTATTTTGGGACCAGAACAAGCAAATAGTTTGTACAAATGTTCCATTAGTGCTCAGTCACTTGGCCCTACCTAATGACAAATATATTTTAGCTGCCTTAGAAAAAAAGAGGAAACAGGTTTTCGTTAACCCTTAGCAGATGCTGTCATAACAAATTTTTTTTTCTTAATTCATCACAATCTTTTGCAGGTTTTATTTTAGGAAATCGGAGTCGATAGCTTCACAATATCTTATCACATGAATGTACAATAATATATTGAGTTTCTTCTCCATTAGAAGTTTATCAAGTTTGGGGCATTATGAATCATACTTCTACGAACATTTTTATATATTAATTATGTAAATCATAAACTCACTTCCTCAGGCAAAATATGCAAAAAGGGAAAACAAAGTCTAAGAACATTTTAAGATGTCTTGATAATCTTGCAAACTGCTTTTCAGAAAGACCAATTACCATTTCCATGGGAAGAACATGAGAAGGCTTAGCTCACCATTCTCTTGCAGGTATTAATTAAAATGGTCTCATTCATATTTGCCACTTTGATAGAACAATCAGCAAAAATGCTAGTTAAATATACATTTCATTGATTACTAAGAGTGATTGAACATGGTTTCTTGAATATCTTTGCATTCGTTTTTCCTTTTGCATGTTCTTTTCTTATGCCCTGTGTTAAAGTGTTTTGAATAAAAAAAATTTGTATGTGTCACATATGTATTAAGGCTATAAACATCCTTAATTTTATGCTGTATTGTATCAAAATTTCATGTAGATATTTTTGGCTTTTCGATGTTATGAATTTTAAATTTGGTAAATGTGAAAGTTAATTATATGTATCAACTTGACTGATCAAGGAGCAACCAGATTAAACATTATTTCTAGGTGTGTTTGTGAGGACATTTTTGGATGAGATTAGTATTTGAACTGGTGGAATCAGCAAAGTAGACTGCCCTCCACAGTATAAGTGGGCATCATCCAATCTGTTGAAGGTCCGAACAAAAGTCTCCAGAAAAAAGAATTGCCCCCTTCTCCCCACCCCCAAGTTTCCTGCCTCACTGCTTGAGCTAGGACCTCCCATTTCATCTCCTGACCTTGGGCTGGAATTTATATCATTGACTCCTCTGGATCTCAGCCCTTAGGATTTAAACTGGATTATACCACTGTCTTTCTGGGTCTTAGGACTGCAGATGGCAGGTTAGGGGACTTTGTAGCTTCCATAACCACAGAAGCCAATTTCTCATTTCACACACACATACATACATACACACACACACACACACACACACACACACACACTCTGTTGATTAGGTTTATCTGGAGAACCCTGACTAATACAGTAAATAGTCACACATGTAAATAAAAATACATAAATACAATAGAAGAAAGCATAAAGAAAATTATCTAGGCAATAGCATCCTATCTCAAAATAAGATAAAGATCCATCTTTCAGAGGAGTTTTGCTTTTTCTTTCTTCTTCCTTTTTTAAAATGGTTAACTGCTTACTCCACATTATATTGATTTTGAAATAGGGTAGGAACAAAAAAAATAAGAGGAAAATTGAACAGCTAGCTTGCCAATTTTCTTAATATACTTAATTGAATAATCATTGAATTATCCATGGAACCATGAATAATCGTTAAATCAACATTCTGTTTATTTGTCATAGATTAGATAACTGATGAATTCATGTGATAATTGAAGGTATGCTTATTACCAATATTATCATTTTATCACCAGCATTTAATACTTTACACGAAGAATAAACAGATAGCCCAATGTAGCAATTGTCACTTAATTTCAAGAATTACACATTCTGTCTCAAAACTTTATATATAAGTGCTCCTCATAACTAAGAAAATGCCCAAATAAGAGAATGAAAATTAAATGCCTGGACTAAATTAGATACTCATTACTGCAGATGAAAAAGAAAATGTCCCTACTTTTTCTAAAAAACCATTTCCTAATATAAATGATCTCCAATAATTGCAAGCAAAGAAGTGTGGCTAAAGGCCAACAAAACACAAAAAAATCCATTTTCTGAGAGATATAAAGATTAGTTGAATCATCAATCTCTTTTCAATCCTTCACTGGGAACTATTCCAATTAATAGATTTAAGGCAAGATTGACCTTGTCTATAAAACCTATGCTATACAAAAATAATTAGAATGCAACCCAGAAACTGTCTCAGCACATTAAAGACTTTCCATCAATTAAGACTTTTGATCTCTATGACAAGGAAACCCAAACTTTGAATTTTATCAATACTAAAATAATTCAGGGTACGGGAATGTATATGAAATACTCATTTGTGGCCTTAAATGTAAGAGAATGGTTCATTCTGCTTAGGAATATAAATAATAAATTTAAAAGCACCTCACAACAGCCACGAATTGATATAACCAGTTTGGACATCTCTTTGTCCATATCTACAACAGCCCACAGATATGCCCAGTCATCCAGTAAATCCATTTTAGGTAAATAACCAAAAGAAAGGTGCACCAAAAGTTGTGAATGAGAATGTTAATGGAAGCACTATTTGTAATGGCCCCAAAACAGGTAAACTGGGATATTCATCAGAATAATATAGAGCAATGAAAGTGAACTAATTATTCTAAAAAACAGTATTAATAAGGTTCACAAAAAAATAATGTTTAATAACATCAGCAAGAGTACATACTGAATTATTCTATGGATATATAATTTTTAAATAGCCAAAACTAATCTATGATATTAGAAGACAAGATTGTGGTTATCTTATGTGGGAATTGCTGATATGGGAAAGTGGGTGGGAGGTACAAAATCACACAAAATAAGTAAAAAGTAAAAAGATGTATACACCCTAAGTAAAAAATACATATATGACCACTATTTTATTTAGGCACCTAGCATCTCCTGATGGAGATTGGGCAGCATCTCTTCCCACTCCTGCCTCCTGCAGAAATGTACAGATGTTCAAATGACACATAGATACCCATACATATGAAATAGTTTACTATTCACAGTATTCATATTTATTATTTATTATTCATTCATATTATTCCCTGGGAAGGGCTCAGATTCCAACAGGATTAAAACAAGAAGAAAGGCGAATGATGGCTTGTATTTTTGAGGTGTTTAAGGGGTAGAGCCAGAATCAGGGTACCAACAGGGCAGGACTAGCCTGGTTTAAAATTTCTGCCAGAACAAAGGGATGGAGGGCACTGGGCTTTTTAAAAATTGGATTACATAAACATCCAGCAAAGGAAAAAGGGGAGAGGTGAGGGCTTGAAGCTGTCAGAGGTCAAATATCAAAAATGCAGCTGCCATTTGTGACAACATGGATGGACCTCAAGATAATCATGCTCAGCAAAATAGGCCAGACAGAAAAAGTTGAAAATCACAGGATATCACTTATATGTGGGATATAAACCTAAAAGCAACAAATGAACAGGACAAACAAACAGAGACTCATGGACATGGACTATAGACTATAGACCAGTGGTTAACAGAAGGAAGGGGAAGTACATGGGGTCAAGGGGATCAAATATGTGATGACAGAAAGAAATATAACTATGGAGGTGAACACACAGTGTAAACATATATATGCCTTATTGTTAAAGTGTACAGCTGAAATTTATTGGATTTCCTTAACCAATGTCACCATAAAAAATAAACAAATAAAAAATGGAGTCTCTTTATTACAATTATAATTGTGTTATTATGTAAAAGTATGTCCCTGTGAAATTGTATATTAAGTTAAGATAATTTTTAAACATTTCAGATAATTATCCTTTTAATTAAAAAGAAAAAACCAGCTACTCTGATCTAGATCCAAATTATGTCCTGCTTCAATGATAGATAAATCACAAGGATCTCATGAAATAAACTGTGACATGCATATCACAATGCACATACATAAATGCTTGTACTGGGACAATGAAAATTATATTAACTTCTATGTATATGTTTAGTCCTGACAGCTGATTTTGAAACTGTACAGTTATAGTCTTTTTTTCATTAGCTATTCAGTTGGCATAAGTATTGCAGGTAACCAAAAGGCTTTACGTTAGTTTTTTTATACATGGTGTATGATTTATAGCTTGAGCAAGATAGCAATGTTTGATCAAGACAAAGGACAAAGGGTTTTAGCAAAAGGCAGTGTTTCTTAAAATTAAATTATTGACCTGCCTTTGCCCAAATCTTCCCTAGAACAGAATTTCTCCTGCTAAAGTAGAAAAGCTGTTGAAGCATTTTTGTTGTTTCAAAAACCCTTGAAATAATTCATTTCCTCTAAACATGACAGAGAATAATTGTACTTTTTTCTCCCCTTATTTCAAAACAGCCTTTTAGAGGATGATTACCTCAATTCTCCCGTAACCTCCATTTCTTATCTCTGTGTAATGAGCATTTGTTCCTCCCTTTTTCTTTATATTTTCTATCTAGGACTGTCAAATAGTGCATGGGTCATACTTACACTAAAAATTAATCATCACTTACCTAAAATTCAAATTTAACACTGTGTCCTATATTTTTATTTGGTAAATCTGGCAACCCAACCTCTATCCCAGGAAGTCCGCTTCTATATTTGAATTCATCCTTCTTCTCCACGTACATCTTCTCACCTAAGATTCAGCCATAGTTTTTCACCTGCTCAATAGCTGCTTTCACTGTCACATGGTGAATTCGAGTTCAGCATTTCTGAAGCTAAAGGTTTCATCACCGCACTTCTAACAAAGCAAAATTACTGCCCCACTCACCACACCCAGACACACCAGATTCCATATTTGTTCATTCCACAAGAATTTGTTGAGTGCCTGTTGCTGATTGAACAGAATAGACAGATACCCCGTTCCTATGGAGCTTTACCTCTTTTTCAAGATCCTCTATAATATGGACTCATCCCAAGTCCTCAAAATGGATTCCTCAGGGATCACTCTTATTTCTCCTTCTCACTCCTTAAATATGCAATCTTTATTCCTGTCATTGCTTCTGTTCCCTTTTATCTCTACAAATCCCTGCTCCTCTCAGTGAGTACTTCATATGCTCAACTTAGACTAAAATCAAGAGGAAATTTATTTGTATGTTACTAAATTATTCAAAATTAGGACTAATCTTGCTGAAAGGCTAGATTCAGTGGCTTAGAGATTGTTGCCAAATAATCTCTATTTCTCCTTGTTTTTCCGGTCTCAACCAAACTTTTGAAAAGTGTTGTCTTTCTGTCTGCACATGATCATTCCTATTCAACTCAGGCCACTGCAGTTGGCTTCTGTCTTCATTATCTTCTTGCTAGAGTCACCAACAGCATTTTGCAGCATAACACAATCGACACTTGGCTGTCCTCTAACTTGATTTCACCAATGCTTTTGACCTTTTGTCCACTCTTGCATCTTTTATTTCACAATGCCACCTCATCCTGATCCTTTTCCTACCTCTCTAGCCATTCACAGACTCTTCTACTCACTGGTCACATTTAGAAAATCTAAGTTTTGGTTTTCCATGTGGTTTCATCTTTGACTCCAACCCCTTCCCATTTCCTGTGGACAATCCTGTCCAAACACATGCCTTCATGAGCTACCTATGTTTTTTGAATAGTCAAACTGATCTCTCTTCTGAGCCCCAATCTCATATCCTGGATTTACCACCAGTATTTTAACTCAGCCAGATCAACCTTGTTACCATCCAACATTCATGACAAATTTGTCATCTTTGGTTTAGTCTCTTTTTGTAATTGTCGACACTTCCATCTACTCAGCTGCCTAAATCAGAAATCTCAGAATCAGTCAAGAGTCTTCCTTCTCTTTCTCTTGACCTTTTTAATCCTACCCATTCTAGCATCTGAATCCCTCTGCAATAGCAAAATAGCCCTCACTTTTATTCTAGTCTGGCTCCCTAGTTGAGACCTATATGATTTGGGGATTTGAATATTTCACTGCACTTCTGCACAGTTTCACTATTAGGACTCAGGGTACTCCAATCCACTGTCTGCTCACAACCAAAGTGGCATTTCTAAAGCATCTTGTTTAAGTCTTTCAACGTGGTACCAGTGGGACAAAGTTCAAACTGTTTGGTATGACATAAAGCTCTCAGAGCCTACTGGGTTTCCATTTCCAAGGTTTATTATTTACATATATATATATATATATATATATATATATATATAGAGAGAGAGAGAGAGAGAGAGAGAGAGAGAGAGAGAGAGAATTATCCTCCATTCAAAACATTCCCCATGCTTTGGCACACTGGTAAAGTTTAATACATCTTTCCACAGCTCTTCTTTGAATCATTTCCTGACTTTCTTTATCAGCTTCAGGCTGATGCCTTCCATTGTGATCTTGCTGCAGCTAGTTCAAATCCCTGTTATGTCACGCAATACTTTGAATTGTACTTGTTTACTTTTCCCAATTTTCTTTCCCATTGAACTGTGCCCCATTGATAGGAATTATGTACTCTTTATATCTCTAGGACATGTCATAGGTTGGCCACATATACAGTAGTTACAATGAACTATTGGCCGTTCATTCATTCAATAATTTTTTATTAAAGTCAGGGTATGTTCTAGGCATTGTGACCATCAGTAAAAATATATCAGTTAAGAAAAAAAAAATCACTGTTCTTATGGAGCTTATATTCTAATGAGTCCACAGAAATAATATATGTCAACATTCATATATTGAATTATTACTTAATCAAGAATATACAGTTATTATTTAATTAATATTTTTATCAATTGATTAAATTTTCTTAAAACTTACACCAAAGCAATACTCAAGTTTATCATTAAAATAAAATTTTAAACATACAATATGAGTCATAACATTTGGTTCCAAGATCCAATATTTAAAACCACTGTTTCTATTTTATTTCAATAATCTCTTTTAAGAAAATTAAATCAAACCTAGAAAAATTACATAGATAATTTTTTTTCCCTAGGAACTATTACTGTTTTGATCTAGTATGAGGCAATTCTGAATTTTTAGCTGTATTATGAAACACACTATTGCTTGTTCAGTTCTGGAACAGTGCATCCTGAAAGCAACAAGGACAAACTACAAAGTTTCCAAAAGTGAGTGACTCGAATGCTGAAGAGGTTCTTATTCATATCAAATGAGACATGACAGAGAAATAGCATTTGCCTACAGAAATCGATGAGCGTAATATTAATGACAATCAAAGCTAACACTTAGAGAAGATTTACTATGGATCAAGTATTATTTATAGCCCCAAACTTATAGTAAGTAATTTAATGTTTTAATTAACTATGAGAGGTCACATAGCTCACAACTGGCAGAGCTAGAACTTTGGCAAAATTCTCTTACGCCTACACTATTGTTTTACTCTACTAGGCTGCAATAGACTAGGAGTAGATTATGATAACTATTGTTTATTGTTTCACAGAAAATTATTAGGAGTCATTTAAAATCCTGGCAGAAAAATGTTAAGTTGTCGATATAATGAGCTGAGCACAATATGATCGACTGTGTGCATACTCTCAGTCTGTGATACAATGAATGTTATGGACTGAATTGTGTTCCCCCAAATTTCATATGTTGAAGCCCTCACCCCCAATGTGACTATATTTGGAGGTAGGACTTTTAGGAAGTAACTAAGGTTAGATGAAGTCATAGGGTGGGGTCCTAGTTCTATAAAATTGGTGGCCTGATAAGAAGAGAAAGAGATATTCTCTCTCTCTCTCTCTCTCTCTCTCTCTCTTTCTCTTTCTCTCTCTCTGCATGTGCACCAAGGTAAGGCCATGTGAGGACACAGCAAGAAGATGGCCATCTTTAGGCCAGGAAAGGGCTCACATCATAACCTGAATATGCTAACATCCTGATCTGGAACTTCTAGTCTCCAAAGGTATGAGAAAATAACTTTCGGTTGTTTAAAAGCCACCCAGTCTGTGGTATTTTGCTTATGGCAATCTGAGCTGACAAAGACACAAATTAAGAATATATCTAACAAATCTCTAAGTACTTTAATTGGGACTTTGGGGGAGGGGAATTCAAAACTTTGGGAAATGATACAAACACCAAAATATAAGTAACAAATATAAGAATATAAAGAAAAATAGCATTGATTGCCTTTTCTGGTACAAGAAAATGAATGGAAAATTGGTAAAAATAAATGTGCTCAAAGCCAAGTAGCATGAAAAACTAGCATTATATTACATCAAAAGACAGTAAGACATTTTTGCAAATTACCTTTTTTAGGTTAGAGAAGAGTATAAACATCACCTAACAGAATTACTACCACACACCTCTTCAGGCAGCATGCAGGAGGTTGTTAATCCATATAGTTGGGTCCATACCAAGAGCGAACTTATTCAAGTCAGCTTCTTTATTAACCTCAAATTAAATTTTTTTTAATGATGGCCAACAATGGGTAAAACAAAGTAAAAGGAGCTAGGATTTCAGTATCTAAATGCCAAGTCATATTCACATATTCTGATATCATGGATTCAAATAAGTTGACAAATAAAGAGCTAATTAAGAGCTGCATTTCATTGAAGCAATCCTATCCCCTTGTTTCATTTAACTAATTCTTGAAGTAGCTATACTTTCAGGAAATGTAATTCACTTTTCTTGGTTTTATTCAAGCCTCAACTTGAAGATCACAAAATGTGGCACAGCTGGTGCCTCAAAACAATATATTTGCTCTTAAACTTGAACGTAAAAAATTCTAATCTCACAACACTGGGAGACAAATAGCCATCTTTGTCACCCAAAGAATAGAATAATGCCATTGCTGTGCTCACATGGCAATGTTCCCATGTTAGAGCACTTAAGAGCCTGGTTTCTAATAATTCAATTTTAAACGTCTGCCTCCCTTACTACATTTTATAAAAAGAAATCACTTGTGTTCTTATCTTTGTTATCCTCCTATGTAAATGCCAGACACCAAATAGACATAAGAAATGTTGGAAGAATGAAAAAACAAAAAAACACAAGGAAGAGTAATGATCTAATTTTTTCTTAAAAGATTAAAATAATGGGCTAAAATTTAATACAGTGAACATGAATAATAAGTATATATAAGCCCTCAAAACAAACTATTAAAATGCTATGTACAGAAAATATTAATGTAAAGACTAATGGTGAATATAACTATAACTATTTTTTATATTTGAAACACAGTTAAGGGGCAATGGAATTATATTTACCCTGTATGGCATAAGAAATAAAACTAGAACCAACAGTGAGAAATTACATGAAGATATTTGCTTGATGTAAGAAAGTACTTACCAATAGTCAAAGCTGCCTTTAAAAAATGTCCTACAACTGGGAGCTCACTGCTCATTGATTATCCGGGTGACTGGGGAAGTACTAGGGAAGTACATATAAACCAGTTCGAAGGAGAATCCGAAGAACAGACACTGGTAGGTCAGAAGAATTGAAGTAAAATTGCAAGTGGACGCAAAACCAGCTTCTTCCACGAGGGGAAAGGAAGTTTATTGAACATCTGTGTATCTCACAGAATTTATTTGAATGTTTATAAATGAGAATGATTTTCCTTACTATCATTTATCTGCAACTCACAAAGTTGTAAAATACCCCCAAAGCAATGAAAGAAAAAGGTAAGAGCCCCCCTAAAATTAGAATCAGATAACCCAGAAGGCTGTGCTCTAAATAATTCAGTTTTCTATTGGAAAAATCAAGTAATATTTTTTACTTATTCCAAATTTCCTTGCCCTTGTAAGTGCTAAAACTAATTTCACACAATCAAATGTAAACATTCGGATAACTTATTTCTTTATGCACCTGTGGCAATGACACATAAAACAAATTCTTAATTGATATCTGTTGTTGGTGATTGATGATGCCAAACTCTTAAGAATATATTTTTTCATAAAAAATTAATTTATGCTCTAAAAAATAGTCCATTAAAAATTGTGATCTCAAAATGATTATATCTGAATTCTATTTCCTTATAATTTCAAATATTTTCACTGAGTTAATAATAAAAAGGTTGACATATGTCAAGACTCTTTCTCCTGATTTTTTAACTAAAAGATTATTCTCTTACTATCTTTATTTTCTCTCATCATAAACATTCCACTTGTCAGGGCTACCTTTAGTAATTTACTATTTTTAAGAATCAATTTTACAGGCAAAATATTAGTGTATTCAATTTATGGAAAGTGTAAGACTTTATAAATAAAAATATGGATTTTATAGAGCTGAAATGTGGTCTATCTTCTTTCATTAACTTCTCAATTATAAATATAGTGATGGAGACAGCAATAAGAAACAATTATTACAGTTAAAAAGAGACTTGAAACCTATGGCTTGGAGGCATAAGCATTCAGGTTTACTACCTACATTGATAAGAGTCAATATATAATTGAAAAATCAGGCACTCCATTTTTCCATCATAGACAAATGTATAGGTATATTGGCTTAATTGTGAAAAGAACTAGTTTAGAGACCAAATATCACACAAAATATTACACAGAAGGCAAGGTCTGGTTCATGAATGCCTTCCAGTTTGTCACAGCATTAAGGGAGGCCTTCTGAAGATAGGTGAGAGGATACCTCATGTTTCTTAAAGGTATTGAATTTATATTTGAAAAAACAACTCTTTATAGTTGCTTTCTTATTAAAAATGGATTGTCTCATACATTATATTATAGCCTCACAATGACCTCATTAGTAAAGTAGTATTAGTCTTCTCAATTTACAGGTGGGGAAACTAAGGCTCAGGTAAATTGTGCCTTAAAAATCATAGAATTTTTAAGGATGGAACCATGAATAGCATAATTCCTGAAGGCATTTTTGTCACAGTCTAGTAGAGGGTGCACTAATCAAATCAAGTTTATTAATTATAACAAAAAGAGAATAATGAGCAGAGACCCTTAAAATGACCTTACCTAGTGAAATCCAAAGAGATATACAAATTGGTCAGATATACAAATTTAGTAGGAAACAAATGATACTGATGATTCAAGTCCTGTTACTATAATTAGATGCTTTCCAAAAAACATAATAAAAATAAGTTATCTGTTTTTAACTAGTAGTTAGTAATTCTGATGCATTTTTATGAACAAACATTTTAACTGAATAATTTATTTATATTTACAGTGCATACTGGAGGTAAAGTAATTTTTAATTTTTAATCCCCCTCCACAGAATAAGATCAAAAGTCAGAAAAGAAATGATTTTTTTTTTTCTGCTATGTATTTTCATCTCTCTCTTGTAAACCAGTGCTTCCATCAGATAGTTAGGCAGGTAATATTCCTAGCTGTCTCTGTGGTGGTTATAAAATAGATTTACTTTCAATCTGCAGTAAATTCTTAGACTATGCTTTTCCAGCTAAATCATATTTGCCCTCCTCATAATACACTGGGGATATGAATTCTTTTGAGCAATAAATATCTATGAGATTCTTAGGATAAACGTTATTAAGCTATAATTGTATTGACTTAAAACCAGTATCTAGAAAATAAGCCCTGGAGAGCTTTCTCTATATCATTTTTCTGACCAAAGGACAGCCTAGGATACTCACCAAAATAAAGATAAAAGCATACGCTCACAGCCTATGTAACTTTTCTTTGAAATCTACTTGGTAATTAAAAAAAATAATCTTTCAAATTTAACAGAGACGTTTCTTTATCAATGATTACACAACCTATCATTTTTAATCTCTATCCCAATTCATCCTGTCAATAAATACCTCAAGAATCACAAGATCGTGGATCAGTAAATAGACTTACTCATTTAAATCATATTGCATATGTGGCACAGGATCAAGAATTTAAACCTCAGACTACTGATCAAAAGACTCAATTCTCTCACTCTGATCAAGAGAACATTATATTTCTACTGGTAGAATAATTATTCCAGATTTTGCCTCTTAAAGGAAATCCAATAACACAGAAACATACTCAAGAACAGAAGAATGAGTGGAATTTTTCTCTGGAATTCAGGCCCCATGGGACCAAATGGGGACAGAAATGGGTAGAGTATTTCACTTTTTAAAGAGAGCTTCATACAAGTGAGTGGCACATAACCTTCCAGAGTTTACTAATAGGTCAGCTGCTTCCCTACTCAAACATTAAATGCCATTCCAAAGCTGTATGAACAGAAAAGAAAAGAAAGAAATTGTATCACTGAAATAAGAGGAAAAAGGGTCCCAATATTGGGGGATGGGGTTCCAGTTGGGCAAAGCAATTAGCTGTAAATGACTGTGGACTTAACCTACCAGAAGGTTGCTGGATAAAGCTGAGAAGGGCGCATATCAAAGGTTGACCTGATCTGCCAACCAAACTGCAAGGTCACAGGGCTGTTTAGGAGCATAAATGATGCCTAGAGCCTAGACATCATTCCTGCTCTGAGACAGGTGGGACCAGGATACCATCAGCCAGAGTCAGTCAGTACAGGCCACAGGCCAGATGAGGCTCAACGGAGAGCTGCTTCTGCCCCAGTAACACAGCACGACAGCTGAGTAAGTGCAGGGAATTTAGAGTCATGACTAGATAGACGAAAAGGTAGAACCCCAAGAAGGAAAGGAAACCCTGGAAGAGATCTGAATTTTTAAATAAAAATGACTAATAAATCCCTGGTTTATTTTCACTTATATAAAACTTCTCAAAAGTATCAATAAATGAATGAATATGAGAACTCATGATAAAAAAAATAAAATTAGGCTATAAAAATACAGATACATACACAAATACCTGAACTTTTGCTTGAAATGCATATATTTTATTAGCATTTTGTATTAAATACATGTAATTCATTCACAGACCCCCCCCCAAAAAAAAACAGAAATATTGTCTCTGTGAAAATAGCAGTAGATTCAAAATAGGTATTTCAAAATTTTCCATAAGAAATAGAATACACACTTCAGTGAAATATAGTTTTAACAGAGTTGCAGTTTAAATTTTCAAATTCTGTCAAATACCTGACACTTTACAATTGTACAGATAGAAAACTCTGGGTATTTCTCTTAATTTTCAACCTTATTTTATGTTGACTGAAAACTGATTTTTACTATAGTTTAGACTACCAGAAAATAATGAGAAACTGAGAAGAATCCAGCAGGCCAAGGATGGCTACCCTCTTGGAACCAGTCACTGATCTGATTATAAATTCTCATGAAATCTTTCCATATTAATTTGTATGCCTTTGTAATTAACATAAATTGAAGCAATGAATTCTGAGCATCACTGATTTATTTAGCCTCTACACACTACCCACTAGAATATGATTTTGTTTGTTTTGGCCACTACATCCTCAGCACCTTGATTAGTCCCTGGCTTATTAAACATATATCGAATTAAAAAGCAATTGTTTGACTATTAGATGATTCAGTGCCAAATACACATTTGGTAGTATTAGGAGCTAAATTAAGACCATCCAAAATTTCTATGTTGAAGTCTTAACCCCAGTATATCTGAATGGGACTGTATTTGAAGATAGAACCATTAAAGAGCTGATTAAATTAAAACGAAGTTAGTAGGGTGGGCCCTAATCCAATATGACTGGTGTTTTTATAAGAAGGGGAATTTGGATTATAGACATGTACAAAGGGAAAAACATGCAGAGACACAGGAAGGTGATGGGCATCTGCAAATCAAGGAGAGAGGGCTCAAAAAAAAAAAAAAATCCTGCTGACCTCTTGAATTTCAGACTTCGAGCATCCAAAATTGGTAGAAAATGAATTTCTGTTTTTCTAGCATCCTGGTGTGTTCTACTTTGTTATGGCAGCTCTAGCCAACTAATACAGGTACTTGATGGACTTTTTGATAGAGTTAATAAATGTGTAGAATTTTAGAAAATGTAATTTTTGACAAATGTTATATTTTATCATGTTGCTAGCAATAATCAAGCTATGATCACGAAATGTGGTGTGGTTCCCCTATTGGTGGGAGGACTTATTAAAAGCACTGATTTCACCATTCTGTGGTATTAACATATTTGTGAAACTGCCAAACTGGCTAATCCTGATAAAATCTGTCAAGGATCATATAAATAGAGTGTTACCTTGCTAAATTTTAGTTACCTGATCTCAGACCAGTGACTATATTTAAAATTATTAGATCCCAAATAGAGGTAAAGTCTACAATATAGAGAATAAGGTATCAAAGCAGGATTTTGATAATTTTAAGCTATTTAGATGCTTGAAAAGCAATCAAACCAGGATTTCAAGTATATTACACTACTTAGATTCCTGACAAGGTATAATCAAGTTTACTTTTCACAGGAAATTTGGTCATTTTGATTATATGTAACTAAAAAATTTTATGAGATATTAAAGAAATGGAAGACTATTATGCTATAATAGAAAGATGGCTTAGGAATATCCATGCATTTTTTTTTATGGTTGCTAAACAATCCTTCAGCAATTTTACATCCAATGAGTATGCAGAGGTTAAAATATTCAACATAACCTTTATTTCGAAAGAAGCAAAACTTGTTTAATATTATAATCTTTGGTATGGAAACTTCTCCAAGATAAAAGCTATGAATAACTATGAAACCCAGTTAGTGTAGTGTATTTTCAACATTCTAAAACTTTAAGGGTAAATGAGAACCATCTCCTAGAGAAACAGTAAATGGCATTGTTTATTGGAAAAGGGTGAGGGGCAACTGAAGCCAAAGGATATTACTTATTGCCAGGGACCTAAAATCCATTATTAATATTGTTAAAGGGTTTTGAGTCTAGTGTTAAAATCACCTGGGTTATACTATAGTCCACAGATTCAACTAGACAGAAAATCTGTAAGTAGAGTGATACACTTGCTTTGGAAGATTGAGGGTTTACTACATTTGAAAAGAAATTAAATTATAAGCACTAATCTAAAAATAAAGAGTTAGGATGTCTTCTGTTCAATACCAAAGGGGCTTTTAGTAAACCAAAGAAGAGTAAGGCAATAATGAAAAGAAAACAGGATATTTTCCTCTCATATACAGTTAGGATAATAAAAGTAGTTTTTATTAACTAAAGAATCCAAATGCCCAACACATTAAAATACTTTATATAGTGTTAAAATCTAAAACAATTCAGTGAAGTGCTGTTGTATATTAACTTCACACATAGTTGACCATCACTGACTTGTTTAGAAATAATTGCATAGTTTTTCCTCAATTAATTAGCTGATAATCATATCAACATGCAAAATGGTGGTGCATATAATGACAAGAATTAAGGCGGTGAATGTAATACATATGTAACATGAAATAGATATTATGTCTAATAGACATAAGAATGAAAAAGCCCATAGAAAACAATCATTGGAGATTACCCTTGATTTTGCAAGCTGAGATGCAACTTTGAAGTCTAATTTATATAAGTATGTATGATGCAATATACTCTAAGCATATTGTTATGTTTGAACCTTAGGAAATTTGAAGTATAAATCACCAAATCACCATGATATTGACCTGCTGTACATTGGCATGGAAAATTTCTTGGTTACCCTAGGGTCTCCAAAATAAGTTCCAATCAACACTCTGCTTTCATTATCCGCTTACTTATTCTCTTCTCAATTTATATAATTTATGGTGTTAAATCACCACTCTATTGACTCCCAATCTACATCTCAGATATCATCTCTAGATTGCCTTAAAATTAACCAGCTATGGACCTCTCTACCTCTTGGGAATAACTCAGAGACACATCAAGCTTATTGTGTCCAAAACTAAATTAATCATCTTTTCTCAAATTGTCTCTTACCCCTGTAAGTGTTATCACCTCCAACCATCCAGTAGACCAAGATAGAAACTTGGATTCATCTCTGACTCCTTTACTCTCCACTCCTCACATTCAAGAAATCACCAAATTACAAATTTCATCATATTAATATTGATATGAAGTGTCCTCTTATCTTCAGTCTTGTATCAATGCCCTGGTTCTGTCTACTTACCTAGCATCCAACAACTTCACCTTAAATTATGTTTTTATAAAATAAAGTAAAACATCTTCAGAAAGCTGAAAGGTCTTCTGTGGTCAGATTTCTGCCAACCTCTCTCCCTCTTTTCTTACCACTTCCTGACTCTTGTTCTACATTCCAGTAACCTTTATATGATTTATGTCCCTTACATTCCATGCCCTCACTTATTTCTATACCATCGCCAAAGTGTTCCTTGGATCTGAAATTCTCTTTTCTCTGTTTTTCACATGATTAATTTCTGCTTAAAGGTTATGATTTGCTGCAGGCGTATCCTGAGGGAGTCTTCTGTGGTCCCGCCTAGACTGGGTTGCATATCTATATGCAGTTCTCTCTTAATAATCCCACGTAAGCCTCTTTCTCTGCATTTCCATGTTATTTTATTAGAGTCTATCTGTTTTCTTTCTCACTAATATGAGCATCTTGAAAGAAGGGACTATAACTCTTGTACTTAAGCTTCTCCTGAAGCTGTTAGCTTATTACCTTACCTTTCATAGGCACTCAGCAGGTAGTGAGTCAGTGAATGAAAGAAGAGAATGAATGAATGAATGAATGAATGGAGAGATAGTTGCAACAGATGAGATAATATTTCCTCCTCCTTATTCCCAATAAAAGACTCATTTTTTCTCTAAATTTTATGGATCTTTGCCTAAATTTACCTATTTTGGCCTGCCTAGACCTAATTAAAAATTATAGGAGATATTGTACTATGTCATAACTTTCATCCCAATGAAAATTATTAGAATAACTAGTAACCTAAATATTTTTTAGTAAATCGGGCTGAATAACAATTATAATTAATTTTAGAATCACATTTTTTCCTAGAAACAAAATCTTATGATTTAATAATATTGACTAAAGATCTTTTTACCTATTTTAGAGGAAGTAAAAACCTTTTAACTATAACTAGTTTTTAATTTTTTGTTTCAGTTTTTGTCTCTGAAGATGTCAAACAATTGAAAAAATTAACTTAAATATTTTTATTCAAAATTTGAGAGAAAAATAGTATTTCAAATGATTTTTTTTTTGTACATTTGTAGCATTTCTGCTTTCTGTGTTACAAGTTGAAGCTGTACTAAATTTTGGGGACACTGTGTCCCTGGAAGTTCTTTTCAGATGATTTTTACTTTTTTAGTGATTGAATTAGTTTCAGAGTTATACATATATTAAATAGAAAGATGTCTGGGAACAGGATGAAGACTTTATTAAATATGTTTTTAAGATGGCTGTTCTGGGCATAGATGGGAGGCAAATCTTTGTTTTGAATATATTTCAAGTGGGTTTGCTGCCCTTGTGTCTTGTACCTTACTTTGTCTTTCCAGATAATTATTAGCTATATTTTTTACCTTTCCAATCAACAACAACAAAAAAAAATACCAACAAAAGATACTCTAATTGAGTCTGTAGAGAAAACAATTTATCTATAAGAAAACTTTTGTTATGCACATTTTAAGCCAAAGAACATATTCTCCTAACAATTTAACACATAATTGGAAAAAAGTTATAAAAGATACTAACCTAAAATAACTCTCACAAAAGTATATTGTTTCTTGAGGTTAAGGAAGACATCGAATATTTCATTATCGAATACTCAATTTTTAAGTCTCTGTTTTAATTAAGATTTGTTAATGATATAACAGTTATTCTAAGATAGATTGCCATATGCAGTTTTATTTCACCTCCAACTTGGCACTTAAAAGGTTTACATGATCTGTTGCCACATTTGGTTTACTCTTCCAGGTAGAATCCAAGAGCATAAAAAGTAAGTGGGGATCTTAGTAGTAATCTACTTTGTAGGTATATATAGACACATTTTTTAAAAAGTACAAAACCAAATTCTCTAAGCAGATAGGAAAAAGTAAATGACCTAGCTACTTGGATGATAATATACTAAGATTTGACTTTCTCTGAGTTTCCTGCATTCAGTTATAATGGCTACTGCAAAATGGACTTACAGATTTAGGCCCCTTATCACTTAAAACTGTGGCCCAAAGAGATGCAGAACTCCCTCTCCTTGGCTCTTTAACATTTAAGTAAGAATTCTGTTCTCAGAATAATTCGTTCTACATGAGTGTTTTGCAAACTATATATTCCCAGTCATGCTACATTTAGTTCTGCTGTGATGTGACATGTATTCTGAAAGTCAGTGGGCTATGCAAAATCTTGCGATACAACAACAACTAGGGCTACTGGGGAAAACGGGGGTTAGACACAAAACATTTATACAGTTTATCAGCAACATGGTAAAAAAAGGATAGAAACCTAATAAAAACAGTAGAACAGTTTTATGCAGATTTAATAGTTAAAAATACATATACCTACAACAAATATGGCACTTTCCCTAGAAAAAGACCTGCATTCAGTTTGCCTAAGGAAGTCAGTTTCAGAATGGTTACAGCCTGTGAGTTATTATGAAGTGGTAAAGGCCGGGCTATCTGAAATCTCATGAGACGTTATAATACCAGATGTGGAGGGCTGTGCTTCATAACATCTGCAGAGAGCTGAGATAGCTAGGAAATGTTTTTGTGTGTGTGCGAGCATATGTGTGTGTGTTTGTGTGTATGTTTCATACGCCCCCACGTGTCTTGGTTCACTGGGTGCAGTTTCTACGTTCACCTATTGTTTCTCCTGTACAAAACCGCAAAAACACAAAATCTGCATTACGCTCACAATGTTCCTTGCCATATCAATCAAGTTTGGAACAAATTTGCATTTTCAAAATGAGCATTATAACAGAATTGAGCATAATAGGTACTTGAAAAATAAAAGTGGGAAAAGTAAGTTCTATGTTCAAATATCTTTAGGAAATAAGGAGATTAAGCAACACAGGTTTTTTTTTCTAGCAAGAATTTCAGAAACTTTATATGCTAATGTAAACTCTGAACATTCAAGTTTGCAATAGTTTCTAAGATTATTTAACCTTGGAATCTATCCTTTAATCTGTGGTGCAAATAATATTAACATCTTAAAACAGTATTCTTGTAGCACAGTTAGATAAATACTTCTTTAGTAACATTTCATTTTTGTTATAAAATATAAAATGAGGATTTTTACTCATCAGAGCAATATATTATGTGGCTCAATTTTGTGTGTATTAAAAAAAAAGAAATGTCTACAATAAATTTTCAAAAATACCATTAATGTGTCTAATATTGATGCTTGTATTTCTTCTGGTTCATGGAGAACTAAACTATGGCAGACGATTTACATGCCTCCTTGGAGATGACAAAAATGTCATCTTTTCAGCATGATTAACCATGAAATCAAGGTTTTATAAATCTATACCAAATCATTAAATTTGAGATTTTAAATGCATATGATTTTTTGGAATTTCAGTGTGATCATAATTCTATAAATAAAATCCTTTTTGTGAAAAGCTAAAAGGAGTTTTGCTTTCAGCTACTAATTTTACCTAGTATATCATCATATATTAATTATATTATATTATATTATATATTAATAACTTTTATGAATTAAAGGTGATTGTGCATTCATAAATATAGAGAAGAGCATTCCAAGCAGAGGGAATAGAGTAAACTCATGAAAAAAATCTCTAGGGTGAACGTATATAGTCTAGCATACAAGTTTGACTGCAATGAACATTCCATGAAGGGTAATAGTGAGAAGTGAGTTTAACAATGAGAAAAAGAGGAGTCAGACACTGTGGTAGAATCAAAGGTATTTTACAAGAGAATGCATGTAGGGATTATTGAGAAAGATAGACAAGTCAAAGATACTCTGAATTTTAAGCCTAAGCAAATGGAACAATTATGCCACCAAGAGAGGTAGGAAGCACAAAGTCAAAAGCTGACTCAGGAAAGATTACACAGAGTTAACTATCTGATACTTAAACATCAGAATATTTGATAATAGATTTCTTCCCTATTGCTCATTTACTAGGTAATTCACTACTCAAACAAATCTAAAATAAGGGAAAGAAGGATTTTCATGGATTTTCTGCTTGTAAACAGCTCCACTGAAAAGTGTGAAAGTCAAGGTGATTAATGCTAGCTGCTGTGGTAGGTGAACATCATAATTTCAGCAGCTTAACACAGTAATATTAATTGCTGGCTCATATCACAGTTTAATTAGTTGATGGGCTGGGGTGTGGAGGGAGTTGGAGATGTAAGTTCTGCTCTGTGCAGTTATTCAGAGACTCAGGCTCCTTCCATAATATGGTGCCCTCTACAACATGAAGCTTCAAAGACATTCTGCAGTCAAGTGTTAAAAGAGAGAAAGGAAAATCTGTAGAGTCATGAGGGAGATAACATAATGCCCACATTCCATTAGTAAGAGTTCAGTCATAAGGCCCCACCCAGGAATGGACAGGATATGTTAATTTAGCTCAATGCTCAGGAATAATACTTAACGTTGTCACAAAGGCAAAGGAGATAAAGCCCTCACCTAAATAACAGAGGACTTAAAATTAAGCCTCAAATAATTCTCTCTTCTTGATTCTATTTTCAGTAGCCACAAACTGTACAGAGAGCTGAAACCAAAAACAGTCATAAAAAGAAAAAGATACTATATGAAATTTCAGAATCTAGAGTTTAATTAATTTAAAAAGCTTAAATAAAACATTCAGAAACTCTGATAAATAGCATCCACTCATCTTGGCTTGAATAAGTAAAGTCGTCAAGGTATGTAAATTTTTTATTTACAAAGCCTTCAATTATAGGGGTAGAATGGCTATCTTAAAAAAAAAAAAAATCTGATTTCCAATTTTTCCACAGCCTCACCAATGCTTGCTACCTCATATTTTTTATAATAGCCGTCCTAACAGGTGTGAGATGATATCTCATTGTGGCTTTGATGCACATGTTCCTGATGTTGAGCATCTTTTCATGTACCTGGTGGCCATTCGTATATCTTCTTTGGAGAAGTGTTTATTCAAGTCCTTTGCTCATTTTTATATTGAGTTATTTTACTTGTTGCTATTAAGAGAGTCTTACATATTTTGGATATTAACCGCTTATCAGACAGATGGTTTACAATATTTTCTCTCATTCTCTAAGTTGCCTTTTCAATCTGTTAATTGTTTCCTTTACTGTTCAGAAGCTTTTTCGTTTAATGTAGTCCCACTTGTCTATTTTTGGTTTTGTTGCCTGTGATTTTGATGTCAAATTCAAGAAGTCATTGTGAAAACCCTTGTCAAGAAATTGTTGCCCAACAGATATAAAGTTTCAGTTATGCGAAATGAGTAAGTCCTAGAGATCTGACATACAACACACTATCTATAGTTACTATAGTATAGTGTACTTTAAAATATGTTAAGAGGACAGATCTCATGTTGTGTTATTACCATAAAAAAAAATACAAGAAAATTTTTGGAGGTGACAAATATGCTTAATATCTTCATTGTGATGATGGTATCATGGGTATATCATGAGTTGAAATGTTTAAATATTCAAACTCATTAAAATATATACATTAAATATGTGCAATTTTCACATATCAAGTATACCTCAATAAAACTTAGAAAACTGAGTGTCGCCTAGTTATATAAACCCTTTCTCAGTTTAGAGTAAATATAGTTTACATTAATGCTATCTGATTTTTAACTATTGTGAATGAAAATAAAACTTTTCCAGCTATGATAAAAGAAACTCTGCAATAGAGAAATATCAGATATTAGTGCATAAGACATAAACCCCTTCTTGAGCCTTTTGATAAATTATAGCAACCTACATATTTCTTCCATCTATAGCACAGTCTCCTGTATTATCAAATATTTTCCCTGTGTTCCAGGCATTTTAAATTAAAACATTACTGCCTGGATTCTCAATTCAAGAAAATTTAGAGGGTTAATAAATTCAATATCCTGGCCAAAAAAGTAGTGTATCTATTTCAGGAAAACACACACACACACACATACACACATCTTTTTAAAGCAGGAATAAACTTGGTGCCTCAAGGTGATCTGTTGTGATATCAATGACTGCCCTTTACGGACCAAGTTGTTTTCCTTGAAAACTTGAAAAGAGAAACTCATTCTCTCACATCCTGCTTGCCTTGGGATTGCGCAAGCTTCTTCATCTGCATCCGTGCTGCCCTGCAGTTTGTCTCTCTGAAACACCATCCGTGTCTCACAGTCGTCCACAGGACGTGGATTGGTCAAAAAGAAGCAGAGGAGGGGCCACCCCGAACATTTCCTTCCCTCCACACACCATAAAAATCAGCAGCAGCTACTAACACTCAAAGCAACGCTTCAGGTTGCGAACCTCTGAGAGGCAGCCGAAGTGAGCATGTGCACACAGATTCGTCTCCCAATGGCACAGCAGCTACTACTAGGAAAATTATCTTGAAAAGACCTGAATGCATAAGACTGAAGTTAAAGTGGAAGTGAGAACAACAACAAACAAAAGCAAACAGCAGACTTTTGCTTTTGACTGAGACTAAGCATTTTGAAGCCAAAGATTTTAAAGTGATAGTGATCAGAGCAGTACCTGAAAGAGACTAACACTTCCACTTCAAGCTTTGGAGCACGTGACATTTACTCAGGACAGGCATGCCAATTTTAGCCTCGTAACTTTCAGACAGAAAGAGACGTGGAGAAGTCACTGACCCAGGAGGCAAAAGCAGTTCAGAGGGGATCGGAATCCACTTGGCGCAGGATGAACTATACTCGTCCCCGGGGAATGCACACCTCTCTCCACTTCTGGAACCGCAGCGCCCACGGACTGCGCAGCAATGCCAGTGAGTCCCTCGGAAAAGGCTACTCTGATGGAGGATGCTACGAGCAACTCTTTGTCTCTCCCGAGGTGTTTGTGACTCTGGGTGTCATAAGCTTGTTGGAGAATATCCTGGTGATCGTAGCAATAGCCAAGAACAAGAATCTGCATTCGCCCATGTACTTTTTCATCTGTAGCCTGGCCGTGGCTGATATGTTGGTGAGCGTATCAAACGGATCCGAAACTATTGTCATCACCCTGTTAAACAGTACAGATACAGACGCACAGAGTTTCACAGTGAATATTGATAATGTCATTGACTCAGTGATCTGTAGCTCCTTGCTTGCATCGATTTGCAGCCTGCTTTCAATTGCAGTAGACAGGTATTTTACTATCTTTTATGCTCTCCAGTACCATAACATTATGACGGTTAAGCGGGTTGGGATCATCATCGGTTGCATCTGGGCAGCTTGCACAGTTTCAGGCATTTTGTTCATCATTTACTCAGACAGCAGTGTTGTCATCATCTGCCTCATCACCATGTTCTTCACCATGCTGGCTCTCATGGCCTCTCTCTATGTCCACATGTTCCTCATGGCCAGACTTCACATTAAGAGGATCGCTGTCCTGCCAGGCACTGGCACCATCCGCCAAGGTGCTAACATGAAGGGGGCGATTACCTTGACCATCCTGATTGGGGTCTTTGTTGTTTGCTGGGCCCCGTTCTTCCTCCACTTAATATTCTACATCTCTTGTCCCCAGAATCCATACTGTGTGTGCTTCATGTCTCACTTTAACTTATATCTCATACTGATCATGTGTAATTCCATCATCGATCCTCTAATTTATGCACTCCGGAGCCAAGAACTGAGGAAAACCTTCAAAGAGATCATCTGTTGCTATCTGCTGGGAGGACTTTGTGATTTGTCTAGCAGATATTAAATGGGAACAAAGGAGGTACTAAAAACATGCATAAGAGACTTTTTCATTCTTATACAACCTGAACAGTGTGCTTCAGCAACAGCTTTTTCTTCTGTGTAGGGCATTGGTTGAGAATATCTATTGTATAAATTTAAATTTATGATTTTTGACATAAAAAAGCTTAGTCTCTGTATATTCTTAATGTCATGCTACTCTTTGGCTGTACAAATGTTAATTCATATTACAGTTTGTAGACACTGTGGATTTACAAAGAAAGCCCTTATTAAAAGCTTAACAATGTCTCTTTCTTGTAACTCATGAGGATTTGATACCTTGCTTGTTTTAGTAACATAAGAATTATTAGAAATATTCTAACAAGTGGTTCCTTATATTACACTATACAACATTGAGATGTAGAGATTTGACTCTCATATTTAAGAGGTGCTTAAGCCATTCAAAAAATCAACTGAAATTTTAAGTGATTTAATGTGTTCATTCTCCCTTTGCAAGAAACAGAAATGAAGTTCCTATTGAGAGAAAAAAAGTTCCTATTGGGAAAAAAAAAGGTGAGATTTTGAGTCAGAAAACTCTGTGTGTTTCTCAAAGACACAGATATTAGTTTGCCCAAGCAAACAATTTGATTTTCCACACAGGCAAGGCAGTTTGGAGGTGGGGGAAGCAGCAATGGGGATTACAGTATTCTGGGAAAAACTGTTAACATGTCAAACTAAACTTCCTGATACCAATCTGTCTACAACCATCATTAATAAAAACAGAGAATAAGCTCTTTCTGACCCTTTTAACCAAGAACCAGCATCTGCTGAACTGTCCAAAAAAGGTGGTGCTCCGAGAGACCTAGCTTCCAATCTCTAAAGAACAATACTATTAGTGTCAAGTTCTTTCACTTTTCCCATGGAAGTGACTTGCTGTTTATTGATTGCTTATTTTTTGAACTGGAATGTAATTACTCATTATCAAGATTTTTAACTTTAACAACAACAAAAAAAAAGATTTTTAACTTTAAAAATCAAATCTATTGCATAAGTATTTTCAGGTAAAATTTGTGAATATCTAAAGGAAGGAAACCTCTGATGCTGATACATTTTAAGCAGGAAAGAAAGTACTTACTGAACCCCAGAGGACGACCTGACATAAATTTACTTTCTACAAACACATTTTGAAGAGTAAATACTTATCTTGCTCCAAAAAGAATCCTACAGATTTGGTTACTTTAAAAGAAAGAGAGAAAATATATGTAGGATAATAATTATCCTTAATTTAATTTACAGCATCTTTAAATGTTTATAGGCAAAGATAACATGCAAAGGTACTTCTTAATTCAAATCTAAATGTTCTATATATTGACAAGTCCTGACAAACACTTTCAGCATTCATGTGAAAACATTATATTAAATATAATGGGGATGTTAAAGTTTACAAATGAAAGTTTGATTCACTGTATGCCTCTATTTCAACACAAAAATAAGTGTGAGGATTTTAATATAGACCGATATAACAGTCAAAGCCCAAAGCTGTAGCTAAACACAGATGGTGTTTTGTCTTTGTTTCTATTCCTGTCCCTTCTTTTGTGTAGGAGTGTGAGAAATCTCAGGAACTATAGATATGAAAAAGGGGGCTATAAGCATGTCCCACCTTCTGTAGTGGCTGTCCTCCCAGTGTATATATTTCTCTTTCAAGTGTCACTTCTCATGCAGCTTTGTTCATTTAGAAACAGCCCACTTCTCCCACTGAAGGAAATCAGCTCCTTTGTCTTCATCATACCTTGACAGTGTCAGGGTGAGTGTTAGCCATGAATCTGCCCTGCCCCGCCAGCTGGGCCCCCTGCATGCCCATACACAGTATCAGGCTTCCGTTTCTTTAAGGGCTAAGACTGTGTCTTCCTCATTTTTCCTGTTCTCCAAATATCCCTTGTTATGTCACTTCCTCTTTCTCCAGTAAAACCAAGATTCTCCCAGAGGGACACCTCCTCATCACCCAAAGTGCACACTTTACATTGCATCCACTTACGGTGTTGTACACTCTATGTGTTTTGACAAAGGTATAATGTCATGTATTCACCATGATAGTGTCATACAGAATAGCTTGACTGCCTTAAAAATTCTCTATGCTCTGCCTATTTACCCCTTCTCCCCCCAAAAAATCCTGGCCACCAGTGATTCTTTCATTGTCTCCACAGTTTTGCCTTTTCCATAATGGCATATAGTTGGAATTATACAGTATGTAACCTTCTCAGATTAGCTTCTTTCAATTGGTAATATGCATTTAAGATTCCACCATGTGTTTTCATAATTTGGTAGTTTATTTCTTTTTAGTACTAAATAATACTTCATCCTGTGGATGTAACACAGCTAATTTATATATTCACCTACTGAGGACCATCTTGGCTGCCCCTAAATTTGAGCAATTATAAACAAAGTTGCTATAAACATTTTTGTGTGGGCATAAGTTTTCAACTCATTCTGAGGCACGGGAATTAACTTTTTAAAACTTTGGTATAAATAGTGTGATATATGTGTCTATCCTTTAATATTTCACTAAGAGTGATTTGTTAGTATTTGAATTATGCTAGTCAGAAATATACACTCCAGATGGAGCTGATAATTGGCATCAGATACTTGTATTGAAATTTTTACCAGAAAGTTCAATGAATAATTATAAGATATACTAGAAATAATTTGTCACTGGTGAAATGAGTAATTTTCAAGACTTATTTTTACTTAAAAGTTGTAATCACCACAATTTGCATAAACAGGTACAATATTTGTGCCCACTGACTAGCTAGATTAACACTCAGACTCTATGCCACAAATTCCAAATAGTCCCATGCGTGCCCTGCCTGCTTTGAAAAAGTCTCTGTTGCCCAAACTATTTTGAAATTATTTTAAAATTGTTGAAGAATTATTTAATAACATGTAAGTACAGCTTCTGTTTTAGGTTATAAGGAATACACAAAACAGAATTTTTAGTGTGATACCAACTATCTAATGAAAGTACCACCAATCTACGTATATACTGTCTACATACTACTTTCCATAAACCGTGAGCAATCGGTAGTCATTTTCCTTGGGTGATAATACCAAGGGACATGTTTACTTTATTGTGGAAATTTATAATGGACACATTTTAATTTGATTAATTTTTTTAAATGCACTCATAAACATTACAACAGAAAGGTGGTGATGCAATTGCCAAATTACCAGTGATCTGGGGGAAAAGAGTAAATGTGAAAGACGTTAGTTTTGAATGAGAGCAGATCTCAAATATGATCTCCTTTGACCCTCTAGGCAGGCTCTGGGAGATGGCCTTGTGTCACATGGCAGCATCAAAACCTGAAACCCAGCTTCTGACTCTCTCTCCAGATTTCCCTGTACCAAAACATAAGAATCTTCTTCTGTAGGCAAATCGTTCTCCCAGTCATAAATAATTAGTACTGAATTCTGATTACACCAATTTTTAGCTGTGAAATTTTATTGAAGTTAGTTTTCTTATTATTAAATGTGTATAATAATATCTGTCTGATGGGGATCTTCAAAGGATAAAAGGTAATTATAAAATCAAGGATGTAAAGTTCCACAAAACAGTGCCTAATACATATAGGTATTCAAAAATGGTAATTATCAGTATTTTTAAAAATACAAAGTAAATAAATAAACCCATGCATGAATGAAGACTGATTAGTTTTTTCGTCTTTTATCTTTTTCAGACTCTGAACATATCAAAGCCTTGGGCTTAATTATATAATTTTTCTTAAGTCACATTTTGTAATTTCCTTGAATTTGACCCTTTTTTTTTTTGTAAAAATGGATATATTTAAACATGGTAGATACATAGGCATACCTGTATTCTAAAAAAGTAATTTGTCACCAATAATGCTAATTGTTTTAAATTTTGCAGTGCCACATTTAATACTGAAAATGGCTAATCAGAAAGATGATGTGCCAAACATGAAATAACCAATTAGCCCATTTCTTCAAAGATTAATTGATACTCATTAAACTTTATGCCATAAATTTAAGTGTTAGTACAAAAAAAATCATCTAAATTGATGCCACCAATATTAAATGCAAACTCTTGAAAAAGACCATAAGAAATAAATTTATAGTCACATCTCAATGCTCAGTTATTTTATTAGTCCATCACATATTGATCAAAGTTAAATATATGAGAGCAGAAAGGACATAGAGCATGCACTTTATGCTCTTTGTACTCTATGTGTACTTTTTTCTACTACTTTATGAACTTTATGAATAGTGGTTTCAACTCCCAGATTTGCCAGCTCTGGAACTTTGGGCAAGTTACTTAACTTTCCTCAGCATCTATAATCTGAATTTGGAAATGCAGATAATAATATCCACCACTTCATCATATGGTCGCTGATAAATATTAAATAATGTAAAATTAGATAATCGATTTTAGTGGATCTACTCCTGGACTTGTCACTGTAGGTACCTACTACTGCAATGAGCAAACAAGTTACACTCAAAAGGTCATCAGAGCCTAAATCCTAGGAGAGGTTAAATGATGACACAGACATGGACATTCTCACTTTCCTGCTGTGGAGAAAAAGGAATCTGTTCAAATCTGTTTTCAGTATTTCATTTATTTCTAACAAGCAAAGCAAGTAAAAAGAAATTCCTATCTTTATTACTTAAAGAAATTTTGAACAATCCAAAAAAAAAATCAAGGGGTTAGAATTAGGTAGGAAGATACAAATTGTTTTAACAGCTTCAGTCATGTTTTAATACTTGTGTTGAATAATGGGTTTAAGGTATGCTTTAATATTATGCTCCACAACTCAGAAATATATGACATATACTCTGCTGTAGCTATTTAATATTACATGAAAATTAAATAAATACAATGCATTTATTGTGTAATATGCTTAGTGAGAGAGAATATGCAATATTATGTCTGCACAGAACAAATAGAGTTCTTAGCACAATTTAATGTTGCCACTTTTGGGGAGCAAAGAAGAGTTTTGATCTATAATAGTCGTGGGTGAATCTGGCCCTGGGTTAACAAAATTAATAATCCTAGCTTACAATTATTAACAGTGTTTTCATTGCCAAGAGACATCTGGAAGCCCCACAAATAAAGCCAAGTGGAAAAAAATTCAACAATTCAATCAGTGAACCATTCAATGAGGGTTTGTATGAGACTCAGCTGCAGTGAAACTATTAGGGTTTGATTTCTAAACTTAACATCCCAAATAGTGTGAGAAATTTCACCCTTAAATTCAAACCACCACTGAATAAAAGTAAAGAGTGAAAATATGACAATAAATTTGTTCATAATTCCATTTGAGGAAAATATCACTTAGGCTAAAATTTTATTTGCAAAAAGTTCAACTCTTCATTTTAAATGTGCTTTATTTGTAATACTAAAGTTTCAAAATGGCCTCTTTAAAAAAAATGCATACAGATTTTATATAAATCTCACAATATCCTGGATATTTCACTTAAAATAACATGTAATAATATTTTTACCAAGTTCTTTTATTCAAGAAGAAAGCAAGAAGCCTTTAGAATAATTCTTTTTGTGATTTTGTTTACATAAGATAATTTATAAATGTTGAAATTTGTGCTCCAGATGTAATTTTTACCTATTAGTTAGATAGCTATTAGCTACTTACTATTAATATTAGAAAGAAAATGTATACATTTTCACCTGTGCCCTACTCTAATCTTGCTAAGACATCAATCACATCTCTACATTTCTATATCAATGCCACATCTCGATCTAAAATTTAACATGGCTAAAATTGAAGTGTTCATTGACAGAAATTTGAGTCCTTGTTTTTACTCTATGCTTTCACCATTCTCTCTGGAACAGAAACTCAAAACTTTGCACTTTCCCTCCAAAATTAAATGAAATTAGTGAGATTTTGAGTAAAGATAATGCCTGACACCAATGTCTATGCCTTTTGTATATACAATAGAGAGATGTGGACAGAAAATTGACTCCTTTGGATACATAATTCTTCCTGGGAAAAATAGGAAGACATAAGCATGCTTGATTTTCTCAGGTTTGATGGACTTTTTTGATAAAACCAGGCATGGGGAAGTCTGGGATATACATCAAATTTGAGAGTCATGAGCATGAATAGAGAGTGGAAGAGATACATATGAGTGATTCCACAGCATGTCTGGTCCCCTGAGATTCTTTCCTGTCATTGTCTCCTAATCTCACTTCTGTGAGGCTATCATCCCCATCACTAGACAAAACCTGTTCTTACTAATATGACCAGGATACTTCCAATTACTTAATCCAGTAATCGGTTTTGTTCTTATTTGATTTGGACTAAACACAAACTCTAACTTGTTGATCACTTCCTTTTCTTTGCTATATTTGGCTCACAGACACTAAAATCCTTGGCTTTCCTCAAAAGTATCTTCTCAGTCACCTTCGAAGATTCCTCCTCTCTCCCCTAAACACTTAACAGCTAGATCTCCCACAGCTCAGGGCTTTATATTGTTCTATTCTCTTTTCTAGCTATACTCACTCTTTTGGTAATTTCAAGCAATCATAAAGCATTAAATACTATCACTATTCTGAAGACTCCAAAATGTATATCTGCAAATTAGGTCACATCAATTATTTTCGGAATGACTATACTTGGCTTTCTAAAAGAAATTCTTAGGCTACTCTAACAAACTGCCATAGACTGGGTGGCTTAAACAACAAACATTTATTTCTCACAGTTCTGGAGACTGGGAAATCCAAGATCAAGGTGCCAGCCAAGGTAGGTCCTGGTGAGAGCACTCTTGCTGGTATCTGGCAACTACTTTCTAGCTGTATTATCATGTGGTGGAGAGAGAGAAAGAGCTAGTCAGCCCTCTTCTTCTTTCTATAAGGACGCTAATCCCATCTCGGGAGCCCCACTATCGTGACCTGATTACCACCCAGACCCCTCATCTCCAAATCCCACAACATTCGAGCTTCAACATATGCGTTTTAGGGGGACATGGCATTTCACCCACATCAAATCCTAAATTTACAAGTCTATTTTGAACCTTTAGTTTTTCCACCCCAAAATTCGCTCAGTGATCTGCCCACATCAGATAATGACAACTGGACCCTTCTTGTTGATCAGACCAAAATCTCTGGTCATCACTAATTCCTCTTTGTCTTACACTCCATTTTGGATCCATCAGGATATATTGTTGGCTTTATCATTAAAATATATCCAGTGTCTTTCCTTTGGCACCTAGAATGGAGCTTGTGTATAAGAAGAGCTCAGTAGGTGTTTGATGACTGAAGAAAAAAAGGAATAAAAAAAAAAACAGAAGACAAAAAGCTAAGATTGGATACCCTTTCAAAGTTGTATTCAAGGCCTTGGTGATTGAAGAATAGTCCATGAAGTCATGATCAAGAGGTAACAGAAAAACTAGGAAGGATGATACATCTGAAGGCAAGGGAAGAGTGAATTTTAAGGAATAAGTTGTCAATCATTTCAGTAAAGAAAGAATTGAAAGATGTTCAGAACATTTTCCAACTAGAGATGTAGCATATTTCATTTGAGGATGGAATTGCAAAGATAACCAAGGTTTTGATGAAGAGATGAAAAATAGAAAACATGAGAGGAATAGCCAATTTCCAGTAAAATATTTAAACAGATACCAGATGCTTTGAGTTGCATATGGAGATATAGAAATCGAATGGGCGATGTGGGGGCATAGAAATAGTACATACTCTCCTATTAACAAACTATACTGAATAGAATAGAGCTTAGTGTTAAGGGACAATTTTCTCAAAATGCATTAGCTTCAAGGAAAAATAATATGCGGAGGCGAAGAACCAATACAGATTAAGAGGTTGAAAATACTAAATATTTACCGAAAACTTTCAGTAGTACAGCTAAATCATTTTCCCATAATTTTCTATATATGATTGACTTCTTTTGAGTTATTTTATTTATTTTTTTTTTTGGTTATGCCAAGAAATAGCTCTGTGAAGAGCTCTACTTAGGAATAGCACCTTCCCAGTCGCCAGCAGATGAATTTGAAATGCCAACACATCTCACAATCCAGAGGGCCGATGACAACTCGTATTCTCACCAGGGAACAGTGACATCGGTAAGGCCTAGGCACACTTACTGACAGAGGAATGTACCTGGATAAAATCCGGCTTAATTGCCCTTTTATTAAAATTCTCCTCTAAAATGGGAGCAGAGAGGTCAACAACCCACCACGAAGTCCTAATCAGCTTCGGTCACCCAACCACCTCTTTTTTTTATTAGCATAGAGACCACTTCAGCTGAAGTCATAATGGATGCTTATTTTTGCTTGATTTATTCATTCGACACTTTGCTAATTGCTCTTATATAATATTGTTACATTTTTATTTAAATGTTTTGTTACATATTTTATAGTAAACATTTAAAAGCAGGGTCTCGCTTTTATGTAATTATGTTAGATGAAAGGAAGATGATCAAATTCAGAGAGACTAAAGTAGAGTTAAATACTGAATAATAAAGAGGCCTTTGTCTTTCAAGGAAAATATGAAAAACTATATACAGAGAATTCTAATGAATGATGTTGAATACACACACATACACACACACACACACACACACACACACACACACAATTGGTGTCCAGAGGTGTGGAAAGTAGGCCAGTTGAGATGAGTTTATTTCATTTGTCAGTAATTTCCTGAAATAGCTTTGTTAATTGTTACACTTATTTTTTTTGCTACCTATGGAAACACTGAATTGCTCTGTCATTAACTTCAAAACAAGGGGACACAGGTCGCCAAGGAGAAGTGTCTCAGAAGCCTGGGTAGCAGAGGCTGTCCAGCGGTATCGCAGACCTGGAAAACAAGTATCAGCTGGGGGTTTATGACTAGGCAGTTTTGATTTTATTTTTATATTTTATTCTATTTTATTTTATTTTATTCTATTCTATTCTATTTTATTTTATTTTATTTTATTTTATTTTATTTATTTTATTTTGTTTTATTTTATTTTGTTTTATTTATTTTATTTTATTTATTTTATTTTATTTTATTTTATTTTATTATTTTATTTTATTTTAATTTTAGGCAAGGCAACCCTTGGTTGACCTCACAGACTACAAGGATCTTGTCAGCTTACAATCCCTTATTTTTTTTTAATTTTTTATGCCTATAGCACTTGATCTTCCTAGATGGTCTCCCATCCAAGTACCAACCAGACCCGACTCTGCTTAGCTTCTGAGATCAGATGGAATGGGGCGTGTTCAGGGTGGCATGGCCGTGGACCAGCTTTGATTTTAGAAAGCGACTCATTAAAAGGAAGAATGATCCATTAACCAGGAAAACATCAGTAAAGACTCTTCACAGTGGTCTACCAGTTTTTGAAAAAAGTCACAAATAAGTGCCCATGCAGGGTCACAAAATGAATGGAATGGCGCATCACCTGGCAGGCAGCGCTGTAGTGGAGAAAACTTCAGGAAACCGCATGAAACAAGGCTATCTGGATTAATTTAACCCAATGAGGGAGAAAATGTGGGACACCAGCTCTTAATTTGATTATTCTAATCATAGGGGGATGAAAACGTTAAAGCAGCGAAAAACAGAGTATAGCCCAAGAGGTTTGCTTGTTGTGCTCTTTAAGCGTGGTGCCAATTACCAGTGCTCTCCTTGGCCTAAAGCTCACATTCTCCAGTCGGAAAATGGTTTAGGGTTGCAGAGTTGGCACCATACTTTCAAAGATTGAGGATGAAACAGTGAGAGTCAGCATCTTCAGAAGCATCTCTGCAGGCTACTGGTGGCTGCCATTACTACCAGCCAGCCGTTTCATTCCGTGATTCCTCTCTTTAGGGGAAAAAATGATAAACTCTTTGGGTCATGCTTCTCCTTTCATTTTGTTTGTTTGGTTAGTTGGTTGTTTTTACAGAAACATAAAGAGGAAAAAAAATGATCCTTTCCAAATAAGGGCTGGTATTACCACGGCATTTGCCAACAAAAAATATTCTTTTCCATCGTTTCAGATAAAATATTCATCACCCAGGAAGGAACAACCGGATGCCTGTGAAACTTACTTTTACATAGGCGTTCTATACTCACAGTCCCTGCTACATCATGGAAGGGGAAACAAATTCATGGCAGGAACAGACAATCCTCTGCTCCACGAGGCGATTTTCTTTCTCATGGGTCTCATGACACCCCAATTCTTATCTCAGAGGCCAAGGTTTTGTAGCTGTTTTTGAAAGTAGACTACATCATGTTGTGAATCAAAGTATTATTAGAACCCCTAAATCAGAGGGACATTGCCGTGAAGAAGCACCAGGATTATTTTATGGGCCTAATATAATTCTGTAGGAGCTTGCCTCCATCCAATATCCTGAGAAAATCTTCACCCAGAATACCCCAATAAGTTGATACCAACTCCACATCTGACAAACTTCATCTCCATAATGAGAAGCAGTGTCTAAAGTGGTACATAATATATTTCGTACTAGGCAAATCCAGTACCCTGAAGGTTTATAGAGGTGCGATTGACAAAGGACACCGGATAAAAACATTGGCTGCTGTAGTTCCTGCTGAGATGTGCCTTCTGCTGCTGTTGTCACAGACGTACCTCCCTTGGTTGCCTTCAGCTCTTCACATCTCTTTTTTCCGAGTCGTTCTTCTTTTACAGAGTTCAGCTACTGCTTAGCTCGGTTTCCTCCAGCTGACAGGTCTCCTTCCTGTCAATCCAGGGCACCAATAATTCTCCCTGGGGAATTTTGCTATTATTAGATTTCTCTTGAGATTTCTCACCTAATGTAGTCAATGACAAAATTGCACATGTTTGGCAAATAGTTAGATGCAATCCTTTCTCTTACAGTTTATATAATCTAACAATTCCTATTATTTATGATTATAATGCAATGGGTAGAATACCCACCTTAAATTGATTTGAACAATGAAGGGAATTTATTTTCTCACCTACTTTAACATTTCATAAGCAGGGGTGGTTTCTGGTAAGACTTTTTCCGAAGGCTTACGTAACATTTTTGGGATTCAATTTCTCTTTTTTTCTAAACTGCTTCCTACAGAGTGAGCTCCATTCACAGTCTTTGCATACTGGCCTCCAGGTGGCTCCAGAGTCTCCATTCACAAGGACAAAAATGGTCACGCCTGTTTCAGAGCCTTAATTCTTGTACCAGATAGTAAGAGAAAGAAGAGATGTCTCCTGCCCAAATTCTGGGATTCATCCACCCTTATTGTCTCTGAATGACTCACTGCAGCCAGGCTTACGGAATGTGTCAACTGGCTTTTATCAAACAGTGCCAATCCATGAGGAGTGGGTGAATCCCCCAAAGATACTAGGGTACCATTAGTAAGAATGAGGGAGTGGCTGCTTCAGCGACACTAAAAGAATATTTGCATAGTCACTCAAACATCTCCTAAATACATACGTCCCCTTGGAGTGAATCCATGATGACTTTACACAGGCCAACATTTTTTGCTGAATTTCTTTAGATTTCTGTCTTCCCTTATGGCTTAGAGCATTGCAACAAACCCTCGCCCTCGTGTTTTTAACTGCCCACTGATAAGATTAAGAAACATATCCCTGAGGTTCTTCTTCATCTGTCCAGGCACTAATTCACACTGATTAGCCATTTTGGCCATTGAATAAGAATTACCACTTACGAGCTTTGTTGAAAATAGCTGTATAACATTGTGCTTCTCCTAAACAATACTTCATTATGCACTTAAATATTTATCAAGAGAGCAGGTCTCATGTTAAGTGTTCTTATCACAATAAAAAAAGGAGAAGAAGAAAAAGACAATAGCTACTACTAATTCCTATCCCAGATAATTTTTATTCTTAGCAGTTGGCACTATGCATGGCCCCTGAGATTTCCTCTTCAATCTTCCTAACTGAAGTTGTTAAAAGAGAAAAAGATTGTGTTCCGGAGTTCTTGGCCAGCTAGAACACAGGTATAAAAGTCAGATCCACTGAATTTTTAAAATAGGTTTTGAATGTCAAAGCTAAGTTAATACGTTAACATTCTGGTTTAAAAAAAAACAAGTAGCCTTCGAAACTACAAAATGTTCACATCGTGAAAAATACAAATCAGAAGATGATTCATAAAACGTATGGCTCATTTATCTTCTGATGTAAATAATTCTGCCTTTTCCTGCTGATAGATTTTCCCACAATTGGATCTTTGATTTTCAAAGTGTAGTTCTCAAATCAGCATCACAGGTATGACTTGAGAACTTGTTAGAAAAGCAGAATCCCAGGCCCCACACCAAACCTAAGTCAGAATCTGCATTTTAACAAGATTCCCAGCATGGATGGCACATGCAATAAAAATTGAGAAGCACTGTGCTATAAAACTGGAGTCCATCACTTAAGATGCCTTTAGTTGCAAGTTACTAAAAAACAAATTAAAGTATCTTGATAATAGATGGGGAGAAAAGCATTAATCTAAGTCTGTATCTTGAGGAGCTGGCAAAAGAAATGCAAAACAAGCTCAAAGAAAGGACACAATAAAAATTAGTAACCATTGAAAGGGTAAACAAATGTACAGTAGAAAAACTCAACAGTTAAAATAAGTTATTTAAAAGGACCGATAAAATTGGCCAAATCCTAGTACAATTTATCAAGGGACAAATAGAAAAAAAATACAAATGATCAATACTGGAAATAAAAAAGAGGATCCCATGACAGCTCCTACATATATTAAAAGGTAATGAGTTAATGTATATAGAGCTATATATCAACACATTTGATGTGGCAGATTAAATTGATGAATTCTTTGAAAAACATTACTTACAAAAACCAATAGAAGAAGAAATAGAAAAAATCTGAACATTTCTTTATCAATGGAAGAAAATGAATTAATAAAGGCCTTCTTATAAATAAAATGCCAGACCAGGATGGCTTAATGGATAAATTTCCTCAAACTCTTAAAGAGGAAATAATAGTCACCTTGCACAAAATTGTCCAGAGATGAGGTAAAAAATAAACTCTTCAATTTATTTTATGAAGCCAGCAAATTCCTGCTACCAAAACTTGACAAAACCACTAAAAGGGAAAATTACAGACTTATCTCACTCATGCACATAGACACAAAATCCTAAAGATATGAGCAAATCAAGTCCAATAATACATATAAAAGGGTACTGCATTAAGACTAAGTGACTGCACATCCAGAATGCAAAGAGTATCTTAATATTTGTACATTTTCACATTAATTTTTAAAAAAGAGAAAAATTTTATGACCATTTCAGTAGATGCAAAAAAAAATGTGTTTGATATAATAGAATAAAGAAGGATGAAACTTTTAAAGATTAATCTAATAAAATATATGAAAGATCTCTACTCTGAAAACTACAGAATGTTAATGAGGAAAATTAAAGAAAACCTAAATAGAGATCCTATGTTTTTATGAATTATAAGATTTAATATATGAAATATGACAATCATCCCCAAACTTGCCTATAGCTTTGATTCAATATCAGTCAAAATTCCAGTAATTTTGTGAATATTAATAAGCTGATACTAAAATTTATATGAAAATACAAAGAACCAAAAATAGCGAAAATCATATTGAAGAAGAAAAACATAAATAAAATATTTACAAGTTACAAGGCTTGTTATAAATGCATAGTAGTTATGACAGTGGTTTGGGTGCAAGATTAAAAATATATATAGATGAGTGGACCAGATAGAGCTTAGACACAGAGCCACATATATATGGTCATTTGATTTACAATGAAATATAGTGAAAAAGAAGGGTCTATTTCAATAAATGTGTAGATCACCTGGATATCCCCATGGGAACAAACTGATTCTTGTCCACCTACCATATCATACATAAAACTAAAATTAAAATATGTCAAAGATTTACTCATGAAAGATAAAATAATAAAATTTGTAGAAAAGAACATAAGAGAATATATTCACAAACTTGGCATAGGTGGAGATTTTTTTCTAAGTGAACACAAAAAGCACTAAAATTTTTGATAAAAATTAACATTAAAATTAGGAATTTTTCAGTCAGTATACACTACTACCGGATTGGAGGTCTTCTTAGTTGCAACCAAACATTCAGACTAACAGGCTTAGTAGGCTATATTTGATGTGAGTTCACTCAGAAGTGTATTGTTCAGGGAACATAGCTTGTCAAAGTCTGTGGAGGTCTTCTAAGCAATACACAGAGCAGGACAGGATAACTCAAGTGTAACGAGATGAGATACTCATCAGGGGGGTATAGGATCCTCCCTGGCTTAAATGCCTCAGTACTTCAAACTGAAATCTCTTGTAACAAAATCAAAGGCACGGCTTCCTATGGCTCTGCAAAGGACATGCCCATTTACAAGACTTAGCAACCTCAGGAAATGACAGTATTTACAGTTCTCTCCATTCAATGCGGTTCAGGAATTGGGTCATTTCTACCGAAAGCAACAAAATTGGCATCCTACCCTTATTGCATTGCCAGATGAACAGAATTAGAAAGTTAACTAAAGGTCAAATTCAAATTCTCCAGAAAAACAGAGCAGTGCTATTCGAATACCCACACACACACACACACACACACACACACACACATACACACACGCACACACACACACACACACAATCAGAAAGAAAAAATTAGGCACCTAATTTTTAAAAAGTGGGCCAAAGACTTTCAAAAGAGGATATCAAGCTATATAAGAAGGGCTCAACTTAATTAGACAGCAGGGAAATTTAAATTAAAATTATAAAAAGATACATCAAAATTTGCATGTGCTGCTGTAGAATTATAATTAGGTATAACCACTTTGGAAAACTCTTCAACAGCATCTACTAAAGCTGGACATATTCATATACTATGGTTCATCAATCTTAATCTTAAGTGTATGCTCAAGAGAACTGAATGTTTGTGTTCATCAAAAGACATGTGAAATAGAGATCTAATATGTAGCATACTGATTATAGTCAACAATATTGTATTATAAACTTCAAAATCACTAAGAAACTAAATCTTAAAACTGTTCTCAGCACAAAAAAAGAAATGATAAATATGTGACATGATAAAGGTGTTAGCTAACACTACTGTAGTAATCATGTTGCAATATATGAATGTATATAAATTACATTTGGTTTGTTACATGTCAATAAGAGCACTCACTCTCAGTAATAGTGTAAAAATAGTGTAACATTATTTGCAAAAATAAATCAACCCAAATATCTATAATAGAATTGATTTAAAATGATAGTTTATATTAGAATAGTATATAACAATAAAAAATTGTAACTTATCTTTCAAATAAAAATTGAGTAAAGAGGCCAAACACATAAAAGTATATACTGTATAAAGTTCTTTCAATAAAGTTAAAAAAAAAAAAGGCAAAACAGAGTAGCACTCCAGTGTTAATGGCTGACTTTGTGAATGAGAAGAGATGAGTGGTGCATCTGGGGTTCTGGGATACTGTTTCTTAACTGGGGGTGGCAATTACATGAGTACGTTCGCTTTGTGAAAATTCATCAGGTGCATAATCATGATTTTTGCACTTTTCTGAATGTGTGTTAGACTTCAATAAAAGCATTATTTGAAGGGGGAAACGGGAGTTTACTGGTGTACAATGTTGAGAAGTTTAAAGACAGAGCAAGTCACACGTGGCTTGATGGGAGAGCCACTTGCGTTTCTCTGAGACCCTATGGGCTTTTTCTTCCTCCACAGGTTAGATTCATTGTTAGCACTGCTTACCTTACATTTGTAGAAAGATGCCAGAAGTAAACAAGGCTTTTATTGCTCGCATCAGGGAGAGAAAAAGCTTGTTCCCCAAAACGTCCAATAAAAGTTTTGAGTATCCTTCCCATTGTCCCAAACTGAGCCAATTCGTGGTCATGAGAAAGTTTGAGCTAATTTGTGTGAGCTGGGTCATTTCTTATCCCTTTAACGATCACTGGGCAAGGGATATGTGACTATGTTGGTTGACTTGTCTAGTAGGGCCCGCCCAAATAGCTATGGATGAAACTAATAGGGTGCTACACCATAGCAGAAGGGCAATTCCCCCCAAAGACAAGTACGCTCTTAGGGAGGGGGATGTATTAGGGTTCCAGGAAGTCTGGATGTCAGTTCCCAAAAAGTAACTGAAAAGGGCTTAACTTTGTAATATCTACCAAGTGGTGGGCAGGGCTAAGGAAAATAAGAGATGCTTAAGCACTTTATAAAACAACAGCAGGGAGCTGGTAATGCCCCTAGAGCTGAGTAAATAGGGGAGGTTATAGTTGGAGAAATCTGGAGAGATTAGATATAGCTATACAGGGGCACACTCACTCGAATCTGAGGTTTTTGGAAAAGGAATTCAGTCAATCCTTAAAAAAACACATTAGGGAAACGACCAGGGAAATGAACACCTGACCTCATACTTTCCCTTACCACTAATCTCCTATTGTCCAATTTTTCTAGAAGCTAGAGGGAAAGGTGATCATTGATGAAATCTGTAAAATTAGGCTCCCTCGGCACAAAGTATGGTGTAGAAGAGTAAGGAGCGAAAATCTGAAAGAACGAATGGAAAACGTCCAATGGGAAGGCAGAAAGGATGCCTGGGTAGGTAATTTATAAATGTGCACTATAAAAATTAAGTCATAAAAACATAAGATTAAAAAAGAATATCATAGGACAACTGACAAAACTGCTCTCCTCAACCCTCCAGGCAGGCATTTTGTGTCTTAAACATTTTCAGTTTATGGAGACTCATTAATTTTTGGACACTGCAATATAGGACCAGAAGTCATTGGAGCAGAATCACTTTAACAGCAGCCCTGTAGGCAGACGTCCATGCTTTTCTGCCTTCCAGAAGCTGGATTATTCGGCTCTTCCTTTGAACCTGTGACCAGTTGTTTTAATAAATCCAAATTTTCCTTCAGTTGGCCAAATCCTTTCCCTCTTGATTACAAACTGCAAAAGAAAAATTAGAAATGAAGGAACTTTTTAGAACTAAAGAGAGGAGAGTGGGAACCTACTTAGAAAATATATTTGCCCAGAGGGATAGAAACTGTGAGAAAAGAAAGGCTGGATGTTAATAATAAAATACTGTCAGCATTTTGGGAAAATTAAAGTGTGATATTCCCTTCAAAATGCTGTTTCTGTGCAGAACAAGTAGAGTGTGTAAATATGTTATGGACAAAGCACCTTCCTAGACTTCCCTTTGTAGGACTTCTCTTTGTAGATCCCCTGTAAGAGTTCTATAAATTTTTTCCCATGAAGTTTCCAATTAGTAAATGGTTTAATTTAGGATAGTTTAAACCCAACTACGGTCAGCCTACTTTTCTTTTCTACAAAGGTTCTAGTCCATATTCTAGGAAAAATCTATCATTACAGAATTCAGATTTTCTGGGTATGAATTGTGTTGTAAAAATTTCTGTGCATTATATTTGGTGTCACTTACATTCTTATTCATCTTTCTGTAACACGCACACTCAAATTTCAAGTGATCCACTAAGTGTTGTAAACCAAAATGAACCATCATCATACTTCTCATTGCAAAAAGATGATTAATATACAAGCAGCAGACTGTGAAGAATCAACCTAAATTGGCTGAGATTACTGCATTGCAAGACGCATTTGATCAACACAATATGACATAAGTTTTAATGATAGGCACAATACTTGCATTCTTTGGCAGTTACACGACTGATATGTAGTTCAAATAAATGTCTGTACTCAGCAAGTTTTGCCAAATAAAACTAAGTGCATTAAAAGCCCCAGGGTAAAATTAAATCAAAATTTGCTAAAAGTAGACACAAAGCCCTCCAAATGTCCTGAATTTATATGTAAGGGTAGGTTGTTGCCTTTCCCATAGTTATTTTCCAATATCTTTAGGTTATCCTGAGAGCTCATAATGAAAGATGTATATGGTTGTCATGGCAATTGAACTCCCGACATCTATTTCATTCCAAATAATTGGCCTAAGCAAGTCATAGTAATTGCATCCCCTTGCCAAAGGTAAGTAGAGACATGTGATCCAATCCCGCTCAATAAGAATCTCTTCATCACTGAAACAAGAGATATGAGGTAGTGATGGCCTTCATTTTACTGTTGATATTGTTTTGTCTGAACATAATACATTGAACTGCTGGATCATTTTGCAATCACTAGGTTAGTCGAGATGAGAGAAAATATCGATACCGTAAAGATGGCAGAGCCCAGAGATAGAAAGGATCTGGTTTTTGATGATAGCACTAGGCCAAAGAACTAACCATTCCTGGAGCCTGAACAACCCGGTGCCTCAGCTTTCTCATATGTAAAATGGATAAAATTATAATGCTTACCGTAGGGGTTACTATCAGGGACAAAAGAGTCACCACATATAATGTCCTTAGAATAATGCCTGACATATAATATGAACTCAATAAAGAACTCAATTGCTATCCTCCTAATTATTATAATTATTACTATCTATAATAGTAGTTGTATAATTCATTTATCTTTCATCTCTTTTTAGTCAATATTTTCTGTTTAGTTATAGCAGAATGTATCTTAACTGATATAGTATACATCTTCTCAAGTATGTAAGGCTGAAAAAGATAAAATTCCAAGTCATACTTATTTTCCTCTGGACAACTCTCATGTAGGACCATTCTGCTTTATTAATATTTGAGAAAGATGACAAGCAGTGATGTGGAAGGGAAGATGATGATGGTACTTTGTGAGGATTACTGACATGACCTCATTCTCTCAGAATCAATTTTAAATATTAGCTGAAAACTAAGTGATGTGATTTAAAGGGCTCTATTCCAAGATTCCTCTCTACCTAAAACTCTACTATTTAGGATGGTAATTTTTTGGAGAAAAAAAATTCTGAGGAGAGTGCAGCTAGGTCAGTTGTCATTCACATCTGATATTAAAATTAATTCGATAAGGATGCTTTCCTAAAATTTAGCT
>CM053504.1:79711371-79732174 GCA_028627145.1 Eidolon dupreanum | reverse complement strand
ACAGAGCGGACAGCTCTGAGAGGGACGCACGTGGAGCAGTGAGGGAGGAAGGGGACACCTGCCTAGCCAGCCAGATCAGCCGAATCGACCCCGGCGATGAATGAGGTGGCAGGTGTTGCAGCCAGATTGCCCTCACATTTGAGTTGACCATTATTTTAAGGGAAGAATGGGTGGCTAATATGATATGGAAGGGACATTCACTGGAGTTCAGGTCAAGAACTGGAAGGACAAAAATGTAGACCGGACATCATTATGGATGCTGACAGGAAATGGGTTGGAGAAGGAGACAGAGAATCAGGATTCAGTCTCCATTGCATAAATAAATGTCCACAGGGTCTAAGGATGACAACAGTGAGAAGGTAAATTTGGGGCTATGCCTGGATGTGCGAACAAGGGTTTCTGAAATAGAGTTAAATTAACAATGGCCTGGAAGTGACAATGGAGGATGCTAAGAGACTTGAAGAGAGAAGAAGGACAGTCATCCAGGCTCTGGCCCCAATGAACACAATGTAAAAGAAAAGAAGTTCATCCACTTAATATGTCCCAAAAGGAAGCAGTGACTCAAGAGAGCAATCAAATTCAGTTAAGGTGAAGAGGCTAAGAAATTCACGATATACAGAAATTAGCTATTCACAAACCAGAAGTTCCAGAGCCATACCATAAGGATTTGAAAAGAAGACAAGGACTGGAGTATGTGTCACATCAAGAAACATGTCCAAAACAGAGACTCATGGACATGGACAATAGACTAGTGGTTACCAGAGCACGGGGGCGGGGGGAGTGAGGAGGGGGGTAGATGGGTTAAAAGGGGTCAAATATGTGGTGACAAAAAGAAATCTAACTAAGGACAGTGAACACACAATGCAACGTATTTATGCCTTACTATTGGAACTTGCTGGATTTCATTAACCGATGTCACCATAATAAACAACAATTTTTTAAAAAGAAAAGAAACATGTCCACATGTGGATGAGACTTCAGGTATTAATGGTTGAATAAGTACTTCTATTACTTCTGCTAATGACTAAAGCAAACAAGAACGACCAATGTATAACAGCGCTGTCCACTGAGACATATAAACTTGAACCTGCAGTTCGTCCTAAAATTCTCCCATCTTTTTTTTTATCAGTCCAATCCGATTGGTCACCAAGACTTAGATTTTTCTGGAAGTTCCCCCTTCCCTTCCATCCACACTGCCTTTTAGTTCAAGCACTCCGCATCTCTCCCTTGTAGTCCAGTAATAGTTTGATAACCTATATTTTTGCCACCAGCGTCAAACCCATACCTTTAACCCCATCATTCGTGTTTCTGACAAGCCAATCTTTCTTGAAAGCAAATGTGATCAGGTCTCTCCGTTGACCCCCCTCACCTTCAGGGGTCACTGTGAACTCTTGTCAGGACACACCTAGTCCTTGCTCATCCAGCCCTACCTCTCTCCAAAGCTGTAGCGCTCACCCCTTCCCCACACTAAAGCTTTATTTCCGGCATGCTCAACTTTTCACAATATTGGCCAGGGTCTCCTTCCTCACTGGGTCTCTGTCAGCTATGTCATTCCCTTCTTCCTTTATCCAGTTAACTGCTACACCTTTATAAAAGCTCAGTTCACGTATATACAGGGAATCGACACTCACATGTGACCAGCCTGGGTCAGACACCTCCTCTCTCCTTCTGCAGCATCCTGCCGAGGGCTCTGTCGAATAGCTATTTCACTGAACTAGAACTGCTCAGGGTAAAAATATGAGTTACACATGACATGTTTATGACCCTGCAGAACAAATATATTCTCTCTTTAAAAGTGTAATCCTTTTGTTCTTACTGCTATAATGACTGATTCTATTTGGTTTTTGTCTCAATATATCTTTATAGCAGAAAGCTAGATTATGGAAACGATATCCTGGGGGAAAGTTTACTTTAGCTACCTAAAGAATTCATGACTCAACTTTCATGGGAACTAGTCATTTTTTGTCAGTTACATTGTCACATAAGGTGAATCACTTGTGTGAAAATCTAATCCCAGGAAAAAATATGTGTGAGAAACAGGAACAAATGTATCTTTGTTGTCTGTGCATTAAATGAGGCCACTATCATTTAATGGCCTTGTTAACATTTTACAGAGACAAACCACCACAAATTATATGCCTGACTCCTGGCTGTCCACTCCTGGGTCCTCTCACATGTCATTGCTCACAAAGTAGATGAGGTGAGAGGAAAGATGAATCAAGGCAAACTTTGTCATCTGTGACACAAAACCATTTAGAGCTCATGACATAATGAGAAACCTTTTGGCAACATTTCCACACGCCAAATAAAACCCACGGCCAGGGCCATTCTGTAAATTTTAACTTAGTGTTTATAAAATCATAGGAGCAACATAGGTTCATCCTGCAATGAGTGCAGCAGAGTTTAGAGAACACAATAACATGGGGTCATCGCCTTAGGATCGATCTCTCTGTATCTTGTCTCTAGATATCGGAACTTCTCTGTCAGTTACAACAACTATTTTCTTCACTCCCTACTTTCTCCCACAGAGGATTTCTAAACATATGCCAGAGTACATAAAATAATTTTGTACATAAATACATATGAGCATGAATATTTATTGAATACTTAACTATGTGCCAATACTTTGCTAAGTGCTTTGCATAAATTGTCTCATGCAATACTTCCAACAACATTAGCATGTATGAGCTTTTTACTGTGCCGACTTTACCATGACAGAAAATAAATAAATAAAATCAGGTTACAGGAACATGAAAAATAAAATCTCTTGGTTATGCCTCTTTGAGACAGGAGAAAACATGTCAGTTCCTGGTGGTAGGCTAATATTTTCATGTACTTTCTCGTGTTGCCTTTCACAAAGAGAATGATCAATAACTTCAACAATACCCCCAGAATAAATTCATCAGCAGGTTTTGTGGCACTGTTTCCTGTAGGATTTTTCAGTATAAGGTTAGGAGTGGAATACAAAAGCCCAAATAAAGACAGTTCTGTAAGGAAGATACTGCATGGGATCTGCATTCCCCTCAACAGCTAGTTGCAGATGTCATCAAAGGAGACACACAGATGGTAAATAAGCATATGAAAAGAGGATTAACATCACTTGACATTAGGAAATTGCTAATTAAAACAACGAGCTACCACTAGACACGTCTTAGAATAGTTACAATCCAAGCCCATGACAATACTAGCTCCTGGTCATGATGCAAAGCCAGAGAACCTACTACCCATTGCTGGTGGAGATAACGCTTTGGGAGACAGTTTGAGGGTTTCTTAGAAAGCTAAACACAGGCTTACCACATGACCCAGCAAATACACTGCATCCGGTTGAGGGATCTGTGTTCTCCCAGCTCCCAGGACTCTTCTCATCCCTGGTTCTCCCAGAATTTACACTCTCACCAGAGCCCAGAAACTCTTAGATCTGTTTTCTGAACCAGGCTGAGTGAGTGGGGACTTATGTGATGCTCACGTCTACCATTCCAGGTACCACCCCTAGCTTTTCTTCCACGTCCAGGCCATATTGTATTCTATTTTGAGCATGGAGACATGAAATATAGGACTTCCCTAGGAAGCTTTACTCAGAGAGATGGATTGCCAATAGCAGTTTTCTTGTATTCTTCTTAACCTATCTAGGTATTTCTTTTTCCATTCTCACCTAAAATCTTTTGATTCTTGGGTAGGAATTAAGATATCCCTATATGACTTGCTATCCCTTCTTTTTCTATTGAGCTTCCAGGCTAACAGATTCTTTTAAAGATAGAAAAGTCTTTCTCTTCCTGTGCAGCAAAAATTTCCCATGGATCATACCCTCATCTATTCTACTCAATGGTTTTCTCTATGCTTAACACTCTAAGTTGAATTGATATATGAAAACCAACCTAGAGAATACCAAAGAAGTATTTTTTCCTCTCTCATGAAATTCAGGCTTTTAAGATCATTGTCCTGCTGTGGACTTTAAAAAAAAAATCCTTTAAACTCAAGGCTGAGCAATTATTTTTATGTTCTAGACAGTTCGTGCTGTTCCTTTCCAGAGGCAATAAATTTGAACTTATGGCAGAAGGGCTGCAAGCAATGAGCAAAATAATAATTCTCTGCCCATGGAGGATCCCCATCGCCGATCAAGACAACCTGTTGACAACTACAGACTTAATAAATCTCCTATATGTACTAGAATGAATGAGCTATATTTTCTTCATCCAATCTTCTTTATGTATAACTCCTTTCAACTCTTTTTGTAATAGTTTTACAATAAGCAATTTAAAATTCTATTTTCTGGCCAGGTTCTCAGGTGTACTTCTTTCATGTAGGGAATCGGGTATTTAATCAGCTACATTTATGATCAGATGAGTATTTCCCCAAGAAAACAAGCCTGAAATGGGAACAGGATGTCTAACAGAAGCAAAATGTCATTCTGTGACCTTCTAACCTTTACGTTTGTAGGACCGCCCATGGTTTACAAAGGTCCTGTGCATACGTCAGCATCACATGCAGTGAAAGCTTCCTCCCTCAGAAAGGGTTATCCAACCCCCCATTCTCCTTCCTCCATTATTAACAAAAACCATCATCATAAATGGTCAAACACTTCTTATGTCTCGGTCATTGAAATCAGTGTCTGAATTAACTCTGTCAGTATCTTCCCTGCACACATGAGAAACGTGAGGCCTTAACAAATCGAACGGCATGTCCAGGGTCACTGAATGCCAACTTGGTATCTGAATCCAGAGCCATCTCCAGAGCTCTTACTCTTCATAACACGATTATAACATCGCTCGTATCCTACCAGATTCTTTACTACAAATAGACAAAAGAAGTTGACCCACTGATTTATTTCAGATTATAATATATTGTACTCCACATACATATGCCATTATACAAACATTTTACCACTTTAAATGTCATTGATACTCCCAGGTCGTGTTTCCTAATCCACAGAGTAGTAGATTAGGAGAATTATGAAAGCAGAGCCTTGTATTAGAGATATGTGTGTGCAATTAATATAGAGACGCAGCTTGTAGAGATAACTTTATCTTATTTTACAGATACTTTAAATATAGATATTCCTGGTATATCTTTTTAAAAATTTTAGATTGTCAGCATGACTTCATTACTCACTTTAATTTCACGCGGGCCTAATGAAATACACATTCTCTTTAAGTATCTAAAAGCGCTCAGCTAGGAACTAAAATAGCTTCAGACAACATTTGCCTTTTTACATATTTGAGAACTACCAGTAAATTATTTGCCACATCTTAAGTATAATAAAATTCATAAAATTAACTTCAAAGATGTTCACTGCTTTACTCAAAATATTTATTGAAAGAGAAAAAAAATCTTGTGATAATGTCTGATTCTTGGAAATACATAAATCTTGGAAATGTGTAAATGTCTAATTCCATGGGATGAAAGGGATATACAGGAAAGCTAGAAGAAAAAAGAAAAGAAAGAAAAGAAAAGAAAAGAAAAGAAAAGAGAAGAAAAGAGAAAAGAAAAGAAAAGAAAAGAAAAGAAAAGAAAAGAAAAGAAAAGAAAAGAAAAGAGAAGAGGAAAGAAAAGAGAAGAAGAAAGGGAGAGAGGGAAAGGGTGGGGGAGGGAGGACAGAAAGATTAATTTAATACCATTGAGTAGGAAGAAGGCCCTGGAAGTTACATTAAACATTATATCACAAACTAACTGGTTAGTCCTTGTATTTTTCCATCAAGAGACCAATTTTTAAAGCTAGAAAAAAATGGCACAAAGGGATACTCTAAAAGAAATATAGAGTAATTAAGATATTAATTAGAGGACATTTATTGTCACTAATAGAGGATAACTATTGCTCCTAATCGAAAGACAAATTGAAACAACATTTCTAGAAGCGTCTGAAAACATGCATATAAAAGCTCTCATTGCTTCATTGTTTCTATGAGGGAGGACGGAAAAGAGCCCAACGTGTATAGTAGAGTGTGGGTTACATAAATGGACATACACACCATAGAATACTATGAATTATCTATTTTTTCGATATTTTTATAATTGATATTTAATAGAAAAACAAATAGCTCTCGGCAAAACTTTCCAACTTACTTACTTTGAGGTAATTAGTAAATATGTTTGCAAGTAAAATAGAGCTGAACTGACTTTGTCAAATTTCAATGACTTCTGAAAGTAATCCCCAAGGAAGGACAATGGAAGAGACAAAATGTGTCAAGAGCAGATCAAAGATCACTTTGACAGTCTGCCAAAAACAATGGAGCTCTCTATCCCAAAGCAGACACAAAGACATACATAGTTCTTTCTATTAGACACACATTTCAGAGAGGAAGGAAAAGCAATATTTACCAAGTGAATGCTTCTCTTAACCTTCCATTTTCACGAAAAAATAAGCCACTTCCCTTTTTCTTTTTTTTAGGAAAGCGTTAAATTTAAATTATAATAAAACTTGAATTCTTCTCAAAGGTCAAATTCTAAGTCACAGTTGCTATGCTTTTGGCTTGAATAAAAGCTTAAAATTGTAAACTGTGACATGGTCACACGTATGACCCCCCTTTTTTTTTTTTTTTTCAAATAATTGTTTCCAACTTGTTTTGCTAATATGGCATATAGGAAACCCAATATGATTTAGGAAATTTCAAGTTGCAAATGTCACATCAATTTCTTTGTCCTCATGACAATGAAGGCATCTTTGACTAGGTCTTCATTAATTTTTAAAAATGGGAAAAAAAGAAAAAAATTTAATTGAATAGTTGTCTTCAAATAAATGTTGCCAGATTTCTACCTACAGTGAAACTAAGGTTTTAATACTCAAAAAATTCTTACTGAATCGAAAAGCTTAGAGACTTGTTTGCCAATCTCCTCATGCACAATGGCACCTTAGCTTAAATAACTAGTAATTTTTCATCTGGATTTATAATGGAGGATGTAGGACTTTGAACAAGACGATAGTCCTCTTTGTTCTTTCTCTCTCTCACTCTCTCTATCTCTCTTTTGCCAAGAATATGTACCAGTTCAGCCAAATCATTAATAAACTGTACCTGAAACAAGTTCTGGGTAAGCTTTATTTTTCTCTTTAAAATGTGACCCTAAAAAGGGGAGAGGGGTGTTTTGGTAGAAATTTAATAATTTTTCCCCGCTCTGGGAGAGCCAGATATATCTGTACCATAAAAATGGACAAGTTTCATATTGTGTTCCCTTTTCTTCACAAAACTCAAATGTGGGCAACTTAAATCCTTTTTCTGACAATGCACAACTTTCTTAGCAACATACAAGGTAATTAAGAACTGAGGGCAAGGAATGTAACAGAAATTCCTGCTAGCATAGGGGGTCCTTTTCTTTACAGAATAGAAAAACCAAGTGTGTTCTCAGTCTATTAAATTACCATCTATTAGAGTCCCAAATTTTTCTTTCAGTTGAAACTTTGCTTGGTTGGAAAAGAAATATTTTTACCATTACGGACTAGTCTATCTACTTGCATTAAATATCTAATGCTGTGTAACAAATTACCCAAGGCTTAGTTTACTATCTCAAGTTTTTGTTGATCAGGAGTTTAAGAGCAGTTTAGCTGGATGGTTCCAGCTCAGGGTCTCATGAGGTCACAGACAAGGTGTGATCCAAAGTTACAGTCATCCAAAAGGCCTAACTGGGGCTGAAGGGTCCACTAACAATGGCTCATTGACATGGCTTTTGGCAGGATGCCTCACTTTTTTGCTGAATGTTTGCTACAGGCTTCATCACATGAGCCTGCCATGTCATAGGGATACACATGACACAGCAGCTGGTGTACCCCAAAGCAAGTGATGTGAGAAAGAGCAAGGAGAAAGTCTCAATGCCTCTTATGACCTAGTTCTGGAAGTCACACACTGTCACTTCTGCTTTATTCTACTTATTAGAAGCAAGTCACTATTTCCGGTAATGGGAGAGGAGCGGAATTAGGCTCCAGTTCTGGTGTGAGGAGTATCAATGACTTTATGAACATGTTTTAAAACATCATAGGCTTTGCACTTTTCTAAAGGGCCACTAGATTATAAAATCTTTGAGGGTGACAGTGTGTAAGCAACAAATGAAACCGAGAACAAACTGCCCTAGAAGTTATCGATTATTGATCCTGCCACTTGCAGAAGAGAAATTAAATAACTCTTCTAAGACCATCTTAAAATTTTTATAGAAACCATCTAAAAGAAATTCTAGCATGGACAGTATCATTCAACATAGACGTTGGTATGGTTTTTTCCTTCTGTTCCATAGCTCTACATTTTTATTTAAATTCATTAATGTGTTAAAGAACCTGATCAATTAAAGAACTGAAGAGAATCAACATCAAAGGAAATCTAAGAAACCTGGGAGTATGTGTCAGAGGTCTTCCGGCCTCTGTAACCTCTGTGGACTACTTCTTTAGAGTCATATCTAAATTCAAAATAATTGTTCTTTTCCCTATTATGTGCCACTGTTATCTCTGCAATTACCTGTCTCTTAGCCAACTTTAGTTAGTAGTGCTTTCTTCTGGTTTAAATAAGCACACTAACTTATACTGAATTTTCAATGCTAATACTGAATTACCCATTCTAATGGAGTCAAATACTGATGCAGATAACCGAGAACAGACTTTCAAATGGGTTTGAAATGGGTTTCTGTTTAACTTTCATGTATAGAAAGGCCATTATTACAAAAGACTTATCTTCCCAAATGTGATTTCAGGTTTTAAATTGGTTTTCATGCCCTGATACACACAATTTGATATAAAGAAAAATATTGAGAAATACCTCTCTTGGCAAAAGATGTTGATTTAACAATTACTGTAGATATTTCATAAATGAAAAAATTGAAGTGTCTACATAAATTCCATGTTATTATTAAAAGTTTTGTCAGTTAATGATAGAAATAAGTTTGTTTAGTTTCAAAATATGAACTTTTGTTCATCTACTGGTTTAGGCTGGGCAAAGTACAGACCTGTTTAGACTTAGATCAGTGCCCTGAAATGTTACCAAAATATTTTTATCCCATATTTAACACTGGATATAAGTTGGCCTCTAAACAAAGTGGATTCCTAGGCATAGTGAAGTTAATTTCTTTGCAGTGGGAAAAGAGGAGGGTGTGATTGACAACAGATAAAATCTAACAAGGAATAGTGTTTCACTTCTGAGAACTAGGCAGAGGTATATGTAGAGGCTTCATAGAAAAGGATTAAGAGAAACTGTGAAGCACTGGCTTAGGTGCTGTCAATCACACTTGGTTATCAGAAGGTACTGAACTGCCCAAGGCTTTACTGTCAAGTGGACCAAAAAGTTCTTAATTGAAACTGAAACTTCCTATGTGGTGTTATGCTTCAGTACCTAACTAGGCTGGAATAAGCATCCCACAGGATGTTAAAACACAAGTCTCTCGAATAGTACGCAACGACTTACCACAAGGCTCTTATTCATTGTATCAAGCAAAACAAATACAAAATCCTTCTTAAGAAAACCAACAGTTCACTCAGTGATTGGCAAATGTCATTCGAGTAATCGTATAAAATGAAAGGGTTCCGGTTAAACTGCTCATCGCTATTTAAAAGCAAACCTCTATTTCCTAATGGTTTCCATGGACCTAGTTGACTGAATCGGGTTGACTAGTTAACTCAACAGGGCTGCACCGACTCCCACTGCCTGGTGCTGCCTTTGTTGAAGTCCATCTCCCAGCCAATCCTCTCTGAGACCTGGTATCATTAGTGCCATCCAAAGTAAAGTACCTACGGGGACCTGCAAACAACTTAAGTGAGGAAAGCTAGTTGGATTGGTGAACATTACAGAATGGGGGGAATTGTAACAGAATGGTGAACTTAAGCCCTATCTATAGAGATTATGGATACATAACCTCAGCCCCCATCACTTTTTGGCAAGTGGAAATGTGTACCTAAGATTGCCAGGTCATCTAATTTTTTTCAAAAGAAACTGGAAATCTAAATTATGTGAGATTGTCCAATATTTAAATGTTGGCAAAGACTTTTTTAAACCTGTGCAACACAAACAGAACACTTCTGCATGCATCCCTGGGCTGCCATTTTGCAATGTGTTTCATGCTGTTTCACCCTTCTTTGCCCATATTATTACAACTTCATCGGTCAGGACAACGAGTGAAAATAAAAAGTAAAAGGTTTTAGATTTCCCCAGCTGATGAAATTATAGGAATTTAGAAGAACAGGTGGATCATCAGAAGAAAACATGGGAAGCTGCATGAAGTGTCTTATGTCTAGAACAAATTCTCTTAGCCTATTATAAAGTATTTTATAACCTAACAAAATCTTCTAGTAGATCCTTATTACTATCAATACTCCTGAGTTTTGTAGAAATTTTCTCTTTCTAGATATCTGAAAACTTCCCCAGGAATGAATGAGAATGTTGCCTTAAAATTGCCATTTTTTACTGTGGTATAATTGGAATATCTGGATAACTCTAAACCAAGACAGATAACTGACCTGAAACGTAAAGAAATTTTTGTCAATCCTCAGGAGGAAAAATATTAAGGAAACAGATCCCCAAATCCATTTATTCAAGAAATATTTATTGAGTGCTACTGTGTATCAAGCCTATGCCATATGCTGAGAACATGGTGGTGAGCAAGACAAAACTTTTGCATTTGCTCATGAAGCGTACACAAAGTAGATGAGTCCAACAATGAAAAGCAAATAAGATGGGGTGCAATAGTGCAGTGCAGGGTATGTGGCAGGCGTGGAGGTATGCCGCTCAGATTCTCTTCCAGTGAGAGGTGTATTAGCCAGCCATGGGAAGTGTGGTCAAGAGAGAGCTGTCCACACTCCAGCCATTGCAACTTCAGGCTGTGCCTTAGCTGCCAACACTTGTCTCATCCATGATCACCCCTATCCTGCAGAGGGCTGCATCCAGCGCAGGAACATGGAGGAAGATACAAGATTGGGCCATTCCATCCCAAAGTGGAGAATTCCAATGGGCAATGCTCACTCTGGAGCATGCTGCCAGGCTAGCTGAGGCTTTCTCAAGCCTACCTTGCAGTTTGATTCCTCCCTTTGCTCATCATGCTCCCTCTCATTTCCTTTCACTGGAGTTGATCCCTAATAAACAAATTTCACCCCAATCTCCATCTCAACATCTGCTTCTAGGGAACCTAGCCTGCAACCCAATGAAGAGTAAAGACATTTACCACGGTAGGATGACAACAATCAGAAAAAGCTTACCAGACGACATAGAATTAAATCTAAGATCTAAAAATGGATAAAGGTTAACCTATCATTTAGCAAAACAAAGGAGAACAGAGGACAAGAAGGCCAAAATCCAAAGTTCTGATAAAAGAAAACTGTGGAAAGAAAGGGGCATGTTTTGTATGAGGAAAGAAATAAGAGATGAGAGATTTAGGAATCAGACCTAAAAGAACCTCACAAGCCAACTTAAGATCAAAATATGTCATAAGAACAATGAGAAATCACAGAAGGTTTAAGCAGGGAAGTGATCATTCTGCCTGCAGCAGAGAGACACATTTGTGGGGGACAATGCTAGAGGCAGGGCACCCACATAAGCAACTGATATAATCTGGGTAAGAGATTGTAATGAAAACATCTAGAGTCAGGTCAGGTGGAGAGAAATGAATGGACACAAGAAACCCAAGTGGTAGAATTAATAGGACTTTTTGATTTGGTAAAGGTGAGATGCTAAAGAGAGAGAGGAAAATCGAGAATGTTAATATGTTTTCTAATTGGTTCTTTCCGAGATAGGAAACGTGAGAAAAGGAGGTTTGTGCAGTAGGGGTCTCCAGAGAAACGGAACTAATAGGATATGTAGAGAGATATATGTGAGGAGATTGATTACAGAAATTGGTTCATGACATTATGGAAGCCAGGAAGCCCCAGCATCTGCCTTCTGCAAGCTGGAGAATCAGGAAGGCTGGTGTTTAATTCAGTCTGAGTCCAAAAGCCTGGAAACCAGGAGCTCTGATGTCATAAAACAGAGAAGATGGACATTCCAGCTCAAGAAGAGAGAAAGGATTTTCTTCTTTTGCCTTTTTGTTCTATTTGGGCCCCCAGAGAACTGGATGAGGCATGCCCACATTGGTGATGGCAGCTCTTTTTTACTCAGTCTCTTAAATCAAATGCTAATCTCTTCCAGAAACACATTCACAAACACAGCCAGAAATACTGTTTTACCAGCTATCTGGGCATCCCTTAGGCCAGTCAAGTTGACACATGAAATTAACCATTACAGTTTGGTAGGAATGATTTCAGCTTTGGATATAGTGGCCTTGTTATAGAAATCTGTCTTTCAAGAGGGAATCATCAGCATTATCAGAATGCTATCATCATATCATCACCATAGTATTAGCATATCATTAACCAATTGTATCATCAGCACATCATTGTCATATTATTAGCATATCATCAACATATGGGTACTCACTAATACTATGGGATTGGAGAACATCTTGAGAGAACATTCAAGTGATAAGAGAGAAAGGTCTTGGGCAAAATGTTGAGTACCACCAGCACTGAAGAGATGAACAGAGATAATGTAGCCCACCTGGGAGAGAGGCCAAGTAAAAAAAGGAAGGACACTATCTGCAGAACTTAGCAGCACCTTATTCACGCAGAGTGGGTGAGGCAGAAGCCAGAGTACAAGGAGTTCAGGAGAGAATGAGGCTCTGGAGACACCTATTATAGAAATATTTCAGGACACAAATGCAAAAAAAGAGAGAACCAGAGAGAGCTTCTGATGCTTTGATGATAATAACGATACTTTATAGTTGCTGGGTTTGTTGCTGTTGGTTTTGTGTTAATGGGAGACATCGGTTTAAGTGGTTACAGGAAGGAACCAGTAATAGGGGAGAGAAAATTGAAAAGAAAGGAAAGGGAGCAATAAAAATATCCTGGGTAGGCAGGAGAATATGGGCTCTGGAGAACAGGTGGAGGGTATACCCTTAAAGGTGCCTCTGTTTTGCACCCATGTCTTAATTTATAGAGGTCACTGAGGGATAATATTGAGAAGTCAATGCTATTGTAAGTTTGGCATTACTCACAGTTCCTCTAGAAACCAAAGGTATAACACACTGTGCAGAGCCATAGGAAGGACACCAGGGTTTGGCCAGGAGGCAGGAGATGGGCACGTGGGCAGTGCTTAGGTCATGACCTTTATTGGGGTTTCTATAAAAAAGGTGAGGCAGGGCAGAGTGAATAGTTTGGGATTGGCTAGTTTGAATAATTCTGGCAAGTTCAGGGGTATGGAGTGATGTCTAGTCACTTGGTACTTGGCCCTGGGATGGTTAAGGCATAGGAATATTGTCTCTGGTGGTATAACAGGCCAGATGGATAAGATGTGGCTCTGGACTGGCTAGTTTGCACATCAAAGGGACACTCCCAGCTGAGTCCTTTGCTAACTCTAAAAATAGGCCAGCTCTTGCGAGCAGCAGTCTCTGCCTAACCTTTTTTTTTTTTTTTTTAGGATGTCAACACATCATAATACACAAAAAAATAAAAAAATAAAAAAACATGATTAATACACTCTCAAATTGTAATAAGAGAGAGAGAAAGAGAGAAAGAATGGGCGGCGTCACGTTCTAAAATCTAGAAGAAAATTTGAGTAGTTCACTTTCTTTGGACTCTATGATCTCTGTAGAGTAGGAAAACAGTGAACTGAACAGAGAGCCTGATCAGTGGGCAAGGAGATTTGACAACAGAGAAGATATTTTGATAAGGAGTTTTGGAGATTAGGCGAAAGAGCTTCTGACAAGAGAAACCAAGTAGGTTTACTGTGCAATTGAAAACAAACTTTCTGCTTCCACTGACTAATTTACTTTCTCTTAATCTTTTAAATAGCAGGGAGTTCTCACTCATCACAGCAGGTATTCCTAGCTTGTTCATATGGGCATCGGTTCCCCATTGCTCCTCCCATGATTATTTTAATAAACAAACATCGAGTGACACTCCAGGGCAAATTTGCCTCGCATACTCTAAAAAGAAAGTCAGGAAACTGGTTTACAATGTTGCTAAAGAATAGCATTCATAGAATCATAGCTGCAGAATTTCAAGAGACCATACTGGTTGACCAGTCCTATTGCTATCCCAGAGAAATTGTCATCAAAATAAGGTGCCTCTTGACGGGCATGCAATAGCTGAATTTCTGAAATACCAAAATATCTTATTAGGAGATGTCTTCTGGTAAGAAATGCCAAGAGAGTTCCTTCTAAAGTTAAAAGTTGGATTCAGTAAATCAGCACAGATCCTAGCAGATACTATAACTGCTAGCTTTCACTGAAATACGCTATGTAAAAGTAGAGTCATAAATAAATGAATCATGGAATGTAAATATCTGTGTCTTATGAATAACCTTTACAGAAATATCAGAATTTATAAAATAAATGTGTTAGAGGATTATTGTTTATACTCTGAAATGGTGGCTTTCCTTTTTATAGATTTCCCACAGGAGCAAATTCTTACAATAAAAATGTGAACATATTTGATCTAATAGAATCTCTTAAGGGAAATTTTATCCTTGATCATCCCCTCTTTCACTGATCACCTCTCTGTCTTATTTCCATGTGGCTCTGTCCCTTTCTACAATTATTACCCATGTGAAAATAAGACGAAGAAATTTGATTTCCACATAGATATAGACAGATAGATAGATGATGATGATGATGATAGGTAGATAGATGATAGATAGATAGAGATAGATAGATTTCCATAATGTTTCTCATTTATGTACAAGTTACTTTAAAATATTTTATTTTTTTCTACCACCACCTTCCTACTGCACAGTGAACTTCCTCTCTCTAGATCATCATTGGACCACAGATATTCAAATCTAAGAGTTTATTGCCTCTCCAACAGCCTTTCCCTCCCACTCCCAAGATTTTTTGACAGAAATCAAGTGATTACATGCTTCATGACTGCAGCAGCTTGTTCAGGATCCATTCCCTCAACAGTGAGTGGCTTAAGCATGGGAAAATGATGCAACTCTGGAAAATGAGGTACTTTAACACATTATCACAAACTTAGTGGCTTAAAGCAGCACAAACATTACCTTACAGTTTGGGAAGCTGGAAGTCCAAAATGGGTCTCGCTGGGCTAAAATCAAGGTGTTAGCAGGGCTATGTTCTCTCCAGAGGCTTTAGGGGAGAATCTGTTTCCTTGCCTTTTCCAGTATCTAAAGGCCACCTGCATTCCTTGGCTCATGCCTCATGCCTCCATCTTCAAAGCCCGCAACACTGGACCAAGCCTTTCATACATTGTCATCTCTCTGGTTTTCCCTCTCCTGTCTCCCTCTTCCACGTAGAAGGACTCTTGTGATTAAGCAAGATAACATCTCCATCTCAAAACCAGCTGATTCGGACCTTAATTCTATCCACAATTTTAATTCCCCTTTGCACACGACCCAACTCATTCACAGGTTTCAGGGATCAAGACATGGACATCTCAGGAGGTCAATATTCTGCCTACAACAAAATGGAAGAAGTCTGCTAGACACTTTCCAGAAAGATTTCTTTCTTAGACCAGAGGCAATGGGGGAGAAACACACCTTCCACCTCTGGAAGCCGATGTTTGCCTGGGCTGTCTCGAGTTGTGGCAGTCACTGGAGGATCATAAGGCGAGCCAGCCTGAGTTTGTAAATCTTTATCATGGGGAGCATATCATGAATATCTATGTATCCCTGATGAAATGGATGAACCACTGAGTAAACCAACATGAGGGCAATTCTAACTCTAGTTCTTGTTAAAATAAAATTTGACTTTTGTGTATTCATTTCACATTGTGTTCCCTGTTTCTTGAAACACAAACATTCTAACTGATATTTTGCCTTACTACATTTTTCTGGGTGTTTGACAGTTTCCATTTTCCATTTTGAAACATCCTCTAAGCTTCTGCGTGGTTGCTGTCTCCTGGTTTCCTCCCCCATCTCCAGCTGTCCCTTCTCTGTTTCATTCAAAGGATCTTCTCTGCTTACGTTTTGAGTGTTGTTGCGTTGCTCTTGGCTCTATCTTTCGCTATTCTCATCTCTCCACTTTCCTTAAGTGAACTCACTCTCTTCTGAGGCTCTATCATTTACACTCAGACTTATATTTTCTCCCTTTACTCCAGAAACTTCCGCTGACTCTAGATCTATGTTTCCAACGATCTATTGCACATGTCTGCTTGGGTATCCCATGGCTCTTCCCTCCGCAACTCAAAATGGACCTCTGCCTTCTGCTCTTCCCTGAAACTTCTGATTCCAATATTTAATTCAGTCAACCAAGTGAAACACATGGAAGATGGGTTCCACCCCTCCTCCCCACTCAGCCACTCTCCATACTGAATTAACTGCTTAATCTCTGGCCTCAACCACCTTAAAATCCCTCAATATTTTCCCTCCTCTTCACGCCTAAAGTGAAGACTTTGGTTCTCATTTCTCACCCTACAAAAGCCATCTCCTCAGCCCTCCCTGTATTCGAACTCTGTGACCCCTTCATCACAACCCAGTACCTCTACTGCTCATCTAATGACTCCTCTACCATTAAGGTAAAATCATATCACTCTCTTGCTTAAAATCTTGTCATAGTTAGTCCTTCCCATAACTTTTAGACTAATAATAAATATTCAACAAATGATAGTAACAGCAATGTAATGTACATTTATTATATCAGCTTACCTCATTTCTCTTTCCAACCATCCTCTGAGTTAAGTAACATTACTCTATGTAACAGATTTAAAAAACAAAAAACAAAAATACTCTGCAATTTAGAGAGTGCTCGTGAGTTCCAGAGATCACACGTCGGCTAAGTTTGATTCCATCCCAATCATTCTAACTCCAAAACACATACTTGCAATCATTCATGTTCCTTAAACTAGTTCGTAAAGACTGACCACTGCCTGAACTTCTAAAAAGATCCCTCACCAACCTCTCCTACCCCAATCTTGATCTCTCCAGCTATATCATCCACTTACGATTCCCCTGAAGTCCCACGTGTCCTTATTCCCTGTTACACCATACATGCTGCTCCTACCTACCAAGAATGTCCTTCTCACCCTGTATCATTTTCTTAATTAGTAAAGCGAACTTCTGCACTCAAGTATTTTCTCTTCCTTGTAGTCTCCTATGGCCTCCTCCCTGCTCCCAGGGCGTCCTGTGCATAGCCAAGAAGAATAATAACAGCTTGAGTCGTTTCTTACGTGTTTTGCTACGTGACAAACATAGCAAATTGTTTTACATACATATGCTTACTAAAGTCCCATAGAAAGCTATTAAAATATCTCAGTTTATAGATGGAAAAAAAATGCCCAAGGTTATATAATGCTATAGTCATGTTGTTCTGTAGTCTATGTTTACTATGGACTGAATTTGTCCCCCCAAAATTCATATATCGAAACCTACTCCCTTATGTGATGGTATTTGCAGATGGGACCTTGGTTGGGGAAGTCATAAGGTCATGAGGATAGAGTCCTTGTGAATAGGATTAGTGGCTTTATAAAAGAGGCCCCAAGGAGCTCCCCTTCCCCCTCTGCCCTGTAAGGACACAGAAAAAAGACAGCCTTCTATGAACCAGGAAGCAGGTCCTCACAAGATGCTCCATCTGCTGAGGGCCTGATCTTGGACTTCCAGTCTCCAGAACTGTGAGAAATAAATTTCTGTTGTTTATAAACCACTCAGTCTATGGTTTCGTTTGTTTATTTATTTTTATAGCAGACCGAACAGGTTTTGGCAATGTTCTACTTTCCTTTATCCTTTGGAGTATTTTGAGAGCAGGGACCATGCCTTATATGGTTTTGAATACCCAGGGGTTAAAAAAAAAGAGCTTGTTTCTTGAATATTTGACAATTGAATGGAGCACTTATTGAATGAAGACATCTGTGACAGCACAGGTATGTATGAATATAAAAATGTTTTTGATGTCTTACACTCTTTTGGAAAACAGAGCATGAAAGTTTGGTACAATTATGTACTCATTTCTGTCTTCCCCTCCCCCACTTTCCTGTGAGTATCTTAGTGCTACAAAACATGCCATATTCACCCCGGATTCCATGTGCTTATCACAGGTGCTCAACAGAAAAATCAAAAAGTTACTCATCAGAAATTAATGTTGGTTTTCTCTCTCCATTTTATTTTGTTCCATATAAATGCTCAAGACAGTAAGAAATCTTTATGAAGTCTCCAGTATCACATCCAACACAACAGAAATCAGAATTACTGTCTGGCTAAATTTATTTTAGTCCCCTATGACCTGCCACAATCCATCTGTTTGTTTGTTTTTTTTTCCCAGGGGTCATGCAAGTGAATTGAATGGGGATGTGGGAGAAACACCACTCAATTTTCCCAAAGCAAATAAAATGACAATATTAGCACCTTTGCCACAATTTGAAAAAATGAATACGAATCCACTTAAGAAATATGTTTCTACTAATGTCATTTTTTGTAGCACTTCGCTATCTCTTTTCTTATACTGGGATGCTATTATTATCCTGTTTTGGGAATCTACATCAGACTTTGCAAAATAGATTATGAGCTCTTTGATGGCAATTACATTCCATTATGAACGATACACACACGAAAGCTTACAGATTATCACAGTATCTCTGAGATAGTCTAAATATATATTGGAAAGTAGAATTGTCTCTTTAAGTAGAATCTCTAAAAGGCATCCAATCTAGAGACATTCAGGGTATTTCAAAGATAGTGAGTGTTAACTGCATATCTGGATATTGCGTATCACATAACTTTTAAGAATTCCTGAGATGGCAGAGTTGGGAAGCTTAACCAAGAGCCCTGAAGAAAGAAGAAACAAAAACACCCCTGAGGAAGGAGACACAGGTTATTGATTTATAGTAGTTAAGTTTTAATTTACTCCAAAAGAGGAAAAATTGATAACACAGAGGACCTTGTTCTCAGAACTACTCTGGTGAAATCATCAGATAGGTAATGTGGTTACATCTGAAGTCAACATTTAGAAAAATTGGAAGTTTTAACATTGACGAAGCCTTGCTGTATTGTCACCCTGAAGACACAAGGTTGCACAGGAACATGATCAAAAGGAGTTCAGCAGAGAAAAATGGCTGAGTGCTCCAAGGTTTGCAAATTGGCCCTACGAAGTATCTCTCAATCACAGCTGAAACACCAGAAGCTGGAAAAAAGAGGCTATATTGACACACGTTGGCTTTTATTCCTCTAATCTTTTCTTCTAAAGAAGGGTTCTTTCTTTTCCTTTCTGTCTCTGCAATTTTCCCACTATTCTTTACCCCTCTCTGCCTCTTTCTCATTTTGTTTCCTCTCTCCCCCTTCTTTATAATGCATCATCCTTTTCCAATCTGCAACTACCTATCTGAATTCACAAGCTACAAGATTTTTAAATAAAGTATATTTATAATAAGATAGATAAATTATGTATAAGTACAAATAAAATCAATTTGTAATAAAATAAAGATATGTAAATAATCAAAGTTGCATTCAATTACTAGTGTTTACTCTTCATTTAAAAAGCAAGTGAAATTAATGTATATTTTTCTACCACTCTAGAAATTCTACAGCAATTTGCAAGTAAAAATATGTTCTTACCTACTTCAATTTAGACATGAAAGCTCATTTTTGACAGATTACCTAAGAAAATTGATTTTTCTGCTTGGAGACCTTCAAAGGAAATTGCACTGAATTACCCTGTGTTTTAGTATATGTTATATAACAAGGATGATCATTAATCAACACTCATCTTTCTTTTCTTTCTTTCTTTCTTTTCTTTCTTTCTTTCTTTCTTTCTTTCTTTCTTTCTTTCTTTCTTTCTTTCTTTTTCTTTCTTTCCATCCTTCCTTCCTTCCTTCCTTCCTTCCTTCCTTCCTTCCTTCCTTCCTTCCTCTTTATTTTTAATCTGACTGTCCTATTTTCCAGTTTGCATTTTCTTCTTCAATGCAAGGAACTAGCCTTGAGTTATTAGTCAATATTTTAAATCCATTTAAAATATACCAGTAAGTTCTTAGAAATGTAGTTCAAATTCAACTTGTAAAGTAGTATTGATTAGATTTGAAGAACTTCCAAACGATGACATAAAATATATGTAAAAATTGCCTTACAATTTTTCATGCAGGGGGTAAAGTTTAAGTCCTAATTATCATTTTTTATATATTATGTTTCACCAATGAACTCGCCTATTCTAGAATTAAAGATTTATTGAACAATTTAATAGGTATGTACAAGAATTTAAGCTCTTTACTTCTACTCCAGAATTCATAATGTGTCCTAAGGAGATAGCAATTCTGAAAATATCTAATCTTATCCCCAAATCTAGACAGAAGCAAATTGTAAATTTTTTTTTCCTTCAATCTGAGGGAGAGCATAAATGGTGACATGGAAGGAAAGTGAGGATGTCATAAAATGAACAAAGAGGTGACTTTCTCTGAAGGAAGCAAGAGCTTCGGTAATATATCCTGCATAAGGAGATACCTAACATTGAAATGGGATGCAGTCCGTACTTGGAAGTGTGAATTATTGTCCCCCAAATTTAAGAAAATATCAGAAAAGAGCATGGCTTTCAGATGGCCTAATGCAGGTTGAAGACTTTGCTTCTAAACTCTCTCACTTTTCACAACTTTCCTTTAGGCCACAGAATGTGTGACAGTTGAGCTCTCCAGTGAGGGCTCATGGTTCAGAAGAGAAAAAAATAGTTTTAGATACAGTGGAAGGTAGTAATTAACTTACTTATTCTACTCCAGGATGAAAATATATATATCTATCTATGCAGAGCTCCTGAAACAGGAACAAATTGAAAACAAGTGGCATGACAAATAAGAAAACATACCAAAACAATAATAAAAATCAAAAGAACAACTAAAAGAAAAATAAAAGACATACAAGACTGATAAAAAAAAATTGGAAAC
>CM053504.1:79695571-79710871 GCA_028627145.1 Eidolon dupreanum | reverse complement strand
CCTATTTTCATGTTAATATTTTTACTAATACCAATAACACAATAAAAATTGTGAAGTAAAATCCCTGCCCTTCACCTCATTTTTTTAATGTTTTAAGTTTTAGAATTTACCCATATCTCACAATTAAGATCTAAGGAACTATGAATAAGTAAGCAGTCTTTTAAAGACAAAATTATAAAATATATTTCTTTAATCTAAATAAAATATATTTTCTTTCCATTGCTTAAAACTAGTAAAGCTTTTGGGATGTAAAGTATAGCAATAGGGAATATAGTCAATAAAACTGCAACAACTAAGTATTGAGCCAGGTGAGTACTAGACTTATTGGGGGGATCGCTTTAAAAATTATATAAATGTCTAACCACTATGCTATATACCTGAAACCCATATAAAATAATATTGAATGTCAACTATCATTGAAAAATTTTTAAATGATGCTAAAAGGAAAACAAAGATGTAAAAAATAATGAAATAATATAACATGTAGAATTCAAAAATAAAAATAAAACTAGTAAAACCTGTCTTTAAATTAGCTTAAATAAACTGCTTCTCAACAGAAAACAATGTGTAGCAAATTAGTTTTGATTAAATTATCAGCAAAATTTATATCCTTGTTTAGAAATTTTTCAAAACTGTAGTTAATTTTCTGATTTTAATATTAGTTTAGCATCTATCCAAGATAAAACCATATATCCTGTAGGGCAGGGATTCTTAATCTGAGGATTTATGGGTTGAAAATAATTCAGATTTGTGTCTACATGCTAATCCTTGTGGCCCAATGTACTTTTTAAAATGACAAGAGAGTTTAACAGACTTCTAAGAACTAACAATGTTAAAAACTCCAAATAGAAATATTGGTATTTTGAAATTTTACATTTCTCTCTAGACCATTGTCTTCAGTGGAGCCTTTAAGCTATAAAAATAGTTTGGGAAATGCTCCAATTTGAAGTGAAATATAAAATATTTAAAATAGCAAGGCCTGATCAATTTCTTTATGACAATGCATAATATCTTATGTAAGCTAATTTATTATGATAGTCATAGCTATACTAGAATGAAGAGGGGGTAATGATTTGCTATTTTCTAAAAATTTCAAGTACACTAGTAAATTAAATTTTTATTATTCCTTTAGTCTATTTATAATTATAAAGATAAAGTCATACCTGCCATTAGTATGGTATTATCTTATTACCTTATGTTGCATGTTAATAAGTACATGTAGCTTATTATTTTGGGTAAAATTTAACTGGTGATATCAATGACATTGATTTTAATTAAAAAACCCAGTCAACCAAAAAAATAGATTGACGTACTGCATTCCTTTCACAGTTAGATAAGGCAAATAATCAATCTTCTCTAATTGGAGAAGATTTGAAAAGGATTAAAATGGTTTCCTTTAATAATCATTGAGCCTCAGGTGTCCGGATGATTTTTTTAGTGTGTTATCTCCTATTGATTGAGAGGAAGTGCAGACTTTTTTTAGTCCCAAATGACATCATTTAAAAAATATATAATAAATATTGGCTGATAGAAATTGCGGTAAACCACAATCATAAAAAAAAAGGCTAGAACTGGATATGGTAACTTCAAATAATTGTTCCATCTCAGTCATTCTCAGCTACCATTTATCCTATTATTTTATAATTGTAAACGTGTGCTATTAGGTAGTTTTCGAATTATTCTGGAGACCTGAGAAGCAATTTCAAGGGTTGCTGACAAAAGAGTGTGACAGAAAACTTCGTGTTATGTGCAGATTCTGCTTTTAAAACATAGGTTAATGAGATGCAATGAGAACCTCTGGAGACTGCTCTATAAGGAGAAAGAATAATTTGGGGAGGAAAGGAAAATGTTACAATGGTCATACTGAAAAAAAGTATTGCATTTCAAATAGGTGAGACACAGGAAGGCAGAGTTGAAAGTATTGAGGAGGCTCTGAAACAAGTAGTGTTTGGTACCACTTTGTCTCTTTGACTGGGAGGAGTGTTCATCAATGGCAATAAGGTGTCACAAGCAGAGGTAGATTAAATGCCAAGGGAGTCAGCTGAGTGAGGTACAAGCAACCTGACATGATTGAGAACACAGGAGCAAAAAGATCATGATCCAGAAAAATTAAAACAGAATGTTTATTTCATGCTTGTTCTGGGATTGGACCACTCCCTTGGACAGGTCACATTTTCCTGTGTTTCTTTGTTTATAAATAGGGATATAAACACCAACCTAACTCAGATTTATTGTAGGAAAAAAAAATACAAATAAATACAATTGCAACACATTTTGAAAATAGGAGGTAAATCCATATCCTTTCCTGCATTTTCTAAGTATTACCAACCAAAATCTTTCCTTCTTCAAATATTTCTATTTCATTAATCAGCCAACATTTATAGTATATCTAACAGGGTTTACATTATACTTTGTGCATTGTAAAGCATAGAAGTAAGGAAAATATTAAAATGTTTATCTCTTTCTTTAAGGTTTGAAGTACATGGCAAAGTCCCTTTCACACACTATTCACTCCATAAATATTTGCTGAATTTCTTCAGTTTTAGTAGGAAAAAATTAAGGAGCATTTATAAAGCATTCTTATTAAGCAATCATGGCAAAATCGTGTATTTCAAACTAAAAGCAAGCAAGCACTTCACTTTTTTTTCTTTTTTTTTTAACCAAGTTTATTGGGGTAACATTGGTTAATAGAATTATATGATTTTCAGGTATACATTATCATTTGACATCTGTATATTCTATTGTGTGTTTACCACCCAAAGTCCAGTTTCCTTCAGTTACCATATATTTGATCCCCTTTACCCACTTCACTCACGCTTCACCAATGTTAAAATATGGAAGTTACTATAAAATGAAAGAAAGACTCAAAGAATGTATCTCCCCACACACCAAGAAACCAGACACTAACGGGAGCAAAGCACAACCTCAAAAGTAGTTTTGTTTCTGGAAAAGTAAACAGAAACATCAAACTTGATTTTCAACAACAAAAACACTGCAAAATCCAAAAGAAAACTTAACTCCACCTGCAAGGGGAAAACAGTTCCTATAAGAAATAATCCAGTGAGAATTAGAATCCAATTTTATGTGATTAAATTAACAAAAGTAAATAGATTTTCGTTTGAAAATTAAATATGTTTTAACATTCAGGAGCCATGATTCTACACTTCTTTACCCAACTTGATAAATCGCTGATTAAAAAGTAATCACTAGAATGGGTCATAATTAAAGTCCTATGAGATAATTTTCATATTTATTACTAGAGTGCTGGGCATATTCTGTTACACTGAGATAATTAACTATTAACTACCTGAAGGGCAACTACAAAGGTAGAAGTTCCTGAGACGGTTCATGTGTTGCTGCTGTGACCTGGGCGTGCTGCTGTGTGCCAGGGTGTATGCCACACGCGGTGTCAGTACCGTCAGAGTCCTTTGTACAGGAAGTTGCTTAAGGGACTGGGCCAAGTGGAGGCTGATGACATGACTCTATGAGCTGAGATGTGGACAATGGATGGAGGTCAAAGCCAGATTAGTGGTGAGGGCAGGAAGAGCATTATTTGACCAGAAATTGTCACAGCTAAAGCTATGAAAAAAGCAACCAAGAAAAGCTGGATCTGGGATTTAATTATCCAAAATGGTTCAGATAGCCCCCAGTCAGCTATGGATGAGGCCATCCATCATCCTCTTTAAATGGATGCCAGGACTCGGCATCCACATCGGGCAGAGCCGTAACTGGGAGCTCAGCTGTGTGGTCCAAATGTAGAATTCTCCTTCTAACCTTGGCATCGTGTTTGTTCATCAGGAGCCCTGTCAGCCCCAAGGCCTATGGTCAGTCCTTGAAAGAGCTTGACAGCTAAAATCACACCAAAGAGTTGATTGAGTCTTCTCTTCTTACGTCCCTTCACACTCCAGCACCATCCAGATACCCCCCATTTGTCAGCGTATGGTTTCCGCCCTTCCACAAACTAAAACTCTGGTCTGTCAAAAGGAGAACTCTGACTCATTTTTCAACAAGTCCCTTTTCTATGGAGCATTTCCTTGTACCTGTTAACTAGATTTTTTTTTGAAGAAGTTAATAATATACTATTGCAGATCACCCACATATTAAACTCAGTGTATGACTCTAAACTTGAGACCTCTTGGTTCTTCTTTTTTGTCTTCGGACTTGATGCTCCCTTGATCTATTTAAAATGGTAAGCATGAATTTTTAGCCTTCTTTTATGAGAGGCAGGATAGCATGGCAGTTGAGAATGCAGACTTGGATTGCTAGTATTCAAATTCTAGCTGTTCCATTGACTAGGTGCGTAATCTGGGCAACTTAACTCTTCTGTGATTCTGTTTCCTCTTTTATCAGTAGAAATAAGAGGAATCTTCCTTATAAGGTTTATACTTGTAAAGCACTTAAAATAATGTCTGGTACATTCTGTGAATATGAGCTGGGAAAAGTCTCCTATTTTCTAGACTTGTAATATCTTTCAGACAGCTCATACCTAGCTGAAGTTCTGATGCTGCTGCTCCCCAAACCCCATCATCTCTGCCTCGTTGTTGCTGATACCCCCAGGTGACATTTATTCTATTATGTCCTAATCTTGGTAGGACACTCAGTAAGGGAACATATTTCCTATCATGCTAGATCTTATTTAGAAGATTGTTTCAGTTTCTCATCAATGGGGGAAAAAAAAGTGTCAGGGATAAGTTTCACAACACACATTTAATGTAAGAAAACAGCTGAATGCACATTTCACAACCCTCAGGCTGGCACTTTATCTAAATTATTCTCCTCCTCAGAAGCTTTATTAGTGCTTTTTCTTTATGGGCAGACACTCTACACTGCTATTATATTCTCAGATGGGGATGAGAAATAGAACATCCCTGTGCTGCTTTTACTGAGCACGCGTACAGATGAACAGAGCAATTCTGATCAGAAATCTGAGAAAAAAGTAAAGCCTGGAAACGTCATAAAGAAACTAAGTCTTGCCAAAGTCAATGTCAGTGACCTTGATCTCATGCTAAGTTTTCAATTACTGTTCTGCTGTTTTGTTTATGAGAAAATAGATAACAAAATCAGCTACCCTTGTATGATCCATCGGTAGATTTTTCTATTCTGAGTATTGACTCAGGAACACGTTTTGAACCATGGAATGTGTTCAGCTGACATCCTCCATGATTAGCAAACGTTTAGTGCTATCGAAAATATCCATAGAGACATTTGGTCTGCACAGAAAGGTCCCTGAAGTGTGAAAAGACAAACAGCAGAGCCGTGAACAAGTCACCGCCCAGGTTCTCGGCGGTTACACTCAAATTTGGCCTCTAACCTCACAGCTATACTTATAGAATCAAAGCTGTATCACTGAAACTTTTCACAGATAGAATGAATATCAAGCCAATAATCAGGTTGATATATATAGCTGATCCTTGAATAATGTGGGGGTCAGAATCACTGACCTCCTCGTAGTCAAAAATCTATATGTAACTTTTGACTCATCAAAAACGTAACCACAGTCATCCCTCAGTATCCACAGGAGGTTGGTCCTAGGATCCCATGCAGTTACCAAAATCCATGGGTGCTCCAATCCCTTATGTAAAATGGTGTGAAACTACGCATATATTCTGCCCTCCCCATCTGTGATTCCCAACTGTGAAGGTGAACCCTGGGGATGCAGAGAGCAGACTATGTACTTATGGGGGAAAATCCACATAAAATTGGACCTGTGTAGTTCAAGCCCATGTTGTTTGAGGGTCAACTGTACCAGAGAGCAATTGCTCCTGAACTTCAGAGGAACCCTCCAAACCTCATGACGAGGAAGAACATGAATCTATGTGAAATTCGAGAATCCTCATAACACCCATAAAATTTGAACAAAGCTCAATGTCTGTTTTCTATAATGAATTATGGACCAAATGTGTCCATGGATGTTTTGGATAGGATCAAATGTCCTGCAAGGTCCTCAGTAAGTGTCAATATTTTTCATTCTTCTGGGATATTATTCTTCTTCAAATTTTTATTTTCCCCAATTATAAGACACAGAAATATTTCTCAATTATCTTGACTTTGACCCTTCCTAGACATCTGTTATGGGCTAAATTGTGTCCTCCTCCCCCAATTTCATATGTTGAAGCCCTAATCCCCAGTACCTCAGGATGTAACCATATTTGGAGAGAAGACCTTTGAAGAGGTGATTAAGTTAAGATGAGGCCGTTAGGGTGGGCCCTAATCCAATCTGACTGGTGTTCTAATAAGCAGAGGAAATTTGGACACAGAGAGAGACACAGAGGGGCATGAGCACACTGAAGAGGCAGCAAGAGGCTGGCCATCCGCAAGGCAAGGAGTGAACACTCAGAGGAGACTACCTCTGCTGACACCTTGCTCTCTAACTACCAGCCTCTTTGATCGCTTGCTCCTCTTTGTGGAAAAAAATATATCCTTGTTGTTTGAGACACTCAGGCTGTGGTATTTTGTTTTCAGCTAATACAATACCCTGTTCAGGAAATTGCCAGCTCTTGCACCAGATTTAATGGGTCAGCCAAGCTCTATCTCAGTTCATATACATTGCTCAACCTTGACAATTTCCATAGGCAGAGCCCCCAAATCTAAATAATTCTACAGCAAGTTACAAATGTCTACATTGTGCCAGGTCAAGTAAGCTTTCTGGAGTCCACCACCCGCAGTTAACGAATCTTAAAGAATCGGGTGAAGACATCGATTTATTTAACTTTCTGATTGTCTGGTAACAATCTAAAAGTACCAAATTAATTTGAGCAGACTGTGATTATGTTCCCCAGATGTTTAAGTCCACCTTTTTTTGTTGGAAGAAGCCAATAGCAACTGTATTAGGTTTCTAGGGCTGCTGCAACAATGTACCACAAACTGGGTGGCTTAAAACAGGAGAAATTTATTCTCTCTTAGTTTTCACGGCTGGAAGCCTAAAATCCAGATGCTGGTACCTATGCTCTCTCTGAAGGCTCTAGGGAAGAATCTATTCTATGCCTCTCTCCTCGTTTCCAGTGCTACTGTCAAGCCTTAGCATTCCTTCACTTGTAGACGCATCACTCCAATTTCTGCCTCTATCATCACATGGCAATATGTCTTTCTCTGTGTCTCTTCTCCTCTTTTTATAAGGACACCAGTCAGCTTGTAATAAGGCTCCTTACTTCAGTATGATCTCATACTAACTAGTTACATTTGCAACAATCCTATTGTCAAATAAGATCACACTCTGAGGTTCCAGGAAAAAACAGGAAGCCAGGGCAGCATCTAAAAAGAGCAAATAGATACTCATGCCAGATGTTGACAAGACCTGAGATACACTTTCTTTGCATTATTTGAACAGTTGTGGGTCTTGTTTCTCTAAATCTAGGCTGGAAAAGGATCACAGAAAGTTAAACAACAAAGACTGGGAAGAGAATAAGGCAGCAGTTATAATGAAGAAAACAGAAAAGAACTTGTTCGAGAAGTGACTGTAGAAAATTTTCTGCAGTCCCCCTATTAAAAAAATTCTTTACAAAGTAAATTATAAAAGGTTATTCTAGTTTAACTGTTAAGACTAATAATAATAATAAGAGTCAGTTCTGAGGCATAATTACCTGCTACATTTTATGTCAGTAGCAGAGCAAATTTCTGCTGACCTGTGGGTGACTTTGACATTGTCAGAGTCCTAAAACAACTTATTTAAATTTTCTGAAACTCAGGATTCTCTCTGAGACCTGCTAACACATCCTTCTCAACTGAATTGCACTCAGGGGATGCTAGAGGAAGAATTTTAAGCCAGATCTAAATGGTGAGTCTTAATCTTTATCACCTCATTCACCTTGGACAGTCATCATGCTTGAATGTCTTCTAACTTAGAAACAACCTTTTCCTGCACCAACATCCACCCGAAGCAAACAGAGCCCAAGGCTCATAAAAATATTGTCAGCCTGCCCTTGGAAGTTTTGCTGTGGCCCCTTACAACAACATGCATCTTTTAAAGAACTGGTCTCTAAAGCTTTCATTATATATTTAAATAGCTGTCTTCAGTTTCTGTTATACAAAGACCTTCCCTAGGCCAAACCACAGTTTGCTCCTTGGATTTTCATTGTTGATTTCCTACTCTTTTAGTACCCAGCCCCCTTCCAGTCTACTAATATTGTCCATTCACTCTCCTTATCTATTTTTTCAGACAATGTCTATACTTAGTACTTACTCCTTTTTTATGGATACTGACCAAGGCAGAACCGAACTAATGCACCAATATGCACTCATCAGAGGAAGCTGATACCAAAATATTTTCTCTTGTATCACCATGCCATGAAAATGATCCTTATTATGTCTACTTCCTCATTCCTATCACTCCTCCATATACTGAAATCCAATATCTATTCCACCGGTCGACTGAAGCTACCCTCTCATGTGTCTCTTGATGCTATTGAAGATTTTCTTCGTTCAAATCCCCATGCCATTTTCTGCTGATTCTCCTAAGTTCTTAATTTGCTCCTTTGCTACCTACTTCCCCTTTTTCATGCTCTTAAATAATGGCTCGAGGTATTTGCTAGTTCACAGTATTTATTGAGCACCTACAATGCATCATGTATGTTGCTGGATACTGATGACAAAAAGGAATAAGACAGACATTGTCTCTAATCATGTGGAAATTAGATCTTTGAATACTAGACATCTCCTAAGTGATGTCCCATAGCTTTAGTTACTTCCTGTGAATCGATCATTTTTAGAATAATAGTCAAGTTATGCGCAAACCACTACGCTCTATGCAATTATTCCTGATGGTTCCAATTACCAACAAAATAAAGTCTAAATTTTAAAAAGGACCTTAAAATATAAAATCGACATACATCACTATTACAAAGCAAAAACAGTCAAGCAAGCTAAAAAATAAAAGGCAAAAAAATGAACTACGATCTGTGAAAAAAAATTTGTGACACATAAAATGAGCAGAAGATTAATCGAAACATGTAGAACTGCATATCCACAGGAAAAATAACTAGCCTCACAGGAAGTGATGAAAAGAATTGGTTAAAAATTTTACAGAAGACCACCAATGACCAATAACCATATGAAAAGGTATTCAGTCTTATTGGTAATCAGGGAAATACAAATTAAAACCACAAAGATTCCATTTCACACTTACCATATTAGTGAAAATTTTAGGCTAAGTAGTGCCAAGTATCATTTGCATAAGAAACAAGATAAATACCACTGTTGGTAGGAGTGTAAATTGACTTAACCATTTAGAAAACACGATTCCTAGCAGAACTGAACATGTGGACAGCCTACCTTGATCCAACCACTCCATAATATATTCTAAACTCTTACACATACATAAGAAGAGCACACTCAGAAGCATTGTTCGTTAAAAAAAAAAAAACAAAATAACCCAATTGCCCATCAACTGAAAAATTGTGAAACTAATGAAACTATGAAAATTATAATACATTCTTATAAGAGAATACTACTCCTTCTAGTATATACTAACAAGAAAATTTCAAAAACATAATATCTTTCAATTAAAACAAGTCACAAAAGACTACACATAGAATAATTCCATGTAAAGGACTTTGAAAATGGGCAAAAACAACACAGAAGTTTAGGGATATGCACTTGGTAGAGTAACACTAATGTTTAGCATTCTGATTAACTGTGGGAGAGAGGGTGGGACATCCAATCAGGAGGAGCAGACTAGGGATTTCTAGGGTATGATAATGTTCATTCTATTATGATTTAAACTATGCACGTGATTCCATTTAATTTGATATAATGCTACATTTTACAATAGGAAATAAAGATCACCAGCATCTGTTCTCTACATTTCTTGTCATCCTGAAATTCTCAGCCATGAGTTGTCCGCCAATACCACCACCACCACCACCACCACCACCACCACCACACACACACACACACACACACACACACACACACACACACACACCATGGTTTATTTCCATTGTGGTACAATTTTCCTTTGTCCAAAAAACTACTTTCAACTTTCTCTAATTTTGCACCTGCTATTCCTTTCTCCCCATTTACTCAATTGGGGGAGTCAGTTTAAATGGACTCTCTGTAAAACTTTTCCCAAATCTCTGAGGCAGAGTGAATCATTTCCCTTTTCGATCTCCTGTTCCCTTCTGTTTAGTTTTTTTTTTTTTTTTTTTTGCTGCTTTCTCTAAATCACGTTATTTATTCATGTGACTTCTGTCCAGCATGTCATAAGTACAGAGATATTAGCTCTCGTTTATCTCTTTAAAATTCTCATTTGTACTCTGGCATTTGATAAGTGTTCATCAAATTATTTTATTTGACTGAAGTGAAATGAAAATAATTGTTATATTCAAAACATAATATTATCAAGTTCTTTGTTGCACAATGATACAAAATCCACTATTATTTACAGGGCAAAACTTGTAAAATATACAAGCATTGTGTTTAGAATAATAGAAAGAAGATGACAAAAAATAAAATAACATCACAGACCAGAGTTCTTGGCAAAAAAAAAAAAAAGAGGAAAATTATGAGATACATGATCATAATCTTACTCAAAACAGAGGGAAAACTTGAAAAGGTCAGAGATTTGATCCTTTCAAGTACACAATTATCTCTTTAAAATGATGACTCAAAAAAATAAAAACAAAAATAAATAAAAATAAGTAAGTAAAATAAATAAAACGATGACTTAAGACATATTCTCAAAGATAAACTCTAGAACATTTTCCATAAAGACTGGGATTGGATTGTTTGAGTACTAGAGATGGGGGGGAAAATCTTTGAAAGAATGTGTTCCTGAGGAAGGCAGTGTCGAGATCTAGTGTTTATGGAGAATGTGAGCCCCTGCCAACTGTAGGAACTGCCATTTGCCCAAGACCAAGAAAGCAAGTGTTTGCAAGTCACTCAGGAGGGCATTCCAGTGGGCAGTCTACACACCTTCAGTGGAATGGTTGATGATTAACTCTTCATGCAAACTCAGAGTCAATCAATTTTACCATGTGGAAAATAGAATACCTTTTATATAATACAACACAAAAGTAGGAAACTGGCTTAGTGGTTAGCTTCCACGTTAGGATAGTACTCTAACTGCTAGTATTTAAACTAAAATATGAATTTTAAATATTACATATATTTCATTCAAAAGATTTTGTTTCAAGTGACTTAGACACCTACCTTCAAAACCTTAAGATTTGCTACCATGAAGGATGTTCATTTTAATGAATATTTATGATAAAAGTGACTAGAAATAAGAAAGCCCAATATTTCTGTAATGTAAGTCTTAAAAGTTCTCATAACAAGAAAAAAAATTGTAACTATTGTGTGCAATGGATGTTAACAAAAGTTATTGTGGTTATCATTTTGTAAAATATACAAATATCAAATTATTATGTTGTACATCTAAAACACAACAAATTATTGTGTTGTATGGCTAATACAAGGTTATATGCCAGTTTTATCTCGTTTAAAAATGAAAATTAAAAGATTAAAAAAGCAATGAGTTTCACGAAATCATACAGTTTTAAACAGATAACCTACGAATGCTAAAATGAGACATACAAATGTCTTTTAATCCATTCCCTTTGATAATCTATTCTTCCTCACATGAACAATTTGCTTCGTATACTGAAGAGTAATGAAACAACAGAGTAGAGAAACAACAAATGTGAGTATATCATTCTCAGCTGACTTCCTCCATGCATTTCCCATGGCATCTCTTTTTGTGTGTGGTATAGATTTGCAGTGAATCAACATCGGGCAAAGGTTCTCATAACATAAATGATGCATTTGGGGGACACATGGCATCAACTAAAGTCTCATAAAATGAGTGTTTGCTGTTCTTTGGGATCTCAGTCAGTACACGTTAAAAAAGCATGAGTAGTTGGTAGCACTTTAAGAGCCTCTCAGTGGAAGATTACGGCAGCCAGAAGGGAGTAACTTTATTTTGCTTTTGAAAGAAGACATGAAAACATGTCGTGGGCCATGCCCATAGAACCAAGAAGGGACTAATTTAAAAAAAAAAAATTATAACTTGTTGACCAGGATGTCAGGGAATTTACCCAGGAAGATACTCTCTTTTTCTTTCTTATTTTTTTTCTTTTACATTCTGAGACCCATGAACAGCAATTCAGATTGATCCACTGAATTTTAGCCACAAGATTAACTTCTAACATTCTTACTGGAATACCCAAGACAGCTGTGGCTAGGAGAAATTGATGTAACTACTCATATAATAATCAAAACCTCCCAAAAGTACACCAGCATGACTCCTCGGGACCTGATATAAAAGACAATCTGCCTTTGTTTTATCCAGTGATGTATTTACACTTCATCCAAATGGAAGATTGGCTTCCACACAGATCATTTGGCACTGTAACATGAAAAACTTTTCCATAGCCACAGACAGTTTCCCAATGTGCCACAGACACATTAAAAAGATGACCTGAAGGCCAACTGGCACAGATATGACAAATGCTTAGCTAGTATTGTATGACATCCAACAGAGTTGTGGTTGCTTGATAAAAATTTAGTTAGCATTCGTGCATATATTTGATCTTAAGATCAAAAATACTATGACATGAAATATGCTGAAAACTTGTCATGTCTTATCATTGTAATTTACATATTGCATTAGATCCGCTGATTCTTTCTTATGAAAATTTTGTCTTGGTTTATTCTTAGGCTACTGGTTGAAGAGCAAAGAGTTTATCTTGTTATTTCATCACACATTGCTGTTTTCTCTTTTTGGTAAAAAAATGTAGGCACCTAAATTCAAATTCACTTGTAATATAACTGAGTCATCCCCATTGATATGTAGACGATCTCAAAGATATATTTTTTTATCCAGCTGGGATGTAAAACATAAAAAGTATTTTATAAGATGTGATGATAAAATAATAAAAATTATTCTTATTAAGATAATAAGTATATGCTATATGAGAACTTGTTATATGAAAAATTTGGAAGATGTTTTCTACCTTTGTAATATAATAGATCTATATCACGAGTTGGAATAAAAAGAATTTTTACTAGGTTTATTTGAGAAATTTGGTTTACTTTTTCTGGAAATGCGCACAAACTTCAAATATTCAGAAGTATTTTCACATTAGAAAACTGTGCTGCCTGACTTCTACTTTTGAAAAGAGTGTAGAAATACCTTTCCTTATTCCTTCTACTAAGTACAACTACAAATTCTGGAATATATATATACATATATATATGTTTAATATATATTTAAACATAAATATTTAATATTCAAATATAAACATTTGCTTAAAAATTAAACATTAAATATGTATACATATATGTATACATATATATACACATATATGTATACATATATGTATACATATATATGTATACATATTTAAACATAAGAAGACGCCGAAAGGTAGAGAGAAGTCAGACCAACTAGAGACCTTGGATCCCAAAAAGTGACACAGTGGTGAGCTCCCTGGTTTTTGTTTTGTTTTGTTCTGTTTTTGACTCATATATCCCAGATTTGGAGCTGGAGAAGCCAACAATACAGAACATTTAAAAAAATCCAAAAGCCTATTCTCTCAGGCCAACATACCAAGAAAGGGGCAGCCTGGCAAGAAAGAAAACTTTTAGACAATCACCCCACTCCCACCTCCAAACAGCACCTAGCAATAATAAGTAATGAGGACCCGTCCTCCCCGCACCGGCCCCCACTACCGGGCTGGTGTTGAGGAAGCCTGGTGGAGAGACGAGGCTTTTGCTATCACCCAGCGCTAATGAGGCTGGTCTCTCTCCAGTCCCCCTTCACACCCAGCCACAGCGATATGAGCTGAGGTCTAGTGAAGAGCCAGAACTCCCAGACCCATCCAGTAGGAATGAAGGGTTCAGACTCCCACCTGATCCCAAACCCTCATGCCAGTGGAGGCCAAGTGAGGAATTTGGACCTCTATCCACACCTGGCAATAATGAGGCTGTGACCCTCCCCCAACCCATCCCCTGCTAAAGTGGTGTCAAAGGAAGCCACATAAAACTGAAGATTTAAATAAAATCCAGAGTTCCATAACATAATACCCCAAATGTCTATATTTCACTTCAAGTGTCATTTGGCATACTAAAAACCAGGAAAATCACAACTGAAATGAACAAGGGGCATCGAAAAATGCTGACACCAAGATGAAAGAAATATTAGAATTATCTGATAACAAGTGCAAGGCAACTATTATAAAAATGCTTCAAAGACCATTTACAAACACACTTGAAACAAGTGGGAAAAAAAGAGCCTCAACAAAGAAATAGAGAATATAAAGAAGGACTAAATGGAAAATTTGAGAACTCAAAAATAAAATAACTGAAATTTTAAAAATTCGTTGTATGACCTCAAGAGAAAAACAGAGAGAACAGAAGAAAGAATTAGTAAACATGAAGGACAAGAGAATTTGTCCAATCTAAATAACAAAGAAAAAATACGTTGAGAAAAAGATAAAAAACAGAGCTTCAGCGACCTGTGGGACTACAGAAAAATATCTAATATTCATGCTATCTGAGATGAAAAAGAGGGGAAAGAGAAAATGGTACTGAAAAAAAATATTCAAAGAAATAATGTCTGAAAACTTCCTCAGTTAGAATTTTGTAAACTCTTTTCTTTTCCTTTATATGTCAAGTAACTGGTTTGACTAGACTGTCCCAATTTTATTTCTTTCTTTTGAAGTTAACCTCAGGTGTCTCAACTAAAACATTTTCACGATGTTCTTTCTCGTGTCTAAAACTCATTGATTCAAGATGAGATATATTTATGGAATACATTCAAGTAAGGAAACATAAATCTATTGGTAGACAATAATGTATTAATAGAAATTTAAATGGATTTGAAAGCACAAGAAATATAGCTAAAACAAACAGGAAAGCTAGGCAGAAGTAATGACCTAGAAATAGTATAACCTGATGCTTAAGAAAAAACACAAGTTGAAAATTTAGAATTGCAATAAAACAAATATGAGATTACTTCTAAAATGTCAAATAAATGTCCTTATGTATTTTTCACTCTTTTGATCAACTGGTTGGATGTTATAGATAGTAATTCACTAGAAGAATTTATTAAGAAAAAAATAATAAGAATAAATCAATAATAATCATAATCATTTATTGAGCTTTTCCTATAACCAAGTAGTGTTTAAAGTACTTTACCTGCATTAGTTCATTTAATGCTTGCAACAACCCTATGACATACTAGTATTACCTATTTGATGAATGAACAAAGTTAGGCAGAGGAAGATTAGGACATCTGCCCATGATCACAAAGCTAGTCAGTGCCAGAGCTATTTACCCTGGCAGTCTGTGTCCAGAGGCTGCAAG
>CM053504.1:79673626-79695071 GCA_028627145.1 Eidolon dupreanum | reverse complement strand
AGCTAAAAGAAGAGTGGGTCGCAGAGACACAAAGGCAATGGAAGACAGACATGAAGAGAGTGTGATGAATGCCCAGTGACAGGCATGGTCTCCAGGAGCACATGTTTTGACACCAAAGTTAAATATCCTTCTTCTGCAAAGTGTCATGGTCATTAACATTTGTTCATTCTCCAGATTCTTGTTGGGGAATAGCTGGCACTGGGCTAGTGCTCAGGGGAAAGCTGCAGAGCAATGTGGAGTAGCAGACCAGAGATGGGCCAGCCACAACCAGGACCAAAGTCCCCCGAAGAACCTGAGGCTGATTCCTTAGTCCTGCTGGGATGCTCTGGCTATTACATTAGCACATGAAAGAAAAGGGTGGTCCCAATGGGCTAGAAAACATGGAGACACTGCAGTTCTCACAAATGAATATGATGTGATCTCTACTCTCAACAGACTCTCTGTCTCGAGCCTGAATGAATGAGTAAAATTCTAACTCATTCTAGGCAGGTGGAAAAGTAGGAGCAAAGACAACAAAGTGGAAAATCCCAGAGCATGCAGTGCTTTTTTTTGTTTTTTTGTTTTGTTTTGTTTTTTAAATTTAATTGGGAGAAGAAAAGGATTTTCTCTATTCCAAAAAACTTACTTAAAACGTACTTTTGGAATCAAATCCATTTATAAGCAGAAGACTTACTGAATAAATTAGGAAAACAAAATGTACTAAGTCATCACAAATGCATGGCCAGAAAGAGATATTTCTACCCCAGAAATGAAAACATGAACAAACAATTACTTTTGCTTCCTAATTTGCAATCAGAAATGAGGTAGCATATTTATTCCATAAATATCCATCATTATCAAGTACCATTTATAGTCTTAATCTAGAAGTATATTTTAAAATGTTTAGCTACAAATATCTTGTTTAACCAATTCATATAATTGTAGCAAATCTTGCCTTTTCATTAATCTGCAAATTTTCAGACTCTTCTGATGCAAACATTTGCCTAAAAGCAATGAAAACATAAGTATGATAATAACAAATGTCTTGCATTATAAAAAGATGGATTTTAACAAATTTTAAAACATTTGCATGGGTACTGTTCTCATCACGTTCAAAGGTCTTTCTCATTATATTCTCTCAAAATCTTTATAAAATACGTTGGGCAAGAGATAGCTCCATTTTTCAAAAGAGGAAATTAAGTCACAAAGGTTGAAAAACTGACTCATCCAAAAATAAATCCATGCCTTCATGCTCATTTAATATATGACAAAGGAGGCAAGAATATATAATGAGGTAAAGACAGTCTCTTCAAATAAATGGTATTGGGAAAATTGGACAGATACGTGCAAAACAAATGAAACTGGACCACTTTCTTACACCATATACAAGAATAGACTCAAAATGGATTAAAGACTTAAACATAAGATCCAAAACCATAAAACTTCTAAAAGAAAACATAGGCAGTAATCTCTCTGATATTGCTACTAGTAATTTCTTTCCAGACATATCTCCTCGGGCAAGGGAAACAAAAGATTAAATAAATGAGAGTACATAAACTAAAAAGCTTTTGCACAGCAAAGGAAAACATCAACAAAACAAAAAGACAACCGATTGAATGGGAAAAGATATTTGTTTATGATACATCTGATAAGAGGTTAATATCCAAAATATGTAAAGAATTCATACAATTCAACAACAACAACAAAACAACCCAATTAAAACATGGGCAGAAGACCCGAATAGATATTTCTCCAAAAAGGAAATACAGATGGCCAGTAGACATATGAAAAAAGGCTCAAGGTCACTAATCATCAGAAAAATGCCAACTAAAACTACAATGAGATATCAACTGACACGTCTCAGAATAGCTATCATCAAAAAACCAAAGAACAAGTGTTGGTGAGGATATAGAGAAAAGGGAACTCTCATATATTGTTGGTGGGATTGCAAATTGGTGCAGCCACTATGGAAAACAGTCTGGAGGTTTCTCAAAAAATTAGAAATGGATATACCTTTTGACTCAGCAATTGCACTTTTGGGTATTAATCTAAAGAAAACCAAAACTATAATTTGTAAAGATCTATGCAGCCCTATGTTCATGACAGCACAATTTATAATAGCCAAGATATGGAAGCAACCTAAATGCCCATCAACAGATGATTGGATAAGGAAGTTATGGTTCATAGCTGAATGAAATATCACTCAGCTATAAAAAAAAAATGAAATTTTATCATTTGCAACGGCATGCATAGACCTAGAGGTTATTATGCTGAATGACATAAGTCAGATAGAAAAAGATAAATACCATATGATTTCATTTACACGAGGAATGTAAGGAACAAAAAAAACAAACTAATTGAAAATAGATGCACAAATACAGAGGACTATCTGGTCATAGCCAGAGGGGAGGGGTGTTGAGGGGGCTGGGTAAAAGAGGTAAAGGGATAAAGAAGTACAAATTAGTAGTCAATAGATGGTCATGGGATATGGAGCATGGTATAGGGAGCAGAGTCAGCAGTAATGTAATGGCTAAGTGTAGAGCCAGAGGGAAGATAGAGTAATGGCGGGGAGGGGGGGGGTTGTTCCATAAACTGTATAATGTCTAACCAATGTACTGTATACTTGAAACTAATAATAAAATAATTTTTTTAATTGGTTCATAACTCCAAAATCACTTACTGGTTTTATCTCCCTACTCCAAATCCAGAGATCTTGCTAATATCTCAAAATGCCTTTTTTGTGTCTAAAATAATCCTGTGTCCCCTACATTAAAAAATCCCTGATAAATAATAAGACCACTTGAATTATAAATTTGAATTAACTATACTTTCTAAAAAATCAAACCTGTCTTTGATAATGTTCTCTTATCAATTCAAACAATGTAATAATTCTGGGAGATAAGCAGAAATCAGGGACAGACACATTCATAATATGGAAGAATTAATCTGTTAATATCTAACAAATATTTATGTTCCAAATTCAGCAGTGTTTGGCATGCATTGTTAGTTACACATAGAAGAAGAAATCACATATTTTAAAACTTTGCCCTTAGCCAAAACAGTTAAGTCAGGCACAATTTTTTTTTAGTTATATTGTATCACAGGTGAAATCAATATCTCCAGAGGCTGATAATAAAGGAGGAAAAGTATAGACTTAAATTGATTTAGCAAAGGAAATGGATGTAATTATGATGCTATGATCAACCCAAAATTGGGAAGAAAATTGTCAGATAAATTCTCTCCGCAGTACAGTTTCATGCTTGAGGTAACATGACCTATACTAATTAGGGCCGCTGTTTCTCAGCAAGGAAATACTGCTACTTTTTTTTAAATGAGGAAATTATGCCGAATATAGGGAGTAAATGGATATAAAAGATGAAAAACCAGTTTCAGATGACACATAAATATGCAGATGTATATTTAGAAATAGTCATTTTTTAACAGAGAATATTCTCATTGAGGAAGTGGTAATCTTGAGAACGAGAATTCACTTTAACACATGCTTTTTTTAAATTCAAGGGTCTGGCAGGTACACAAGAGTACCAGTCTCCAACACAGAGGACGAGATAAGAAGTAGAACATGGTAGACTTTCTTATTTATAGACTGCTCACCCTTCACAGGCAGGGACCCACCTGTGTCACCAGAGCCTGACCTACGAGTCTGGTATTTAATAGGCACTTGGTAAATAATTTTTAATGTATGAATAAAGTATTCTGGCTAACTGAATTGCCTGGCTCACTAAGATTTATTTTACAAACACTATGTCGATTGCCAATTTTCAAGGTATTAGAATAAATGAAATTGCGTTTAGCCCCAAAGCATTACTGATCATTTTCTTTTATCACTTGAAATATTCATGAAAATCCTCAGAGTCACTCAGTGACTCAGGGCTGCTTTTAGAGACAGCATTATTGTACAGTGTTGAAAACTTTTTAGTGTTTGGGCTATCTACAACTTAATAAGTTCTTGGTCTAGATTATTATCTATGAGTTACAGGTAATCTATAAGTCGACTTATATTTGGATAAATTGTTGGCTAGAGTATCATTTCTGAACAAGAAGCGATTTATATTTGATATCTGAGTTTACTCACTCTCCTCCCTCCTTGGTAGGTTGACTCTCTTGATGTCATTTTCTTACATAAGAAGAAACAACTGGAGTGGTTTATTCACTTAATGGATATATTTTTGTTGAGCCCATCTTATGCACCAGAGGTACGGCAATGAAAAACACAGAAAATACTCCTGCCTTCACTGAGTTTACTTTCTACTTAATAAAAAATAAACAGTAAATAAATAAATCATCAAAATTTTCTGGAGAACGATAAAGGCCATAAAGGAAATAAAGAGAAGTGGTTGGGGGCGGGGGCAGGATAGCGTGATGTGAGGGAAGGGAACACAATTCTACATAAAGCAGGCCAAGAAGGCATCACTGGCATTGAGTTCAAACCCCAAAGATGTGAGGCGGTCGACCATGCCAACAGGTGGCGGAAAGACGTCCTAGGAAGATGGATCAGAGTTCAGAGGCCCAGAAGCGTGAGCACGTCTGGTATGTGTTTAAGGAACAGCAGGAGGTAGTAAGGTTGGACAGGCAGGATGAGAAGGAGCGTGGTCATGGGAACAGGCTAGGAGATGAGGTCACAGAGGTTATGGCTGTGCAGTGTGTGGTCCGGATAGGCCGTCATGTGGACTTTGGCTTTCCCTCTAAGCCAACTGTAGCCATCAGAACAGAGAAGCTACCCAATCAGACTTCTATGTTAAAAAATTGCTCATGCTACTGTGTTGAGAATACGCAGTGGAAGAGAAGCAGCAAAAATCCAGGCAAGGGGTGACTAATCAGTTGTGAGACCAGGAACTCAGGAGCATGGAGATCAAAATATCAGTATTATTGTTGGTTAAAACTCAGTTTGGGACAGTGAGGACAACAGTGGTTTTCCTGATATGGAATCTCATAGTTACCCATAGGCGGGGCACTGGTCAACCATCGAATCTAAGCTAAGCTTACCAGCATGTAGACAAGGACAGAACAAAACACACACTCTCCTCCTGCAGACACATTGTAAGAGGAAGGCAGGAAAGGGCTGAGCCAGATAGATTCCTTGTCCCAGTGATGTAATTTACTACTTTTCCTCTGGTGAGGATGAGTGAGGGGTAGAGAAAAGCCAGAAAGGTGCTGTAGTACAGATCCCTCCACATGGAATCGGGAGAAGAAAAAAATATATCCTTCTCCACTGTGCCTTGCTTTGGGTTCACTGAATGCATTGGGTTTAACCATTAGCCTATGATTGAGCAAGAGTATAAGTTATGGTGTTGGGCAAGAAGGTGAGCAGCCTAGCAGTGTGGCCTCATTCCCACCCTCAGGAGGCCTCTCTCCCAATACTGACCCCTGTTCATTGTGGACCCACCTGAGAGACCACTGGTGAGCACAGTAGATTTTACTCCCATGATGTTCTGAAGTGTCTATCAATTAAATCAATTCAGGAGGTTCTTTCCCAAGTCTAGACTGTTTGCTCTATTTATTATCCCAAATTGTATTTCCAGCCACAGTGTGCAATACTCATCAGAATTTCTGCAATGAGATAAAATGTTAATATAAAGATACCACATAAAGTACAGGACAACGAACCAAGGATGCCCCAAAATTTGAATATGAAAATTTTCTAATTTAATTCCACCTCAAGAAGGGTTATTTAACAAAAAGATTTTCTCCCATTCTATCAAATTCCACAGAAAAATAAAATCTGAAGATAAAATCTGTTTGCAAATTAAAGTCCAAAGACGTGTAAATCCTGAAGGTATAAAGTCTGAAATTAAATTATTTTGCCTTTGTGAGTTAAAAGTCTAGAGAAAGGAATACCTTCTTCAATTTCTTATTTTGTTCATTCACAACAGAGGGGGTTTTTTGCAGCCTATATGTACTGGGAGTTCTCTGAGCAGCTATATCTTGAAAAGGTGAGAGATACAAGCAACAAAAGAAAAATAAACTTTCTCTTATCTTCATGATTTTACAACAAGGAGCAATAGCAAGATTATGCTTCAAAACAATGGTTCCAAGGTCCCTGAGAAAGACATTCCTTGGCAAAAGTTTTTTAAGACATTCATTTAAAAGGGACAGAGAAAAATTTATGACTACAAGTTTCTTAAATAAATGCTCTAAGTAAAGAGAGGGCAGGGACCTATAGTTACAAAGAAACTAGTCTAAAATTTAGTGAAATGGAGGTAGCATCAAGGCCATCTTGGTCAGCTGACACTAATGGACAATTTAAAAAAATACATCTTAACCAAGGGGTATGCATTTATTTAAAAAATAAAACTTTGGTGTTTGTTAAAATTTCTTCCATGAGCCTTACTGAAAAAAGTCTAATTCTAAAATATTATTTATATAGGTTACTTTTCAAAGCAATTTGATAGGTAACTATAGATCTTGTAAAGGAAGAAAATATAAAAGCAACCAAAAAGAAGTAATATTTAGTTTTTTTTCAAAAGTTTTATAAATGATGCCTAGTATGATAAGTAAAAGACTCAAACTTTAGAAATATTTATCTAAAGGTCCACATAGATTAACCAAAAGAATTATGGTTTTTTAAGAGAAAACACAGGTTTTTATATCCAATGCATTTCTGAAACTCAATTATAGTTGAATACATGAAAGTTACAACAAATATATAGGCCAAAAAAAGGGGTTCCATTTCAAGACAGTAAAAATATTGCAGTCCTTAGTCCAACTCCTCACTCGGAAGTCAGGCTCACTGTAGAAGTCTGCAAGCCTATGGTTCCTAGGCCTGGTTCAAACATTCACCAGCATTCTAAAGAGGGAAAGAGAGAGAGAGAAGGGAGGAAGGAAAAGTGAGGGACTGACAGAGACCACAGATAACAATAAAACACATCATTCTTCCCATGAGCTAACATCTTTCCTTACACTCTCCAAAAAAGAAAGTAACTATTAAATCACTAGGGGCCATCACCCCATGCACTGCCGACTCTACTGACTCACAAAGTCCTGCTAAACAATATTCATATGAAAACTCACATAGCCAGAAATCGTTCCTCATTTACAAACTGGAAGGATTTTGAGGACATACTTGTTATTAGTCATTGCTGCTTGAAAATTCTAATTTAATTTCACCTCGAGAAGGTTTATTTAACAAAACATTTTGCCATTTAGATTATCTTAAATAAATTTTGTGTAGGCATATTCAGAATCTTTCTCCAATTAAGTTGGAAGAAATTGATTCTGGCTTACCAGTGAGCAAAAAGCTCTCAGTAGCAGAAAGATACTAATGGAGCACTCAGAGTAGCTGATGAACTAACCCTTGGCAAGGAGAGAAATCAGAGATGCTCAGGGCTCTCAGAGAGAGAACATGATAAACCTTTTCTCTCAAGCTTCCCAATCAAACACGTCGCCTCCAACAGCTTGTTCTTTCAGTGAAACTCTAAGAAAGCTTTCAAATTCCTAAAAAGGAGATCTCTCAGCTAATCATGGATTGTAACAAGTATCTCTGTCATTAGATACATCCTTTTTTTTTGAATTGTGTATAAAATTAAAACTAGTGACATAAAACTTATTCTTATGCTAGCTCCAAGGCATTTTGAAGAAAAGGAATAAATATGGCCAGAGACTTGCTCCTACCATGAAAAAGAATGATAGGAGCTTGTGTATAATACAACCTTAAAGATAATGTTGTATTATACATAAACAAATAGAACAATAATAATACAAAAGAGAGCAAGAGATAGGCCCCACATCTCTATGAAGATTTGATGTGTGATAGAGATAGCATCAAAGATTAGTGATGAAAAGGTAGATTATTCAATAAGTAATACTAAGATGACAGAACAGTCATATGGAAAAAATGTAAAGCTGTATCCCTACCTCACACTATATGCAAAAATCCATTCCCATTGGATTAAAGATTTAAATACAAAAGACATTTTTTATTCTTAAAAGAAAACACATAATAATTCAAAAGAATATTAAATGATAAAATTTTTCATAAATAATATACAAAAGGCACAATTCATAAAAAGAAAACATTGATAAATTTAATCTTTTCTCGGAAGCTAAGTAGGGTCAGGCATGGTTAGTACTTGGATGGGAGACCACCTAGGAAGATCAGGTACTGTAGGCATAAAAAAAAAAATTTAACCTTCTGAGCATAAGAGAATAAAATGTACAATCAACAATTATAGACGGATTTTTTTTAAAAAAAAGATAGATAGAAATCCAGAATATATAAACGGCTCTTACAAGTCAAGAAGAAGGGGAAAAAAAAAAACAATAGAAGAGTGTATTAGGGTTCTCCAGAGAAACAGAACCAATAGGATATATATAGATTCATATAAGAGGAGATTTATTATAGGAACTGGCTTATGCAGTTATGGAGCCAAGAAGTCTGTATGTCATCTGCAAGCTAGAGACCCAGGAAAGCCAATGATGTAATTCAGTCTGGGTCCAAAAGTCTGAGACCTGGGCCTGATGGTGTAAGTCCCGATCTGAGTCCCAAATCTCAAGAACCAGGACCACCAATGCCTGAGGACAGGAGAAGAGGGATGTCTCAACTCAAGCAGAGAGGGTACATTTGCCCTTCCTCTGCCTTTTTATTCTATTAGGGCCCTCAGAAGATTGGATGGTGCCCACCCACACTGGGAACACCCTTCTGCTCTAATCCCTTCGTCAATTCAATTTTAATCTCTTCCACAAACACATTCACAGACATGCCCAGAAGAAATGTTTACCAGCTTTCTGGGCATCGCTTAGCCTGGTCAAGCTAACATATGAAATTAGTTACGACAAAGAATAATTTGAAAATAGTCCATTCACAAAAGAGAAATTGCAAATGACTGATAAAAACAAGTAAAAATGTTTTAAAGTCGTTAGCAATCTGAAAAACACAAATCAAACTACTAATCGATTCTACTGCACACGTAAAAGTCATAAAATCATGAACTGGAAAGGATATGGAGCAAAGAGAATTCTTATACACTGCTGGCCAGTGTAAATTGATAAAATCATATTGGTGAGCAGTTTTGCAATGTCTCAAGGAGTTGAAGATGTATATATCTGCGTAGATAGGTACACATGTACATATAGGGACACATGTAAATATCCCATACTCCAGAAATTTCACTCATATATCTATAAACTAACCAAACTCATACATGTGTACAAAGAGATAAGCAATATATGTTCATAGCAATGATTTTTATTAAAAAAATCTGAAAACAATCTAACTGTTCATCAATGAAATAATGGCAAACATAATAACAGTGAAAATAACTGAAATAGAGATACATGTATCAACATAGATGAATCTCACTAAACTAATATTGAGCAAGAAAGAAAGTAGCATAAGAGTAAATGAAATATTATTTATAAAAACTTTTAAAATATGCAAATCTAGGTTGCAGGTATTACTTAGGAATGTAGTTTGAGCCTTTTTTGTATGTATTGAACTTGGTATAAAAAGTGTTTACCTCCCTCATAATTACAGAAATGTAAGTGTTAACAGAGGTTGAATTACTTAGAAACTATATTTATGTGGAAGCTCTCCTTCTTTGAGACATTTCTTTCCCTGGCTTGATGAAGTAAATCAATATTTACACTTCATAAAGCTTTTGACACACAGAATCCTAAATTGCAAAAATTAATTCAGCATAAATGAAAAAAGAATAATTAGTCCTGTTCATGAAGGTAATTACTCAAATACGGTGGGCTTGTAGACTGTGATGTGCACACAGCATGGATTTGTACTTTTTCAGAAAATTTACAAATGTAATTTAATGTGGTAATGACACATACAATTGATTCACTACAACATTTTAAAAATATACTATATTAAAATGTAGTATATTTTTCACAGGTCGATATTTCTGTGCCTACATTATTGAGACTAGGTATTTGAGTTCAACCTAACCAGATATCATTGACCATGTATTTTTTTAAGATAATTCTAATGGGATATTTAAAAAAAAAATTATGCTAAACCAAGAGAAGAAAGTAGATTTACTCATATAAGCAAATCATTTGTTTTCTAACACTTAAGGGATGGCAAAAGGAAAGAAAACCAACATTGCTGGGTACAGAGTAGGCGTAAGACACAGGTATAATTTTTCTCACTTTATAAATTAAAAGAAAAAACTGAGGATTACAGAGGTCAGAAAATTTATGTAATAATGCCAAACAGCCAGAAAGTAGATAAACTGGGGTATAAATTTCATCCATCATTCTAAATCCTATACCATCCTGCCTGGGAAACAGCTAGCTAATAAGGAGAAAATGATGCAAATAATATAGTGTTTTTTGCCCACAGTTATGGCATTTTCCAGACTAAATATCAGAGAAGACCGTGTGTGTGTGTGTCCTTAAGACTATACAATTATAAAACTGATTTAAAAAAAAAAAAGATTATAATATCCTTCTTAAAGGTTATTGGCAGACCAATAAATATACTCAGGACTTTTTTAAATGGGTAACTTTCAAGAGTACATTTGGAAAAGCATGAGCTCGGGTTATAGAATACCCATCCATATGAACTCTGCTACCACTTGGGGGGCTGAGAAGAAGTCACATAATTCTGTCTGAGTCTCAAATTACTCCAAGTTCCTTGGTGGGTGTGGGAGGGCGGGGAAAAGGAGGAAGGGGACAACAACTACTCAGAATATTTATGAAAACATGAAAAAAATTAGATTATTTATATTGAAATACTCTGTAGATGCAATTAGTATTTATAAATAAAATTATGTCCCTTTATATAGTATTTTAGAATTTACCCAAAAGTCTACTATTGTAGATATAATAGACTACTCCCTTTTGAAGCTGGGGCATCTGATATTTTGGGGGTGGGTTGGTTGGTTGGTTTTAAGAATGCATATAGATGCTGAATTCAAAAATGCTTGTATTTATAAGTCATCTTTGATGTCTAAATTTCAGTCTACTTTGTCTTTGGTACTGCTATGCTTTGCTATTATTTTGCAATGAAGTTGGAAATGAGGGCTGACTAAGAGAGATAGCAAATCTTTAAAACCTTAAGGATCTTATGTACTGATGAAGGAAGCAGAAATGGAAAGGGTTATACCCAGGGTTATACCCAGGTTTCCCAGGGTTGTAGCTTCTCTGACTGTATGAATGCTTCTGCCATGAACCAGGATAGGGAGTGGAGCAATAAAAGCAGATTTAGGGAAAGAAGACACATTAAGTTTTAGATATGCTGAATTGGATGTATCTATAGACAAACTGAGGTTCCTTGGAGTTCATTTCTCTAGACCTCAGTAGGAAGTTGGAGGCTGGGCACCAAAGAGCCTCCAATATTCATTAGCTAATATCTACTTTACCTGTCAGCCCCAGAGTTAGATTCTTGTGACCCCAAGATGAATAAAACATAGTCCCTGCCTTCATAGGTTTGCATATGAGAGAAGTTGTCAAGCCAAATGATAATATATTGTGATATATGACATTATATGGGCACATTAAAGGCATGTGGAAGCTAAAAAATAAAAATCCTGGATCTTCCCAGAGGCATCAAGGGTATTTCACAAAAGTAACTGTTGATCTCTGTCTTGAAATGGGTGTTAAACATTCAAAACACATATTTTAAAGGTTTCTTCTTGGATCTGTAGCATTGCATATAGGATTGCTTGATTTAGCAAATAACACTGGATTCACAGTTCAATTTTAATTTCAGATAAATAATGAACAAGTTTATGGTATGATTATTATTGTTAATCTGAAATGAAATTGAATGAATATCTGTGTTTTTTTCTGGCAACCTTTATTAGCAATCAGTATCATCCAAAAAGTAGTGGAGAGAGAGACAAAATTAGTTAAATAACAAACAAAGCAGTTATTATTGGAAGTTAAACAACTAAAAAGAACTATAAAAGAATAGACAATACATATCATAAACATTCTCTGTTCCAAATGCTTCTTATAACAGAGTATATGACCATCAATGCTTTCTAAAATCTCTCTAAAGTCATTGTAGGAAAAAACACAGACATAAATTAGGTTTTTGACATTTGCTTTACTGACACGAACAGATAAGAATCTCCTCGACCTGAATAACATTCCCAAACACTACTGTTACACTCTCAGATAACTTCAGCAACTTCACAATCACAACAGCTGGTTCTCCAACATCATGATGACTGCTGTGACTTCTTAACTAGAAAATGTCATTGCTAATTTCATGTGAGCCACACTGGTGAATCTGCCTGTGCAACTATATATAGCCCGACAGCATCGATGGTAATAAGCAGTAGAGATTACAGAAATTCTGACAGCCACCACGATAATTTTTGAAGTCACATTTTTACCATTAATTTTAGCATTTCTTACCTTCAGGTATTTCAAGTGGTCAACAAGTCAATTAATCACCTGGAACTTTATTACCCTAATAATGAAATGCAGTGGTTGAAATAAGTCGCCTCTGAAATCTGAAAACCTGTATTTCTCTGAATCTTTTTTAAAATATAAGCTTGAAGTCACGTAGCAATAAAAATAGTAAATAAAATAAAGAACAGTATTCAAAATAAGAATGAAAGTAAAATCATTTCCATAAAATCTTCTTAATATACTTAGTAATTTTTATTCTAAGATATACCAAACACAGGACTACACATAATCAGCAGTTTGTTCTGATGTTATTTCTGTCATCGCTTTATTGAAAATTAGTAAAAATGCTTCAAAAATCTCAAAAGTTTAGATCTAATTGAAATAGTATAAAGTACATTCTATCCGCTCAAATAAAGCAAATATATTTTATTTTAAACAAATATTCATATAGTACTTAGTAAATGTAAGAATTATTCTTAATATTCTATTCTTACCACTAATTCATTTATTCTTCATTTATAATACCAGTAGGAAAACAGTGGCACAGAGATTCCCCAGGATGAAATAAACTAGAGCAGGGAAGCCCAGAATTAAGGCCCAGACAGGCTGCTCTAAAACAAGGCCCTTGACCGTAATGATTGGCTGCCTCCCCAACACCAAAATGTTGGTAGTATTAATTTACAACTGTGTTCAAATGAATCTAGGCCACTATTAAGTGCTGACCACCTACCAGACACTTTACCTAACTTATCTCAAATCTTTGGCACATCACAAGGAGGCCTTTTTTTTTTTTTTTAATCATCCCTAGGTCATTGGCAAAGCCCAGAGGTTGAGACTTGAAGCTCACAGTAGGTTGTGGCTGGTAAACTGCAGGTTTCAACAAAGATTTCGATGGCTTCAAACCCCAAGGACTTTCCATTCTCCAAGATGCTTCCTTATGATGACTCAATGTAATTACTTACTGGGGAGGCTCTAAATTCTCAGAAATCTTTTTCCCTAGGATATATTTGCATTGAAAAAAAAATGCTACAAAAATACTCATAATTAAATAAGAGACCAAAACACGCAAATGGTCATACACACATGCACAGAAAAATCAGCTACAGTTTGACTGTAGAAATAGTTTCTTCAGCTGAGAGTTTGCTGAGAGGAGGAACTCTAGTTGATTCATTCTTGTGTTCTCAGAGTTTGAGACAGTGTCTAGAATAAAGTTGTGCTCAGTAAATGCTGGATAAAAGAATAAATGACATCTCCACATTCCTTAAAGAATTTTCTAATTCTTTTTAAATTAATAGATATAAATCTACTACATAGCTGGTCCCAGGACTAGGGAACCACTTATAACTTGTTTACTAATATCAGGTTCTAGTAAAAACTACAACTCCTACCAGCACCTTCTCCCAACCTCCAAATCAAAGATGTATCTCTTCAAACCTATGGGTTAATAAATTCATCTCTGAGCAACAGCAGTTTAAGTTATCATTAGAAAAGGTGGCTACTTGTATTTGGCTTACTCTTACTTTGAGCTAAATATCCTCTTATTACTGCTTTAAAGTTTACCCCCTCTGTGATGCTGCAGATAATAGAATGAATATATTTCCTAAAGGAGCCCCAAGAAATTAACAATATCAGTGGTAACATGAAAAATCAAAATAATATTTTAATTCAGGTAAAACCAATTAAGCACTAACTCAATGTTTTGCTTCATATCTTTGCCAACATGAATATATGAATATAGATAGTTTATGAGCAATATGTTTTTATTTGTAAAAATCAGATACAGACACATATACACACTTGTATTTATAGATTTATATAGAAAGCATGCCGGCCATATTTTCATGCTATGCATGTTTGTGTATGTGTATGTATACACATATGTTAAGAGGTGCTTGACTTAAAAAACAGTTTGTTCTTTGTTTGTTTCTAAGTCAACTTTTGGAGTTTAGATGATACATTTCTTTGAAATTAACCCAATAAGTTGGTGCTATAGGGATGGAAATAGACGAGGCACAGTTTCTGTCCTCAAGGGAGACATGATATATTATATTATCATATAGTAGAAAAGACAACTGTATGTAAACATTAGAAGGAGGACTTCGGAGAGGAAAGGAAGAAAGCTTCCCAATGTGCACTGGGCATGAAACGATATAGAACACTGCTTTAAACTGGTTATCATTCTTATAGTTCCATGGGTCAACTTAACGGCCCTTTGCAGCACTGTGATCATCACAGGGTCCTCTGAGGCCTCTCAAACCCAGTTCAGAGCAGCAGTGCCTTAGGCAGCTGATGTCACCAAAATACTACATTTGCAATGAAGAGCTTGAAAAGCAACCTTCATAATTAAATAAGACAGAAAAACACACTAGTGCTTCACTCATGGAAATGACTCTTATGCCACATAAATCTTCCAGTGGCTTCTCCCATCATGTCTAATAGCACTATTTGAAGACATTTCCTGTCCCCCTCAAAAAAGACGGAAGTGAAATTATCAAAGTAATCTCTGACCTTTCTAAAAGTAAATAACAAAATGCTTGAAACCATCTTACTAAGCACAGCACTGAGTATCTTCTCTTTAAACAACAAAGCAGATTTGCGATATATGGTTAATTGAGTAGTTTTTAGCTTAAGTTCATCTTCCAAAAAGCTGTCACCAATTTGAAAGAAGCATGATGAAAAAATTTTTGCACGTTTGTGTGAGTGGATGTCTAAGTGCAAGACAAGTATGTGATATTTAAGAAGAATCAAAGTTGAAGTGTCTTTAAGTTATATTTTCAGAGATAATTCATTTTCTGCACCTTATCATCACTTGCCTATCTACAGTAACTGGCAGCAAAAAAGCGATTCATGCTGCTTTTAAGGCTAGTTTTAAAGGATTTCCACTGTATAAAGTACTTATTCTATGCTTCAGCAAGCTATATGCAAAATCTCTTTTGTTCACTTGGATCTCTGCCATAATAATATGCAGTATTGTTAATATGACAGCTGGTCATCAATATCATTAACAGGACCAAAATGTGTGAAACTGTTTTCATGTATGTGGTGTTCTTTGGAGGCTGTGCAGTAGAAAAAAAATAGGAAAAACATAACTTATGTGAGTAATCTAAAATTCGTAGCATTATAATTGTAATTTGTACGTGATGAATAAAAGTGACAGAATAGAAATTAAGAAATTTATATTTTAAATATCACCTCTGTAAATAAGTTACTATGAATCATGGAAAGAGAAGAGAAGATTGATCTGGGGGATACTATAACCCAGGGGTTCTTAAACCTCAGGCCACGGACAGGTACTCGTCCATGGCCTGTTAGGAACTGGGCCACACAGCAGGAGGTGAGCGGCAGGTGAGCAAGTGAAGCTTCATCTGTATTTGCAGCCGCTCCCCAGCGCCGGCATCACCGCCTCAGCTCCATCTCAGATCATCAGGCATTAGATTCTCATAAGAGCACCAGTCCCTGGTGCCAGAAAGGTTGGGGACTGCTGCTATAACCCATTCTATCACTAACATTCTATGACTTTCAATGAATATCATATATCACTGCATGGAAAAAAGTGATCCCTTTACTTCTGTACAAAAAGTATCAACCATTTGGCTCAATGAACCACACAGATCTCACAGACATCGTGCAAACACTTAATGTAATTGTTCAGCAGAGAGAGCCAGTTTGAAAACGAGCACATCTAATATATCACTCCTTTATGCACTTGGTGTTCCAGTTGTAACCTGCAGAATGTGCTGCAAATTGTCTCGGTTCATATAGAAACTTCTCACTTCCAAACTCTAACACTCCAATATTCTTTTGAAAGGAATTATCCAGCCTCAGATGACACTATGATTCCCTTTATTATCTCAGCCTCCTGACCTCCTTTCCATGCCGTTTGCTCCATGCTGTTCCCGATGCCTTTGAAAGCTGTTTGCTTTTCCCTTTGTTTAATTAATTCCTTCTCATCCTTCGGATCTCAGCTCCAGCATCATTGTCTCAGGGAAACCTTGCTGGGACCATCTGTCTATGTCCAGTATGCACAGTATAGGCATCCATATCGACACAAACCTCATCTTGGTAACGGGTTGTCAGAACTACCGTGTTGAACTTAATGCTGCTTCTCTCACAAGGCCACCAACTCCATGAAAGCAGTGATTACGCCTGGCTTTGGTTATCATCACCCAGTACTGTGACTGTCAAAGAGTAGACCCTCAATAACTACTTTTTGAATGGAAGAAATACTTTTAATACTACTATTATAATACAATATAGTAACAAATTTTATATTACATCTTATCGTCAATAGTATTATATTTCATTTCTCCCCATAAGCTCTTCCTAAAGCTTGATAATGAACTAAACAAAATAAAGCCTTAAAATTCTACCTTTAGGAACTATGTAAATCCATGGATCACTGAGTCTACGATTTTTAAGGATACACTCGATTTCAATGACATTGACTAAAAATCTTAATCTTTGAAGTATTCTTCTTGCCCTTCACACCTTTGATTAAGATGAAAACCCAGTATCACTGAACCTTGCCAGTTTGTACAGGTGATCCATTTATAACGATATTGCTTGAACTTGAGTCAGCTTCAAAAAATACTCTTTAAAAAATGTCAGGTTAAAATATGAAAGACCTTTTGTAAGGCAATTTTGACAAAGGCAATAGGAAGAAAAATATTTCCTCTTCACATAAAACAAAATGTGTCTTATAAATTACCAAATCCAATCTATAGTTTGTTATCTATTTTTAATATTTTATTCTACTGCAGAAGAATTTAAATGTCATCCAGCCCCACCTGACCACACACGTGGAGTGCATACACAGTCCAGAATTTCAGCCAGCAATGGCCAGCGATGCAGGGCAGGCGAATGTAATGCTAACGACACAAACATTTCTCTGTCTCCGCTCTTTTTATGAGAAAGGATAGCTTTGCCCTCTTTTCTATAAAGCTGTTTCCCTTTTGATTTTCTTTCCAAGAAGTTTAAGTTGTAAAGATACTTCAGATACCTTACTTTAGATTATGGAACATTACTCTCCATTTAAAAACCCAGCATTGTTTTGTGAAAATGAGGAAGTGGAATTACAGGACACTGGATGATGTACTTTGTCTTATCTTCCCTCACATCTTAAGCTGTGGTCTCTCAAGTACAATACTTACAATGTAACTTAAATTTTGAGGCTGCACATTACCTTAGGGTTGCTGGTTGTTAATAATTCCATAAAAATGGGAATAAAATAAATATAAAATCATTCCCATACATTGATGAGACAAAATAAACTATGAAACAATGTTTGGGGAACAAGGAAACTTTCTGCAACTGGTATCTTATTACTTTTCTAATAAGATTTTTCACATTTCTGTAGAAAATTATTCTATAATCCATATAGTTCAGATGAAGGTTGCTAATCATAATAACCAATTTCTGAACCATAGAGAAAAATATATAATTAAGGTGAACCAATCACAGACCTTCGATGCTGTCTAGATATCACAGAAATATAACAGTAATAAAAATTCTCAAATGCTATTATGGGTCCAGTATTGTTTTAACACGTATCAACTGATATTAAACCAAACACTTTGGGGGTCTCAAGCAAGAGTTAAAAATGGAGGCAGCATTTTTTAAAACTCATTTTAAGGTCATAAATAAAGCTTATGCCCAAGGTAGAGGGACTCAACCAGACCCCGGTTAGGGACTGAGCAGGTCCCCAGGAAACGGGGTACACAGGCTCTCCTCTCCTGTGTCTCACATTTCCCATTCAGGATTTCCAGACCATTCTAAGAGCCTCTCATAACCAAATGACCCTATCAGAAGGGCAGGGAGAGAGGTAGCACGGTCATCTGGAGGACCCCGTCTGCGCAGCCACCCCCTTGGGGACATCCAGTGCTAACTAAAGCAGCCACTCTGGCTGTTCAGGGCACAGGCTGTGTGTACGCCTCCCCCCTCCTACACACGTTGCTTTGCCTACTCCCCATGGGGTCGAGGGTCTTCTCCCAGAATTCCCAATTGATTATCGACGTTTCAAAAACTTTTGTATGAGAAAAAAGGAGAAAAAAAATCTCAAAATGTTTCCAAGTTTGGTATATTCGAAGCCCTTGTATTAGTTTGTTAGGGCAGCCATCACAAAATACCACCGATTGGAAGCTTGGACAAGAGAAATTTACTTTTCCCATAACTCTGGAAGGCTGAAGTCTGAGATCAAAGTGTCAATAGTTTGGTTATATTTTTGAGGACTCTCTCCTTGACTTTTAGTTGGCTACCTTCTTGCTGTGTCCTCGCATGGTCTTTCCTCTGTGTGCTTGCACCCCTGTTATCTCTCTTTTTTAAAAAAATTTTTTGATTAGAGTTGACATTTAATGTTATTTTATGTTAGTTTCAGGTGTACAGCATAGTGGTTAGACATTTCCCTGGTCTCTCTTTGGGTGTTCAAATTTCCTCCTCTTATGAGAACCGTAGCCAAGTTGGATTAAAGACTCAAGGACATGAACAATAAACTAGTGGTTACCAGAGGGTGGGCGAGGGGAGGTAGGTAGATGGGGTAAAAAGAGCCAAATACGTGGTGACAGAAAGAAATCTAACTACAAGCAGTGAACACACAATGCAATGTATGTATATATATATGCGCCTTACTGTTGAACTGTATACCTGAAACTTACTGGATTTTGTTAACCAATGTCACCATGATAAAAAAAAAAAAAAAAAAAGAAAAGAAAAAAAGAAAATTAAAAAAAAACAATTGGACTAGAGCCTACCCTAACAGCCTCATTTTAACATAATCAGCTCTTTAAAGACCCTATCTCCAAATACAGCTACTTCTGAAAAATGGGGTTAGAGCTTCAACATATGAATTTGAAGGGAACAGAATTAAGCTTTTAACAGGTTTTGAGTGTGGGACCCACTTCCCCAGGTCTGTAGGTGATACTCATCTTGTTTTAAAAAAGTATGATTATCCCCATTTTATGGTAAGTGAACTGAGGTACAGAGTGGTTAAGTAACATTTCCAAAATCACAGAGGTTGTAAGAAGGTCCAACCCCAGAGATTGTGCTTTTAGCCAAAATCCTCTAAGATCTCTCCGTAAAGGAGGATCACGTGACCCCAGCTAAGCCAATCGAAGTTTCTTCCAAGGAGTCTTTGACTCTAAGAGGAGAAATATAGTCCTTTCCTTTCTGATCCCAGAATTGTAAGCTAATGAGTTTGCTCTTGGATATTTCAACTACCATCTGGAATAACTTGCTTAAAAGAACCAAATCCTTATAGGAAGATACACAGAAAGGAGACATGACAAATCATGAAGAGGCTAGAGATACTGGTCCTGGCTGGCCTTGCCCCTTTCGAGGCTTGACCATTTGAATGGACACGCTAACCAACAGCCTTTTGGGAAAACTTTTTGTTTGTTTATGCTTTTTTCTTTTTCAGCCAGAGTCAGTATTTTTGTTGCCTAGAATGGAAATGATCTTGACTAACACCTAGGCAACACAGAGAAGCAGTACATCAAATTCAGTTTGCTTTTGCGATGACCTCTCCTCATTCTTTAGAGCCAGCAGACGCACTTAAAACTAATCAAACTAAATTAGTTCTTTTTAGTTATTTAAATTACTCCTTTTATTGTAAAAACCCTGTTTTGCTGGGCTTCACATTAGGATTTTCAGTTAAAGAACCAGAAGCCTATTTCAATGACTAGTGTGAAACATTTTAGAAACCAGATCTGTTCAAATGTTCACTCTTACTATTATTCCCTTTTGTCATTACAGTGTGACACGCTGAGATTTCAAGGAGGGATCATTAAGCTGTAATATATCATTTGGCAAGAAAGAGTGAAAAAGCATTCTGTGAAATTCATTAGTACTACAAATGACTTATAAGACATAAGCAATGCAAAAAGTAAACTGCAGGTAGTTTATTTTTAAGTTCCCCATTATCTGTTAGGGAAGGAGACATGACAGCAGTAAAAAGCAATAAGTAGATAGGATAGAAGTCTCAGTGAGACATCATTCAAATTCTAAAAAATAATTCTAAATTAAAATGCCACCAACTGTGGCTACGCATTATTAACTGGAATCAGTCAATTTAGGCAGAACTATCAACCTGGCTGGAGTGAGGATATGGCCCTAATTAAAATATTTCAATGTGGCTGAAAATTTATTTTCACAGTAGCTCTGAACAAATAGCTGGAAATTTTAAAAAGCTAATAGTTTGATTTCTGTTTATTTTAGCTCTTTGTTAGAATTAATATATTATTGTATGTTCACTCTATTCTTCATACTGGGCCTTCCATTGCTAGGGAATATAAATCAGTGGAAGATACTATTCTTTCACTCAAAGGGTGAAGAAAACTATATGGGTAAATGACAAGCGAAGAATAATTTTTACAGCTCCCACCAAATGAGAAAACCTTTTACCCTCCTGAGCATCTTGTATAATTGCGTCATTACAAATGCATATTAGCTTCTCAATAAACGAAGGTTGATTGATGAGAACATATATTATAGACCAAAGTTTCCTAAAGTAACTTAATTTCTGTACATGGAAAAAAAAATCTCAGCATGCTGAACCAAAAGGAGTTCACAAGAATAGACAGGGGGAAAAGCTTAATAAAAAAAATACTAATGTATAAAACGTTATAACTAACATTGATAAGCACTATCAAAGATAGGAATATATCATCTCAAAAGTTACACAGTCAACACAGCCTCAACTTCAAATCTAATATCATTCATTCATACTTGACATATTGGTCTCCCAAACCACTTACTAGGATTTGGGGGTGGGGTGGGGGGAAGTCATGCCATTTCTTAAAGGTGGGTGGATAATCATGGCACTACAACAATATTCAAGACAAATTAATTTTTAAAATATATTTTAGAAGAAAATGTATCTATAGTCATGATTTTTATTTCTAGCTAATCCCTATGAATACTTTGTAGAAACATAATGGCACAGAGCTTGGGCCCTCTAAAGATTCAGCTCTTTTTTGACTCTGTCATGTAATAGATACATGAGTTTGGGCAGTGAGGTAATATTTCTGGGCCCAAATAGCTTCTATGATAGTGATAAAAATGGTGACAGAAGGTAATAATGCCAATACTGATACCTACCCTCATGGGGTTCTTTAAGTAATTAAATGCAATAATCTATATCAAG
>CM053504.1:79604106-79673126 GCA_028627145.1 Eidolon dupreanum | reverse complement strand
CAAAACATTCGGGGTACTTTGGTTATTGTTTCATGTTGATTTTACATGTATTTTACATTTTAGGGGAAAAAAATGGCAAAGTAAACCACAGGACGCTGAAAGGAATTAAGGAATATATTGACTATTCTTTGTCATGATTGTTACAACTGTATATCTGTGAATACTGACCTTAAAAAATTGGGAGTCATTATGGGAGTCATGATGGGAGCCACGAGACCTGACTTATTGAGTAAAAAAAAGCAGCCCACGCTGTAACCTAGAAACTGGACTTCTACCTCCAAGGCATTTGTGGAAATGATTTATGCTTTCAAAAGGAGTTAGATAAGATATATTCTAGGAGCTTTTAAACGTCAAGATTCATGTACCTTTGGAACTTACTAATAGATCTGGAGATAAGTATCTGGGAAGTTCAAATAGAAGAGAGAGTTGAGCTAAAGAGAGTGGTAGAATGCTGCATGATGGGAAGCACAGAATATCCAAGTATAAATCCAGCCACGCAATTGCTACTCCCTGTTCTTGCCCTGCTCTGTCTTACTATGCAGCTATGCATCTGAGCACTGCTTGAACTACGTGTGCAATGCACCACGCTTACCCAGATGAGATTCTCTGGGTCAAAAACACTGAAGTGCGCCTTTACTCAAAAATAAAGTTTATAAACTTAAATAAAGTTAAATATGCCATTTGCACAAAGGCAGCCCAAATGGCTCTCTTTTTCTGGAGAGCTAATTCATTTGCCATTCATTATGCATGTATCAGCAGCCTCCAAAGTGACATGCATATGTTCACAGCAAGATTTGCCAGGATGATCCATCGGGGTACTGAGAAAACTAGTGCTTTATTATCTAAAATTAAGAAAGAATGTAAGCTTTACGAACATTTACTCTATGGATTGACATATGTCAGAGTCAAGCTTCAGACAGAAATGCAAGGACAGAGTGGGAGTTCTACCAGAAGGGGGAGCTAAAGGTGAGGCCTTATCTTCCACCTTGTCATCCAAGCACTGTTAAGGCAGGCTCCTGGTTAAATGTGCTTATAGAAGACATTATTTCAACTACTTTAACTCGAACAACCCACACAATATGGAAACATAGGTTTAAAGTATGCCTACACAAAAACCACAGGTTACCGCTAATATTTTTAATGAAAGCACATGAGAACAACAAGAAAACGTCAGAATTGACCCTTTTTCTACTCTAAAACAAACTCTTCGTTACCTCCATTTGAGGTAAAAATAGTGATGACATAATGAACTCAGACAAGACCCTAAAATAAAATTATAAAAAAAACTATTTAAGGTATGAGTTCACATCTCCTAGAACTAACGATAAGCCTCACACTAAGTGTATATCCTGCCTTCAAATGATAGCCATAGTATGACATTATCACTCTGAGCAAGACATTTAAAAAATAAGCTACCAGCAACAATTAATAAGATTTTAGTAGGAGAAAAACAATGTCATGCCATAAATGAATAAAAAATGAGTTAAATATTAGGTTTTTTATTTTTATCTTATACTTTTTAAATGTCTATATTTATATGTATTAAAAACAGATACATATAGTATACATAGTATGCATAATATAATATATAGTATACACATACTAGAGATAGATAGAAATAGAGATGAACAGTTATGCTAAGGGTTCAAAATGCCATCTGACAAGAAATAATTATATCATATACATACATATAGAATATGTATTTCTGTGTATGTGCATGTTTGTGTAATAACCACTTTATTTAGAAACTTGTGGTTTACCTATAAATGCTCAGTCCTTACAGGACTCTGAAATATTGGTTAGCCCTTGGGGCATTTAGATTTTTTCTTATTTATTTATGTACAGTGAGGTAACCCCTTGTAGTATTAACTATTTTTTCAGTTTTTCATTTCCTCAAATTCCCATGACAATACTGCCTGGATTTTATAAAATAGTAAAAAAAAAAAAAAAAAAAAAAAAAAAGCGTTTTTTCACAAACTTTTTAAATAATGCCTTTTCCTACAGTAATTTATATTTACAAATATTTGAAAAGTAAACCAGACAATTTGTATTCTAAACTCTCAGTGATTATGTTTCTATCAGTCAAGTCTCTCAAATCTGAGACTCTAATTGTATGCTGATACAGTTCCAATGGTGATTTCTACCACATAAATACATCCAGGCCGAAGCAACAATCTTGTCTATATTCATTATTGTCCTAAATCACAGATATTAAAGATACATAAACCATGAAGCCACCTTGCAATATTTATATGTAACACTTCCCAAATGACTCAAATAGGTTGTGTTTATACATCTAATTAGAGAATTGGGGAAAAAATTAAACCAGCACCTGATACCAATAGACAATACAACTGTATTTTTATGTATCATTATTTACATATATTTCATGTTTAGACAGGTATAAATAAGTCACTTTTACTTTTGTTAATTCTTGCACAGCTTAATTTAAAGCATTTCAAAACAGACAAGAAATTAAAGTTCTATATTAGTTGACTTTTTGTTTCGAATATTGTATTTTATTTAATTCTTTAGTATATCACATCCTGTACCTATACTAGTTACTTCTTTTAATAGACTGTGTATTTTAAAGCAGTTTGGGGTTCACAACAAAAATTGAGCAGTTATAGAAGTTATTGATGAACCCACATTGACAAATCATCACCACTCAAGTCCACCCAGTCTTTGGGTTGTTTATTAGGTTTGGATAAATGTATGACATGTATCCACCATTATTGAATCACACAGAGTAGTTTCACTGCCTTGAACACTCTCTGTGTTTTGCCTATTCATCACTCCCTCCCCTCTAACTCCATGGCATCTGCTGATCTTTATATTGTCTTTATAATTTTGCCTTTTCCAGAATGTCATGTAGTTGGCATCATACAAAATGTGGGCTTTTCGGACTGATTTCTTTCACTGAGTAATATGCATATAAGTTTCTTTCCTCCATGTATTTTCATGGCTTGATAGTGCATTTCTTTTTAGTGGTGAATATCCCATTGTCTGAATTTACCACAGTTTATCTATCCATCACCTATTAAAGGACATCTTAGTTTCTTCTAAGTTTGGGCAATTATGAATGAAGCTGCTGTAAACATTCATATGCAAGTTTTTGTGTGGACGTAACTGCTCAGCTCCTTTGGGTAAATATCAAGGAGTATGATTGATGGATCATATGATAAAGTATGCTTAGTTTTGCAAGAAACTGCCAAACTGTTTTCCAAAATGGCTGCACCATTTTGCATTCCCGCCACCAATGAATGAGGGTTCCTGTTGCTCCACATTCTCATCAGCATTTGGTGATGTCATTCTTGTGGTCCAGACTTGGGCCATTCTAATAGGTGTGTAGTGGTGCCTTATTGTTTTAATTTGCATGTCCCTGATGACATGTAATGTAGAGTATAATTTCATATGTTTCTCTGCTATCTGTATATCTTCTTTGGTGAGGCTTTTATTTTTTTAAAGAATACTTAAAATTTTTAAGTTTAGGTTAAAAATGTTAAAATGAAGTATTTAAGAGCCACAGAGAAACAGCAGTAGTATATATCAGAGAGCTTTCTGCCTTTAAGCTGAACAGGAAATCCCACTATGAAATGTATTAGCTGGTTTTCTAATCAGCTCAGCCTTAACAATCGAACTTTAGTAAACACTTATTCAAACTCAGAAGTAGTAGCTCCCCACATATCGGTATCAGTTTGATTATTGTTCCATCTTTCCCTGCTTCTTCTTAAGTATACTTTCTTTTGCCTCAATTTTAATTATAATGACTCAGTAGAAATAGCTTGAATTAAAGAACACTCTGTTTCATTAAATTCTCTTGATATTGAAGACTTGCTCTTGAAATTGTCTAACTAGCTCCCAAATGAAAAGAATCAAATTAATTAAAGCTTTTAAAGATATAAAATCCTTTGTGCAATCAAGTAGTTAGTCTAAATTTAGGTATTCACTAAAGTGCTGTTCAGAGTAAAATGTAAAGAAAAAAAAGAGATCTGAAAACTCACATTTGAAAGAAAATATGTACCATATTTCTTACTAGTAACCAAATGAGTACTTATCATTTTCCTCCTGGGGTGGGGCAGGGTATGGGGAAGATCATAGATTTTAAAAGAAGAGAGAAAGAAATATGTTTTAAGATTCTGACTCTCTCATTTACTAGCTGTGTTATGTGGTGGGTTATCTAATCTCAGTTTCTTCATGTATAATTGGGGATAACAGTACATACTCATGTTGTCACTGTGGGAATTCGATGAGCTAGTGCTTGAAAAGAATCTGACACAGTGATTGTCACATCATAGGTACTTCATAAATGAGAGAGTCTAGTCTTTTCATAATTTATCATAAAAGGCATGGATAGGAAGGAAGGAAGGGAGGGAGGGAGGGAGGGAGGGAGGGAGAGAGAGAGACAGAGAAAAGGAAAAAAAAAAGAAAAGAGCCCTCCCACACACAAAAAAGCAAACACTATTATAGTGAGAGGCTCTTCATTCTATTTTAAACATAAAAATTTCAATTTCCTGTAAAGTGTAGTTTCAAAAGTTAACCACACACAGTGAAATAAGCCAGTCACAGAAGGACACATAGTGCCTGATTCCATTTACATGGGGTATCCAAAATAGATTCATAGAATCAGAGTAGTCAGCAGGGGCTGGGAATGTGAGGGAAATGGGGGGTTGCTAACCAACAGGCATAAAGTGTCATTGAAGCAAGATGAATAAGTTCTAGAGATCTGCTGTATGACACCACCTACGGTCAGCGATACAGTATCATCAACTTAAAATGTTGTGAAAATGATGAGATACCATCTCACACCTGTTAGAATGGCTATAATCAACAGGACAAGTAGTTACAAATGCTGGAGAGGATGCGGAGAAAAAGGAACCCTCATACCCTGCTGGTGGGACTGCAAATTGGCACAGCCACTATGGAAAACAGTATGGAGGTTCCTCAAAAAGCTAAGAATTGATCTACCATGTGATCCAGCAATCCCTCTACTGGATACTTACCCCAAAGACTTGAAAACCCTTATCCGAGAAGATACTTGCACACCGATGTTCATAACAGCATTATTCATAGTGGCCAGGACATGGAAGGAACCAAAGTGTCCTATAACAGATGATTGGGTAAAGAAGCTGTGGTACATATATACAGTGGAATATTACTCAGCTATAAGAAGAGGTTAAATACTGTCATTTGCAACAACATGGATAAACCTCAAGATAATCATGCTAAGCGAAGTAAGCCAGACAGAAAAAGTTGAAGATCACATGATATCACTTATATGTGGGATATAAGCCTAAAAGCAACAAATGAACAGGACAAACAAACAGAGATTCATGGTCATGGACAATAGACTAGTGGTCGGTTACCAGAGGGTAGGGAGTAGCGGGGAGGTAGATGAGGTAAAAGGGGGTCAAATATGTGGTGACAAAAAGAAACCTAACTATGGGAGGTGAACACACAGTGTAAACATGTATATACCTTAATGTTAAAGTGTACAGCTGAAACTTGAATTTCATTGACCAATGTCACCATAATAAATAAATAAATAAATAAATAAATAAATAAATAAATAAATAAATTTATTTTTGTGGAAAAAAATCTTTAAGAGGTAGATCTCTTAAGTGTTCTTACCTATTAAGTGTTCTTACCGCAGTCAAATCAAATCAAATCAATCGGTATAATATCTAGGCAACTATGAGAACTTACTACAGCTCCAAAATAAATAAGATGCATTTCCCTTTAAAAAAAAAAACTAAATGTAACTAAACAGCCCTAAGTCAAGTCTCTCAAATCTCCTTAATCCCACTCTCAGAAAAATATCACATTTACCAGCTCCTGTTCCCTATGTTCAAGGTACAAGCAGAGGAGGTACTAGCCTAGGGGAACACCCAACTGAGCACAGCTCCGAAAATCCAACCGTCCTGGTATGCATTCCACTCCATGCTTCATGTCCCAAGATTTAAATAGCTCTGGGGCATTGATTAATATGATCTCATTGACGAGGCACTTCCTCCAAAGCTTTGTTAGAACTCCAGGTACTAATGCAGATTTTTCAAACAGTTGCCACTAGACAGTGGCATTTGAGTCAGCTGACAGGTGGTTAGTCTTCTTGGGGTCTTGACATCCCAGAGACATTCACTGAAGTAAAGCAATGTGCCTTTCCTAAAAAGCTAAACTTTTTCTTAAAATGCCAGTGTAAATTCTAACCAAAATTTAAGCCATAGAAGATGAATGAGATGATAAATATTCGTTGAATTGAAATAAAATGAATAGTGTTTTCTATTAGCAAGGCCATATACTAAGAAGTAAGAGGGTACACAGACAGGTGTAGAAATCAGCCTTAAGCCAGCTTTGATCTCATCAGAGAGGGAAGAATGAGAGAAATATACAAATAACTAGGCCTTATGGAGGAACTAGGAGAGAAACATTAGAAAGCCACAGAGAGTTCAATATGAGAAATCAGCTCTTCCTAGCTGGAAATCTGCATCAAAGAGAGATACAAAGAGTTCTTACAAAAAAAGAAAAGAAAAGAAAATTGGCTGCTCCCTGATCGCAAGCCAATACTTGAGAGACAGTGTCGGATAGAAAGAAAAGTTTGCCTCATTCAGGAAGTCGGCAATCTGGGACGTAAGCAGACAAGTGTCCAAAGACCATCTCCAAACTTTGGACCAAGCAGAAGGATTTTAAAGGGCAGGGGGTCTTCTGGGGAACGGAAAGAGAGAGAAGTCTGCATCTCTTTAGTCATCAATGACACTTTTTTACATCAGGCTCCTGGGTGCCAGCAGCTGATCACTGCTACCTTGGAGACATCCCCACCTTCTGCAAAACAAACTCATAGTTTCCTCAAGACCCTGAATTTAACTCCTCCTGTTTGACAAGGAAACACCACAGCAGCAACACAAAACTATATTGAGAGAACAAAAGGAGTTGAATGAGGGCAGTTAACCTGTGAACAAAGGCCTAATTAAGAATTAAATTATTTAGTTCTGCTGCCAAAAATATGGGGGGCATTAAAATTATAAGGGGCTTGGTTATAGGATGAGTAGATTCTGGAGGCAAGAGCCTTTGGGCACAGAGAAAAGGATGTGTTTTCACAGAAGCAGGAAAGCACAAGGGCCTGTCAGGGAAAAGCGGCAGGATTGAGTAGTTTCTGCAGTACAAAGAGAAGTGTTGGATGATTGGCTAAAGAAGCTGTGGTACATATATACAACGGAATATTTCTCAGCCATAAGAAGAGATGAAATGCTGCCATTTGTGACAACATGGATGGACCTTGAGATAATCATGCTAAGTGAAATAAGCCAGGCAGAAAAAGTTGAACATGATATCACTTACATGTGGGATACAAACCTGAAAGCGACAAATAAACAGGACAGAGACTCATGGTCACAGACAATAGACTAGTGGTTACCAGAGGGTGGGGGAAGAGAGAGGGGGCGAAGCAGACAGGGTAAAGTGAGTCAAATATGTGATGACAGAAAGAAATCTAACTATGGGAGGTGAACACACAGTGCAAATATAAATATGCCTTACCGTTAAAGTGTACAGCTGAAACTTAATTGGATTTCGTTAACCAATGTCACCATAAAAAATTAATTAATTGATTGATTAATTTTTTAAAAAGAGAAGTGCTGGGGTATGAAACATGAGACTCCAACCGTTACCATTGCATTTGCCTACAAGTAACAGAAAATCTCAGTATAGTGGTTTAAGCAAACAAAGGGTTATTTTTTGTATCTCAAGAAGTCTGGAAGTAGGCAGTTATCTGCATTGGTTCATAGTCAAGGTTTTCATGGTCAATATCTTCGTGCATTGGCCTTTGCCTGTGGTTTCCAGAAGAAGGGGAGACAGGATCGTAAACTTCCATGGAAAGAGCTATGCTAATGGACACTCCTAACTGCTAGGAAGACTGGAAAAGCAAGATGTGAGCCGTTACCAGCCTTGGCAGCAGATACAAGCCAGGGAGGAGGAGGAGGAGATCGAGGGTTGCATGGGCCACAAAGTCATTCATCTACTAGGATACAAAGGCTGGTCATTCAAAAGTGAACTTACGTAGAATCAAAACCAGTGAGCAGGATTTTCACAAGAGCAATAATATCCAGCTCAGCGTTGGTTAACGAAAGACTACGCTAGGTCAAACACTAGTAAACAACAACCTTAGAAAGAGTCAAATGAAAGGAGAAGGCCTTCTTGTGAGAAGTAACACGCAAGGGATTCCTGCACTGAAAAGGCGATTGAACCGAAATGAAAGCAGAGACGCCAGCTGCCCTCGTCACAGTCTGCTCAGCCCTTCTCGTTGTTTGTGCTTCTCCCTCATCTATGAGGGCGCACTTGCTTGTGTGAGCAACTTCTGGGCATCAGCGCTGTCCCAACTCCTCACACTCCCCGTCCCAAGAGCTGTGACTCCTAGTTCAGTTTTTCTCACTCCCTGGAACCCTTCGAGCTCAACGGCAGGTCTGGGAAGGTCCGTAGGGCATTGGAGTTTCCATTATCTCACATCAAGTGTTGGGGTCCCCTAGATCATAAGGAAACTAGCACCCCTTGAAGCCAGGATTTTCTATCTCCCCATTGTCCCCAGTTCCAAACCAACTCAAACTTATTTCCTAGACATTGCTCATGTCACATGTCCCTCAGTTGCTGCTTTATTAAACCTGAAGAACTGGTTCGGGCTGGTTGTAGTAGCGCCCTGCAGTACCCCACAATTAGCCACACCCTGTTTGCTGTGGTGTTCTAATAATGATTACAACTCCGTCTCCAGGTTCTGCACCCAAAAAGCAAGAGGAATTGCAGTTTTAATTTATCCCTCAGCCCTATTTTCTTGCTGACCGACGACACTTTTGAAAAGTGTTGTTTTTCTGATTATAAAAACCTAAAAAATATATATGTACAGAATGCAGGAAAAATTTTATGATGAACATTGAAAGCAGTAAAGATTAACCACTGCTAACGCTTGATGCATGTCCTTTCAGTTTTCTGTCTAAGTAAAAATACACAAGAAAAAATAAATGTATATGTGTGCAGAGGGAGGTGTAGCTTGGAAGCATACTGAGCATGCTACTTTATATCCCTGATTTATTATCACTTAACATGCCACTATAGAAGCTACTTTTTATGATTTCAAATATTCTCGAACTAATCGAGTGGCAGTTATAAAACAAACAGTCATAGAACTTTCTGTAGAAGAAAAGCATGTTAAATTACTACAGTATATGTTTTCTGGAAAAGTGGTTCCTGGTTACTTTGGGGGTATAGTTGGCCTCAGGGAGAAAAGTGACTGAAACAGACTTAAGAAAGGCGAAGTAGGCCATGAGTGTGTCTTTCTTATTTAGCGTGTAGCCTTGGGGTGTTTCCATCTGTCACAAACACCCACAGGGCTACCTAAGGAGCTTCTGAGGAGGTTCCTCCCCCACTTGGATAACTGATGACTGTGAAATGACCGACACCTCAAGATACCCAATCGTCTTAGGGTAAGAGATCTGACATTCTAAATATGGTCGGCATCAAGCCTCTTGCGGGTGATAGGAGAAGAAGGAGGATTATTTAAATTACCTTATTGTGGTGAAGTCACTCCAGGGATAATGTAACAAGGGTTACCTTTTATTTCAGACCTATCAGGGCCCCCCTGAAGCTACTTAAGATTTCTGGGTAGGATCTGCCATCATTTTCCTTCTCATTGACTCACTCTCTTTTATTCTCCCTCCATACCCAGGACCCACAAATTTCTGTGGCAAGCCTGGTAATGAAACATCTTTCTATCCATAGTGCTTATGAATCAATAGGCATTTCTCATGTCTACCTTTTTTTTGTGAAATATTCCCAGGTTCCTAATGCATCGAATGAACACATATCTGGTAAGCAATACCCAAGGCATTACCCATTGTCTAGTCTTGCATTACTGGGGAAGGGAGAGGAGATATCATTATTAGCATTAGGACAATGATAATTTAGTTCTGGGTGTAAGACAAATGTGAACCAAAAACAGCAAAATGCAACAATATAATTATATGATAAATCTAAATACTATGACTCTGGCCACCAATATTTTAGGAGTTCAAAGAAGGAAATTGATGATTCTTAAAATAGTTGGGAAGACATCAAGGAAAAAAATACAAGCTGAGACTTGGGGAAAATATTTATGCTAAAGAAGATGTAAAAATTAATATATAAAAACCTCGTTTAAAATGAAGTAGGGTTATCTATCCAAAGAAAATGAAAACACTAATTCCAAAAGATATACACACCCTATGTTCAGTGCAGCATTATTCACAATAGCCAAGGTATGGAAGCAACCTAAATGTCCATCAAGAGATAAGTGGGTTAAAAATATGTCTCTCTCTCTCTCTCTCTCTCTCTCTCTCTCTCTCTCTCTCTCTCTCACACACACACACACACACACACACACAATGGAATTACTCAGCCATAAAAAGGAATAAAATCCTGTTATTTGTAACAACTTGGATAGAGCAAAAGGATATTACATTAAGTGAACTAAGTCAGACAGAGAATGATAAATTCTATATGATTTAACTTATATATGGAATCTCAAAAACAAACAAACTAAACAAAACAGAAACATACTCATAGACATAGAAAACAAACAGATGGTTGCCAGAGAGCAGAGGGGGGTGAGAGGAAAGACAAAAGAGATGGAGGTGAATAATAAGTACAAATTTCCTGTTACAAAAAAATAAATAAGTCATAGGGAAGTAATATACAGCATAGGGAATATAGTAAATAATATTGTAATAACCTTGTACAGTTTAAGGTTATCAGATTTAATGTGGTGACCATTTTTTCAAGTTTATAAATGTTGAATAATTATACTGTACACCTCAGAGTAATATAATATTGTATATTAACTATTTTATTTTTTAAAAAAGAGCTTTTTTAAAAAATGAAGTCAGGAGGCCAGAAGGGGGCGCTCTCGTGCCCTACATCTATTATAAGGAGCCCAAGAGGAAGAATTCTATAACAGCTCTCCTGACTCCCTCCTCTCCTCTAAACTAAAGGAGTTTTCTCTCCATTGTTTCTTGGGACTTGTGCATGATTTGCCATTAAACCTCATGTCTTGAATTACAATTCTTTGTTGTTCCCAAATAAACCCATTTTGCTGGAGAAATATCCGGCTGTCTATTTGTCAACAAAAAGAAGCTGCACAAATTGTGAAAATCATAGAAAGATAACTGGGGACCCTTTTCGTTATCCTGCACCCATTGGTACAACATCTGGTCATCTATCTAGCAAAACATTATTGAAAATTCTCTCTCTCAAACCCTGTGCTATGCTTCAGAGATTCATAGGTGAACAACAGAGACAAAGTCCCCACTTTCATGAGTCTGTATTCTGGAAAATCCTCTTTCACACATGTTTATAATTAATGATCAGTCAGTGCAGCTCACCTATTGCCCTGAATACCGAGATTTTTATTGTTCCTTCGGGGCATCCAATCAATAGTTTATGTTCGATAAATCCTATTCGTTGACCAGATAGTAGCAAACCTGCTAAAGATGACTTCTGACATCTGAAAAAATTATAAATTTTCTAATAAAAATGTTTTTCCTCTCATCATTCCCTCTGGCCAATATATAATTAAGAAACCCCATTGTTTTTGTTCAACTTATTTATTCAAATATATTTGCTATTGCTCATTTTCCCAAGGTATTGTATCCAGTGTCACCACCAATTAGTCTTTCTCCCTTTCAGTAAATCTTCTAACTCTAAGACCTTGGAATTTTAGGAACACTAACAGATTTCCTAAATATTTTCAAAGAAAAATGCTTTAGAAAATAGAACACGAGACAGCCCAGAGCTGATCAGCAACCAGCTCAAAGTGTTAAAAACACCAAGCTGACAGTTGATGGAATCATGAAATCACACATCACGTACATGAACCAAACACATGCTCTGTGCAAGCTCACCTTCAGAATCCCCAGCCATGTTATAAAGGTTTCAGATAAGAGTATCCACTCCTTCTAAGTTAGCCTAGTCCTTCCCAGCCGCTTTTATGTGATAGACTTAGGACACGAGGCCTCCATGTGAAACCCAGAGAGCAATGCTCTGGCCAAAAATGGCCAGTAGAATCCTCCACAGAAAAGCGTAGACATATCTACAAGACAGATCAAGTTAGACTCTCCCCGAAAATAATAACTTTTGAAAACAGCTGCAGCTAAAGATAGGGGTGTCAGTTTCTATGACGTGTTGAAACCAGAAGACAGACCTCAGAAGTGTTGAAAAAAAAATCACAAAATTCACTCTGCACTTTTTACATGCAGGTAAAAAAATATCTCTAGGCAAAATAATTTGTTACATTGACTCATCAAAATATTAATGTTGAAATGGTCGATCCCTTAATATTAATGAGTTCACAGTTTTTCCCTTGCATCCTCACTCATTTCAAGATAGCTTTGCTTTTTCATTTCTTGTGTCCCGTCTTCTGGAATGCACAGACTTTTTTCCTTAAGTTTAAGTCCTTTGGAGAGGAGAGGGAGGTCACCTCTGAAGCATTCACGAGAAGCAGAGAGATGCTCCCAGGGCCCCAAAGGAATCCAAGTCTGAAGCTTCAAGGGGAGTCGGCAGAGCCATTGGGGCCCATGCTTGTCTCCCACCCACCCCTAGGGGTGGTCAGACCTCAGTAGGGTGCATCTGTGAAACAGCTGTTGAGAATCGGCACTGGGTCGCTAGGTTCCCAGCTGTGTGTGTCAAAGATGTCAGAGTGTCCCAAAAACCGCAGGGCCACAAAACTCAGAGAGACTCAACAGGCAGGAGAATGGGGGAGTCTCATCAATGATCAGTGGGTCCCCAAGACCCTTCCCTGAAGCTGTGGCCCTTCCCAAGCCCCAGGACCTGAGGCTGTCCTTGCAAAAAGAAACATATGCCAACAGGGGCCCAGGGTCAGAATCAGGTTCATTCAAAGAACGTTTTAAGTTCAGCTTTTCCAGCTGAACTTGTGGATTGAGACTTGTACCCAATGCAACGCTATTATTATATTCCAAATAGCTTTTCTCTAGTTTAATTTTTATTGTGATAAATATATTTTTTAAAAAATAATACTTCTCGGTTAAAAACAACAACAACAGAAGTTGAAGCAAAACTTCAAGTTTAAAAATATAAAAACAGTTTAAGCAAATTTGCCAGGAGAGAGCCTAAATCTCTCTTTTATGTATAATTCCTATCCCCTTGGAACTTTAATTTTTATTTTAATAAAGGCTTTGATGAGCGGTTGAATTATTTGAAATTATAAAGGGTTAAGAAATTTAAACACTGCCACGTGGTACAAGACATAAACTGTGAGATGTTTCATCCCCAGTTAAGGTCACCATGAACTAAGATAAAGACACAGTCTGTAGCTGCTACATGGTCAGTGCCTAGGAAAAAAGCATTTATTACCCAGAATTATTCATTGTAATAAAAGATAACTACTCAGAGAAGAAGTTAATGTTGGGTCATTCTCGAGGATATGAAAATAAGAAATGCTTACTAATCGTATAACACGAAAAGAGTTTTACATCAACGCAATGAATGGAATAGCATTCTTGTCGCGTCAATAGGTATTCTACCCTGACAATGGTCTTGAAGATGTGACTCAACTTCAGCTTTTCCTCTTTGCTGTGTTTTATTTCTTCCTCAGTTTTTAAATCAGGGTGCCAGGCCCATCTTCCAATGTCCACGTTGCTATGCAAAAGCACAGACCATTTTGGCTTGGCTCTTTCTCCTGCTCCTAACAATAGTTAAATAAATACATTGCCTTTGCAGTTCTCAATAGCCCTGCTGTTCCTCATTCTTCCCCTTGCAAATTAGCCCCTTAGGTAGACACTGACATTTGGATTTAGAAATGGTGTGGAAAACTACTCAGACTCTTAGAGATAAATCGAAAAGGATGTGTCATAATCATTCATTCATTTAAAAATTAATTATTCTACATGTTGGGGTTATAGGTTTCTGAAACAGTGGTAAATCTGAGAGCTGAAAGAAAGCTGGGGTAGCAACATGCAAATGAATATTTGTTTGCTGTTATATTGGTTCAAGCAGATTTACTTTTGTTTCAATGACACTCTCAAATATATGAATACAAATGAAGACAAATCCAATATGAATAAATGCTTTGAGTATGAACGTATATTTAAAAAGGTAGGTAAATGTGTGTATATCTACCTATGCATGGGAGGTCTACTCACTCACACAGGAACATCTTTTGCAGATTAAGAGAATGATGGTTCAGAACAATCGTATCCAAACTGATGCTGACCCTTGACAGCCTATTAAATCCTTAAATAGTCCCCAAAACAGCAAAGAATGGGAGCAGGGAGAGGCAACATCGAATTGGATGGTTTTATTGCAAGAATTCCAACATTAGGGGCTGAGAGCCCCCACTAGGGTGATGGCTGTGTCCCCACCCAGTGTCACACTCACATGTGCTTCCTTACACCTTGCCAGGACCTAGGACACCACAGTCACTTAATACATGTCTGTTACAGAGAATAAATCCAGAGACATTTGAGGACAAGAAAAGAGAATTCAATGAGTTAATGTGTCCCTTGATTTAACATAGAGTCTTAAATCGAGGATTCTCAAATTTTTGAAATGGAAAAATGGAAAAGTAGAGTTGGTTCCTGGGGAACATTTGTTTCTATGTCTCTGGTGGTCAGTTTTATGTGTCAGACTGGCTAGGCTATAATACTCATTGATTCAGTCAAACACTAATCTAGGTATTGCCGTAAAGGTATTTTGTAGATGTGGTTAACTTCATTGCTTTTCTTTTTTAAAAATTTTGCTACTGTGATAAAATAATGTAACAATTAATTACTGCCCTCCCTTTAGTATCTAGCTCCTTGATAATATAAATTATAGTAATAAAAAGTAAATGTTAATAAAAATAAAATTCTTATACTGCAAGTGCTGTTAATATATATATATCGGCATATAAATGGCTCAGGCAAAAGTAACCCGAAAGACTTTTTAAATGATAATATGGTTACTTTTAATTTTCAAATGAAGCCCTGACACTTAGACTCTCAAACAATTGCATTACAATCACATTGCTACAGTCAGCTTTATATTTAGGCATTCAAGCTTCCAGTACTTAGGGGAAAGTCTAAAGACCAAAGAGAGGCCATCTCATTATAAGGTGGCATTTGCTTGAAAATGTCGACTCCCAAAAGGATACTGTCACCGAAGTTCTTACTAAGACACTTATCCATCAAGTTCTCCAGAACCTCCTCAATCCACTTGGCTTGGGGTATGTTGATTTTTGACGACACCTGTATGGAGGTGGCTGTAGGCACTGGGAGCCCCAGGACTGAGCCCAGAGTCAAATATCTGGGCTGATGATATCTGGGGATAGGTCTGGGAATGATGAACAGGTGTATGGGAAGCAAGGAAAAGAGCATGAACCCTGAAAGTGAGAGGGTGGAATGATCTAGCCAGGGTGAAATCAGTCCGGGGGAAAGAATGTTGGGGTGAGTTTGGCAATGGGGAGACAGGTGGTATTCTGCAAGCAGTTTCTGTGCTCTTTGAGCTGCTGAGAGAGAAAGAGAGAGAATAAGAAAGAATATCAAGTTTTTCTATTTGTATTTTAAAAGGAATCTCTCATTCTTATGCCATACAAAGCCTTCAGTATTTTCGCGAGGTACGACTAATGATTCTTCTTATTGTAATGCCATGTTGAAATAGGTCACAGAAAGAGGTAACTGTTCAAGTAACGTTGTTTTCTAATTTTGGTTAGTTTTCCAAGCTATGTGATTTTCACAAAGCTACCTCAGGCTCAGAAGCTAAAATTCCTCTCAATAATGATCTAATGCAAATGTCACCTCCTCCATGAAGCCCTCCCTGCTCTTCCTATTAAGATATATTTCTCCTTTCTTTGTTGTAGTCATTAGAGACCATCACAGATATTGTGGTTCTCCTGCCTATAGGCACATGGTACAACTTGCACTTGCTCATCTCCTTGAAGTCAGGCCAGTCATGTAACGCATTTTGACCCACTGGAATGTAGGCAGAAGACTACAAAAGCCAGTGCCTGATTTTCATGTTTTCCCACCCTCATCTTTTATCCTACCACACACCAATAACATTCCAGATGGTAGGACCTCCCTCAGGCTGGAGACTTGGAGCAGAGCTTCCAGTGGAGCCATGATGAGCACATCAAGATGCATGAAAAATAAACATGTGTCATTACAGGCATTTAAGATACGGAGGCTGTTTGCTATCTTAGCATAATCTAGCATTTCCTCACAGATACATAGACTCTGAGAAGCTCTCTACTGGAACTCACCACTTTCTGTTTTATACTTAAACTTATTGGTAGACATTTCTTATCTCGTACTCAAGCCTGTAAGCACTTTGAAGGCGGTAGGATTATCTTCTATATGTTTTATTCTTTCATATTATGGTAAATACATCATATGGGTAAAAATTAGTGATTGGATAAATATGTAGCAAAGACATTATTTATTATAGCTATGACAGCTATCTATTATTACAATGAAACAAAATTAAGGTGAGTTAAAACTCAGCATAAAGTATTTTCCTAAATTTCTTGAGTCTTTCTAACTAATGCCCTGTAACTATGAAACTCCATGATCTTCATTTAAAAATAGTTGAAGTCACCACAGAACCGATCCATGCTGAGACAAACTTGGTAGAGATGATTGTGTTACTGTCTCAGCATGCATAAAAGCAATCAAGGAAAAGCCATTTTAAAATAAATCTTAATAAACATAAGAAATGCTTACTAAAGGAGAAATTTGTAAGAGCCTCCAAAGTATACCCAAAAAAATGAGCTTTAAAAGAAAACGTGAATATAATAAAACTCATCCAATATTCCTATGGTTTTGAGATTATGATTCAAGCATCAAATTCACAAATTAACGGGAAGCTTTTGGTAAATAAAATAAAATTGGTAAATTGAACCTAACTTGATTATTTTATTACAAAAATAAATGTTTAATGATGAGGTTTATACATCATCTAAATAAGTTTTTTTTCCTAGCTAAACAATTCATTTGAAACCAAACTTGTAGAAAAATCACAAAATAGCTTAAAAAGAAAAATTTCACTTTAATTTAGTATGTTTCATCAACAATCCTCATAAAGACAAAAGTTCATCATAAAATGATAAAACTTAGAGAATGGATAAAATAATCATTTGTTACCTATGATTAACCTGAGACACACTTTACTTTTCTGAAATAGAAATAGATTAATATTGCTTCTAACAATCATTACTTTGAAATTTTTTTCTTCAATTATTAAAGTTAAGTTTTTAGTATTCTATAACTTGTAATAAATAGGAGAAAATATTCTGTTACTGAAATAATATTTTTAAAAATTATTAAAAATAATCTGTAAAAGTATATATTGGTATAAAAGATTCTTGTCCTCATGTTCCCATGTTTACTGGTCTTCCCAAAGAACTGAAGTCATTTGGGAGTTTTAGGTCTTACTTCATCTAGTGGCCAGTTTTTGTACCTAGCAGGTACCATGCCAAAAATGATCTCCATCTTCACTAAATACCTGTTAGCATCTATTTAGCCTTATCTGGTAAGCCAATGAAGTGATGTCTCAGGGGCTAACATACAGCACTCATTAAAGAGAGCTTCAACTCTTCCATCAGCCCTCATTGTCAAGACCCTGGCCAACCTCACAGGCCAAGTATCTCTACAGTGAAACCTCCCCAGCAACAGGTCCTTCCTCTACTGCCAGTACCATTTGTATTCAGTAGAAAAAAAGAAAAAGCAAATTAGGAAGAAAAACAGAGTTGGGGAATAACATAAGCCTGGACTTTTGGGCTACACACTTCGGGATGTTCACTAGAGCTGGCTCTGCTCATCAGTGATGTTAGGGGCTTGCTGATCAACTTGATGATCGAATGCTTGCTCACCCATGATTGCATGGGGCCGAGAGAGACAGAGAGAGACAGAGAGAGAAGTTATTGTCCTCACGCAGGACTCAATGCAAAAAGAGAACTAGCTGTAGATTTTTATTATTTTCTAATCCCAAGAGGCAATTTTTAAACCTTCAATAATTTATGAACTGAAGTAGAATGTCAGCAGTAGCTGCAAAATTTTTTTCAAAGGCAGGATTTCAAAAGAAATGGAATTGCCACAATAAGACTTCGACTGTGCTCAGTGAAGTTTTTTAAAACCCTCATTAATTTTTTTTACAATATGGAGAAGTACATAGAAGTGACTATTTCCCATCCACTGCAGTCTTGCTCCTCTAGGATACCCAGTGCTGTGTATAGTTATGTCTTTGGACTTCTTTTCTATCAAGCTCAAGGTTCAAGTACACACACACACACACACACACACACACACACACACACACACACACACTTTTTATTTTTTACTAAAGCATCAGTCTCCTACCTATGCTGTTAGGTGGGTGACTGTTTTAAGATAACATTTAACAAATATCTTCTCAAGTCAAAATTTTTTAAAAGTCAAGGTAAAAAAGATATCTTTTTTAGTTTCAGTTTTTTGTTTTCTTATGATTCATGGGCAACCTATTGCTTTATGCCAAAATGCTTCCTGTTTTTCTCCTGTTATGTTTTATTAATTACAAACAGCCCCTTCGGAACAATGAATAAAATATATTTTTTTCTTATTCTTCCTTAAAGTTCCAAGTAGAAGAGGTTTGAAAAAAAATTGTTATTCTTAGTAGTATGAATTGAGGTTCATTACAGTCTTTTCTATTTGTTCATCTTTCTGTGTAGCATCCAAAGTGTAATCACTCTTGGCAGGATCTTTACACCGCAAATCAGAGAGCTCCAAATTCCATAGGAGCCTGCTGTCTCATTGCTACTCCTCCTTTCTCCAAGAAGGGCTTTTGTAATTAGGTTCCCTTGTGTCTAATAATGGAGTTAAAAATATATGGCTATTTTGGCTTTGTAAGCAAGAAACAAATCTTTAAAGACATTTATTCACTGGGAAGGAAAACTAAAAAACTTATAAAGTCAGTAGCAAAAATTACTTTTTATTTCTTTAAAATCAAATTTCTAAATGCTCTATAGAATGCTTTTCATCTTTGGGGATCTTTAAATCCCAAAGTTAAAAGTTTGTTTGAGATGGGGAGGTTAAATCAAAATTTCTTTTCATTATTAACTTGAAATTTTTTCTCAAGATAAATAGTAGTGAAAAGAATAAATATATTTTTCTAGGTAAGTATTGTTACATTAAATGACCCCTTTTCTTTCTCTTGCCAAAAAAAAAAAAAAAAAAAAGATATTTAAAGCTGGCAAATCTGGAACAGCCATGAATCTAAATTTTATTAATCAGGGAACAGTTAGTCCCTATATTTTGACAATACATATTTATATGTATAAATAAAATTATATGATGCCTTAGATTTGTCCAAAACAGTTGGTGAGGACAGAGATGGTAATACTTAAACGGGGATAAAGATGAACTTACATCAGAATTACTAATTGTTGAAGATAGATAGATAATGAGTACATAGGTTTATTGCACCATTTTCTCTATTTTCTTATGTACTTGAAACTTTTACTGTGTTTTGCTCTTTATTATAAATAACAGATTGAATCTGTTTCAATTTCCTACTACTCAGTGAAAATAGTACTCCTTTACTGTCAAATTGTATCGCCACCAAGTTTATTTTACCCATTTGTGACAAAGACTGCTGTTCATTCCCCAACATCCATCTTTCTCTTCTTTCTTAGTAAGACAACTTTTAGCTTAGACTTTTCTTAGCTCACCTTGTAGCTGGCCACATGACCAAGATTTTGCTAATGAGATAGACGTAAAAGTGATCTCTGCAAGTTCTGAGATGCAAGCACCCCTTCTCATCATCCCCCTTCCCATGGATGGCATGTGGAAGTAGCAGCGAACCACCTTGGACCACCAGACAAAGGCAATACCCCGGGATGCAAGACGAGTGTGTTTTCCTGCAGAAATCATTCATCATTCCTGGTACTTAAAACAGCAGATACATCAGTTAACTTCCCTTCTGTACTTCTCCAGACAGTTTTTAGGTTGAAATACACAAAATTGAACAACTTTGAAAAGAAATAATGAGCAACACAAGAAATGAATACGATACAGCCCATGAATATGATACAGCTTCATACATTGAATAGATTTGTATTAACTTGATTATAGATATTTTAGACAAGTTAGATCAGGCATCTAAAATGGAGGTGCAGAATTGTTAATCAGATTGTAAGTAAAGTCAGCTGGCCATGAATTGCTGATAACATTGAGAGAAATTATGGTAGTTGGTGGTAAAGAGTAGATTCTGAAAGCCATTGTGATGGGAAAATCCAGTGCTCGAGTGGGAAAATTGTCTTTAGATAGACACAACTTACACAAATATTGATGCAAAAATATGAAATATTGATAAAATATATCCTGAAGCTCATTAAAGAAAAAAATAAACTAGAAAAAAAAATTATGTAGACTCCGGAACTCAACTGCCCGCATTTAAATCCCAGCTGTCACTCTCTCTATGTAAGATTGGGTAACTGAACCTCTCTCAGCTTTCGTTTCCCATCTAATCATCAGAGATAACAATAGCACCTGCCTTATAAGGTTGGTTTAACAATTGCTACGTGTTGAATTGTGTTTCCGCCAAAATCTGAATGTCGAGGTCCTAACCCCCAGAACTTGAGAATGTATCTTATTTAGAGATAGGGTCGTTGCAGGTATAATTAGTTCAGATGAGGTCACACGGGAGTAGGGTGGGCCCTGATCCAATATGACTGGTGTTCTTATTAAAGAACTTTGAGGGCAGACACACAGAGAGAACATCTTGGGAAGATGAAGGCAGAGATCAGGATGATGCTTCCACAAACCAAGGACCACTGAAGATGGCCAGCAAACCACCAGAAGCTGGGAGAGAGGCATGAAACAGATTCTTCCTACAGTCCTCAGAAGAAACTAACCCTGCCACACCTGGATCGTGGAATTCCAGCTTCCAGAACTGTGAGACAATGAATTTCTGTTGTTTGAGTCACCTAGCTAGTGGCATTTTGCAACGGCAGCCTGAGCAAAGGAATACAGAGACTAAGAGAGTCACTACCCATAAAGCACTTAGAACAGCATCTTGCACATAGCAAGTGTTTACTAAAAGTTAACTGCTGTGATTATATTAAATTATAAATCTTTCATTTATGTTTTAATTGCATGGTTCTGCACAGTTCCAAGAACTATAATAAATGGGAAAAATTAAACCATAATTAGGAAGTTGGTACATTTATCAAGACTAAATGATTTCCCATATTTAAGGAACTGTCATGGAATTATGCTATAAATTATGATAAAACATTTGTTTAAATGATCATTTAGTTATAAAATATGCCATTTTCTTGCATATATTTTTACATGAAAGTATGATAAACTGAATTGCATTCAGTTACAAAATGATTAAAATGTAAATCAACAGAAAAGCCTCAAGATAACTCTCAGAATCTCATTTACTAATTTACATCACTTTATCGTATTTATCTCAGGCATTATTTTATTTTATTTTTTTACAAAGTACAATTCCGATCTTTTTTTCCCTCTATACTGGCAAATAAAACTACAGTGTGTAAGAGCTTTATGAGGAACTGAAGTTATCCTTGACTTAGATCATTATTTTTCAGAAAAAAAAGGCTTCAAATATTTTGCCACTTTTCCATTTTACAGGTTTTCGGCTATTAGCCAATATTTTAAACATTAAAATGAAGCCCTCTGATCAAAGTAGAAGTATTAGTACTCTATGCAATCTTGCCACTTACGATGAAATTTTCAAAAATGAATATTAGTTTAGGACAGAATAGTGTTTACTTAGAAAAATGAAAGCCCTAGAAAATGTATTTGAATCATATTCATTTTTAGAAAGGTTTTTCTAACATTGTTTTTAGCAGCTGACTATAAAAATTTTTTCTCTTTTTCTTTTTCCCCTTCCTTTTTCTCCCTCCCTACCTCCCTCATCTTGTCTCGCTTTCTCCAAATATATGAGTAGAGCTACACAATGCAAAAAAGCCCATCATTTAAAATAAAAGTCAGAATCGATTTGCTAACACCAAAGAGTTTTTTAACTGAATGCTTATTTTGACTTCTTATTGGCAAAGCCTGAATCTCAAACCACAATCACATAATCATTATGTAAAGAATATCACAATATGAGTTGGAAGAAACAGCTGTCATAATTTTACACTAAATTATTCAAACCTCAATCATTTTATCCAAGAACAAAAGTTACTCAAAATGTCAGATAACATTACAGGCATACTGCAATGGTATTCATCCTTGAAAATACAGAGGCAAAAGTTACCTTTGATATCAATTCAAATGTGTCAATATTTAAACAAATATTCAGGCACAATGCTGCTGTGCCCCCTTTGTTCAGTGAGGCAACCCTATAAAATCAGACATGTAACGATCTGCAAAATATGTATTAAAGTTTTTTAAAGTGCAGAAGTATTATATAATAGATGCCATTTGTGTAAGACACTTATTTGCTCAAATGTGCACTGAAATCTCTAAAAGTCTACCGAAGAATCTGAGGAAAAGAACTGAACGACTGAAAGCCAGTGTGAGGTGGCAGAATACCTTCCATAGGGTACCTTCCTACACTTTTGTATATTTACAGTGTGCCCTACCAACTAATCATGGGCTAAATGAAGTAAAATTATTTTAGAATTATTTTCAAGGCAACATGGTCATCTTGATAACTCAAACATAGGAAATAGCCTCCTTCTTCCCAGACACAAATCTGAGAATGGTGTTGCAAAGTTTCAGTGTCCTTATATAGACCTAGGAAAATTCTTCTAAAACAATAATTTTCCTCCCACTCTGTAGCTTCTGAAATTTTTTCTCATGAAATTAAAAAGCAAAACAAAACAAAGCAAAACGCAGTGGAGATCCTTACTATAATTCAACAAGTGGGAATTATCACAAAGCAGAACATCATATCTGAATCTCCTGGGTTTGATTAATGAAGACTTAATAACTTCTTCATATACAGGTGAATGGATCCCATATCCTTTTTTATTTGCTTAAAATCTAGGGTAACCAATAAATTAAATAAGCCTAAATTAAATAAATGAGATTTATGCACAAATTTTGCACATATATGAGATCAGAGATTTTTTTTAATCTGCAACTCAAATTTCAACTTGATCATTTAAAATTTTAACTTGGTCATTTAAAATTTTTTAAATAGGCTTTATTGTTAGGAAAGTTGTTCCATTTCTGTTTTTCTGTTTTCATTTTATTTTATTTATTTTTATTCACAAAACATGAAAGTGACCATTTTAACCATCTTAAAGTGTTCGACTGTGTGGCCAGTACACTCACCGTCTTGTGATACTATCCCCACTGTCTAGTTCCAGAACATTCTCACCCCTCTAAAAGGAAACTCATTAAACAATTGCTCTCTATTCCCTCCCGTCAGCTCCAGACAACCACCAATCTGCTTTCCATCTCTATGTATTTGCATATGCTCGATATTTCACATATCACTTTAAAGTGTACAACTCAGCACATTCACAGTGTTGAGCTCCATCACCAATATCTAATTCCAGAACATTTTCACCACCTCAGAAAGAAACCCTACACCCATTAGCAGTCACCACCTATACCCACTCCTCCCAACCCTTTACTAATCTGCTTTCTCCGTCTATAGATTTACCTTTCATGGACATTTCATATGAACAGATTTATACAGTACGTGGTATTTGTGTCTGGGTTCCTTCCCTCAGCATAATGTTTTCAAGGTTCATCCAGGTTGTAACATGTATCAGTATTTCATTCTCTTTATGGCTGAAAAGTATTGCATTGTAGTTATAAACCACATTTTGTTTATCCATTTACTGCTTGATGCACATTGGGTTATTTCCACCTTTTAGCTGCTATCATCATTCATGTGCAAGCTTTTGTTTGAACACCTAGAAGTGGACTTGCTGAGTCTTATGGTAATTCTATGTTTAGCATTTTGAGGAAACTGGTTTCCACAGTGGCTGCACCATTTTGCAGTCCCACCGTTACTCTGCAAAGGTCCCAATTTCTCCATATCCTCACTGACACTTATGCCTCTTTGGTCATAACCATCCTTGTGGTACGAAATGGTATTTTTATTGTGGTTTTCAGTTGCATTTCTCTAATGACTAAGGATGTTGTGTCTTTTCATGCACTTGTTGGTCATTTGTATATATTCTTTGGAGAGATGTCTATTCAAGCGCTTGGCCCATTTTTGTACGAGGTTGTCTTTTTGTTGTTGAGTTGTAATTCTTTATATAGTCTGGATATTAGGGCTTTGTCAAATGTATTATTTGAAAATATTTTCTCCCATTCTGTGGGTTTTTTCACTTGAGTGATAATAGCTTTTGATGCACAAATGTTTTTTAATTTTGATGAAGTCTAGTTTATCTATTTTTTTTCTTTTGTTGTATATGCTTTTGGTGTCATGGTTAAGAAACTATTGCCAAATTCAAGGTTATGAAAATTTACTCCTCTATGTTTTCTTCTAAGAGTTTTATAGTTTTAGCTCCAATATTTAAGTCTTTAATCAATTTTAAATTTATTTCTGTATATAGTGTGAGCTATTTCATTATTTTGCATGTAGATATCCAGCCACTTGACATTTGAACTAATAAATGTAGCACATATTAATTCATACTACATTTTTATGAATACTATATTTGATGTGCTAAATTATCTTCTAGTAGTAGTGAGATAAATTAAAATAATTAGGGAATGTGATATATAAATTAATTCTACATTGGGCTTCCATAATTTTCATCATTACTATTAGTAAATAAAATGAAAAATTTACAAGCAATTATGTGACTATTACTTCCATTTGCCACACTGAAAATCATCTGAAACAGTCACACTGAAAATGTACATAATATGTAACTTAAAAAAGAATTCACTGGTATTTAATTTATTGGAAACAAGAGATTTTAGCAGTGCAATGTTTCTGTGTAAAAGAAGTCACATCAACCTTGTTCATCTGCTCTGTGAAGAATTTTTCAATACAAACTAGATGAAATTGGGATAACCTGCTTCTTTGGTAGGGAACACCAAAGGATTAGGAGCTGAGAAATTCTGTAGAAGATTTGAAATGGTAATAAAAGAATTCTTCTGTGATGAAAAAGGAACCAAGGAGGCAAAAGCTTCCTTAGCACAATAAAAATGTTACTGTTTTCCAAGAAATAGTATCAATGTATAAGAGGAATATACTTTTCTTAGACGAGCATAAGCTGTGTTGTCTTCAGGAGAAAACTAATTTTCTTGTAGAAAATAACTATCATATTAGGGCTACTCACATTTATTACTCCTTCTTGAAGCCCTTTTATTTTTCATATGGAGAATGAAGTATTTTGATCATGGGCTCGGTAAGAGTGTGTAGCCAAAGGACCCTGAGTTATCATTACAAGACCACAGGGTTCTCAGAGATATTTTCTACCACATCCTTCTTCTTGCCTCCCAGGGCCAAGGGCAACCACATGATCCAAGGTCGACCAGTCGAATACTCTTTCTCCCCTTAGATATGAATTCCCAGAGAGGTAACATAAAGGCAAGAAAAATGGTTAGACTTTATTTATTAAGTGGAAGTACCTGGGTGAGATAATCGAGCAGTTTCTGTCAAGAGATGGCTTGGAGAGCCTGGTTTCAAGACTGATTGGTGTTAGTTGCTTAAAACCAAAGACATATAATATGACCAAGTTGGTAAGCTGTGTTTGCCTTCATCAAGGAGAAATATCTCTGACGTCATCACTGGGAAAGGAATCTATATGGAACTGGTGCCTTTGGGATCTTCTTCCCCCTCATGGCACAGGAGCCCACTATTTAGAGAGCCACTAGAGTCCTGTTGAAAAGACAGCCTGCCATAGCATCCTTTCCTAGCCAAAGATGACAGAGTTTGCAAAGCAAGAGGACGGAAGATGGCCGGATTCCTCTCTAGTGTGGACGAGTATTCCAAAGAACAGGAATGAATTGGTACTTCTAAGGCAGAGTAGGAGGAGAAAATTGAGGTGCTAAATGTTGTGAAGATACACCCACACAGAGTGTGTGGAAAGGTCTATATACCTTGTGTGGTACATCTTCATATTTACTGACCCTTCAAATGCTTAAATTATCATCCAAATTCATCATGGGCTCAGTAGGGGGTGATGCCAGGATGGTTCTTGGGAAGATTAGTGCCCACTTCTTGGTCATCTAGCAGCACATTCAGTCGAAGGAGGGCCACTGGGGCCCCAGCACCACTCCACTGATCACTAGTAGAAGAGGCTACAGAGCCGTGTGTGTGTGATTCACCGACACTAAGACCCTCAGGCTCTTTTTTTTTGATGGCTCCCCTTCCCCCACCAGGGTAGCAAGGGTGCCCTCCCTTCAATGGGACAGAGAGGAAGGGTGCTGCCATATCCAGGTAAACATTTCTCTCTCCGTTGGATAGTTATTTATTTGACTGAGTCATTTGGGGGGGTTTTGTTTAATTTTTATTTTTCAATTAGAGTTGACATTCAATATTATTTTATATTAGTTCCAGGTGTACAGCATAGTAGTTAGACACATATAAGTGACAAAGTGATCCCCCCAATTAATCTAGTCCCTACCTGGCACTATGCAATATTATTGACTATATTCTCTATGCTATACTTTGCAGCCCCGTGACTGTTTTGTAACTATCAATTTGTAGTTCTTAATCCCTTTACCTTTTTCACTCAGCCCCCCAAATTTCCCTCCACCTGGCAATTACCAGCTTGTTCTCTGTATCTATGAATCTGTTTTCATTTTGTTTATTTCGTTCTTTAGATTTCACACATAAATGAAATCATATGGTATTTGTGTTTCTCTGACTTATTTCACTTAGCATAATACCCTCTAGGTCCATCTATGTCCTTGAAAGTGGTAATATTTCACCTTTATGGCTGAGTAATATTGCAAATATGTACCACAACTTCTTTATCCAATCGTCTGTTAATGAGCACTTCGGTTGCTTCCATATCTTCACTAAAGTAAATAGCATTGCAGTGATCATAGGCATCCATCTTTTTGAATTAGTGCTTTGGTGTTCTTCGGATAAATACCCAGAAGTGCAATTGCTGGGTTATAAGGTAGTTCTATTTTTAATTTTTTGAAGAACCCCCGAACTGTTTTCCATAGTGGCTGCACCAATTTACAATCCCACCAACAGTACATGAGGGTTTCCTTCCCTCCATATCCTCACTGACACTTTTTTTTTTATTATTTATTGATGATAGCCATTCTGATAGGCGTGAGGTGATACCTCACTGTGGTTTTAATTTGCATTTCTCTGACGATTTGTGACACTGAGAATCTTTTCATATGTCTATTGGCCATCTGTATGTCCTCTTTGGAGAAATGCCTATTCAGATCCTCTGCCCATTTTTTAATTGAATTGTTTGTTTTCTGGGTATGGAGTTGCATGAGTTCTTTATAAACTTTGGATATTACCCTTTATTGGATGTATCACAGGCAAATATCTTCTCCCACTCAGTAGGTTGCTTGTTTGTTTTGCTGATGATTTCCTTTGCTGTGCAAAAAATTTTTAGTTTGACGTGGTCCCGTTGTTTACTTTTACTTTTGTTTCTCTCGCCCAAAAAGATATATCAGAAAAAAAATATTACTAAGAGCATGTCAGAGAGTTTACTGTCTATGCTTTCTTCTAGGAGTTTTATGGTTTCAGGTCTTATGTTTAAGTCTTTAATCCATTTTGAGTTTATTCTTGTATACGGTGTAAGAAGGTGTTCCAGTTTAATTTTTTTTTTTTTTTTTTTGCATGAATCTGTACAGTTTTCTTGACTGAGTCATTTTGGATACCCTTATTTCTTTTGTTGCTTCTGTAATCTCACAAAAGCTAAGAGGGGCCAGGTCAGGGGCTCAAAGCAGGCAGCTGGCAACTCAGGGCTGGCTCTAGGGCTAGCTTTCTCAGGAGTGATGTCAAGGGAAACGGATATTTCCCTCTCATCCTGCCAACAGGGCAGATATGTAGGGAGGGGCTGAGACATACGCCCTGTTTAAGAAGAAAATATTCACTGACCACAACATTTCCATGAGGTCCTAACACCCAACCATGATACTCTAGCATGAGATGGTGGAGGATACAATGAGGACAATATTTATAAATTATGGTTCTAAATGAATCCTTTCCTGGCCATCTGCCAGGCATCAAACTCTTGTATCATGACAATGTTTGCTATTTTTATTTATAAAGAAACATATCCCTCTCCTTATTTAAAAAAAAAACAATTTTAACTTATTTTCATTGTATTTATTGTACCATTTTAAAAAATACAGATAACTACATAGTGTTAATGATTCAATTTCCTGTGATATGAAGTCTTTCTTTTTATTGCTTCTGAGACCATCTCAGTCTTTTTACTTTTTTTTTTTAATCATAGTCTCTACTGATCTCAGCCTCCTTATTAATACAAATAATATTCTCCTAAAACAAATGAGGCTATCAGGTAGGCATTTTAAATGTCTTTTTTTCCTTGCCGTGTAGTAATCCTATTTGGTGGGAAGGATGTCCTATTGGGCACAGAGAGAAATGTTCTATTTGGCTGCAAAATGGTTTTTTTATGAGCTTAGAGCTGGTTTTCTCAGTTGATTCACCCTTGAGCCGAATGCAGTTTATCCAGGCTTAGTGTTAGGATACAGCAATAGTTCACAAGTTTCCCTGCTTGCAGATAAGCCTGCCTCCCATTTGAGATGCTAGAGAGTATGCAGTAACTTAAAATGCCTAGCACATTCCCTGCAAAATAGACCTTAGAACAATGCAGTTTTCTTTTAGGTGTGTGGTCCCATCCTCACACTCTAAATAGAAAATTATTTCCACCAAAGTCTCACATGGGGAAAACATCTTTCATTGATTTCCAATTTGGAGAACAAAGATGTGTGTCAGAGACCCGTGATTTATCAGTTATACCTACTCAAAGCCCTGAGTTAAGAGTTGCTTTGAGAGAGTTTGTCAACCAAGTCTCCTCTTTGGCCTTCCAGAAGTTTGTCCATGCCCTATGAACTCTGTTTACTTGGGTAGGTGACTATCCTCGACATCTAATTAGGAAATGACAAAGGGTCTCAAACCTGTGTACCCATTGGAAATACCTGATGCCCCAGTTCCATCTCAGAGATTCTGACAGTATTTTTAAATGCTTCTCCAGGTGATTCTAACCAACAACCACATTTGAGAACCACTGACCTTGAGTTGTCCCCTAATTTTCCTTAATTTCAGCTCAACTGCCATGCAGAAATGCAGTAGTTCTTAAAACTTAGCTCCCAAACCAGTAGCATCAGCATTCTTTGGAAACTTGTGAGATGCCAATTCTCAGGCTTTGCCCCAATGCATCAGAAACTCTGGGAACAGACCCCAGAAATCTGTGTCATAACATGCCCTCCAGGTGGTTCAGATGCACACAAAGCTTTAATAACCACTGCTGTCAAATATCAAGGCTTTTGCAGACTCTTAGAATCCCACCTCCTTTTAAAGCTAAGTCACCTCCATTCTGGACTGAAGCTTCAGGAAACAGGCTGATGCTGTTTCTTAATCCTCTGTTTTCTATATTGTTGTCCATAAAAACTCCCATCTGAATCTTACATCTGCTCAACTTTTTTGTGCTGTTGTGAGATTATTCTTCCCCAGTTAGATATTTTAATGGACAACACAGTAGGATGTTAAGCCAAGGGGTTTGGGCACACAAACTCAGACACCCTCTCCCTCAAGAGTTCTTTTAGTTTTTTTTAAGGTAGATTCTTTACTCTCTACTAAATTGCTCAAAATGGAACAATTCTTTCTCTAAAAGTTTGAAACTTAGATTGGCAGCTCAGACCTGACTTGGCAGTTGGCAACTCAATAAAGTAGCATTAGGCAAGATAACAGTGAATCAATTGTTCTTATGTTTAAAAAGAAAAAAGGAAGAAAAAAACGAATAGAAAGCTTATCTTTCAAATTCATGCTTGATTTTTTTGATTATATTTTTCTCCTCTCCCTTCTCTCTCTCAAGGGAATTATATAACGACAGAAAGACCTTTTTAAGGGTCAATGGGAAGTGGGCAGTTGATGAATGGTCTCAATTTCTTTTAAATAGCAATGTCTCCAAAAAAAAAAATAGGTCTAAAAAATAACTTCTTGAAATTTTTTTGAATCAAGAGGAAAAGTTAGTACATGACATGGACTGAACTGTGTCCTCCTCTTCAATGTTCATATGTCGAAGCCCTAACCCCCACAATGTGACTATATATAGAGATGGGGTCTTCAGGAGGTAATTAAGGTCAAATGAGGTCATAAGTGTGGGGCCCTAGTCTGATAAGACTGTAGCCTTATCAGAAGAGAAAGATCCCTCTTTCTGTGTGTCTCTCTCCACCACCTCACCTTCTCTTCTTTTCTCAATCATGTGAGGACAAAGTGGAAAGGCAAACATCTGCAAGCTAGAAACTGACCCTGCTGGACCTCCATCTGGGACTTCTAGCCTTCAGAACTGTGAGGATGTAAAGTTTTGTTGTTTAAACCACCCAGTCTGTGGTATTCTGTTATGGCAGCCTGAACTAAGACATTAGGAAACTACAAAAGAATAACCCCAGAGCACATTTACAGAGTACGGTTTTCACTTTTAACAGAGGAGGGGGACAATTGAAAGGATTTCTAGTTTCATGGCTGCTTTTTTATGCAATAATTTTATACCTAATGTGCAAGTTGCCTTCCTTAAAATAATCTCAGCTACAAGATAGATAAGCATGTGGGCATTGAGAAAAGGTATGAAAAAGATTCTAAAGACAGTAGAAAAATAGGAATAATTTATGTTAAAAAATAGAATTCAAAGATGATATTCCTGAAATGAAACCAGTGAAAATTAATTCCAAGTAAACCCCATACCATTTGGCTGCATTTTGCATGTTGGCTGCTTTCTTATCTACTAGCAATGGAAAATGTTTTTATAACTCCAATTTCCTTTATCAAAATTGGGAGCTGATGGGTTGATAAACTGCTCATCTTCTCTGGGGGAGGCCCACGCACAGGGGTAGACCAGTTCATGACAGTCATTAGGCTACGTCAGGTCCACTTGGCAACGTGTCCTGGGTAAGAAACAGCCTGCGAGTGCTTCTCTAAGCAGAAAACACTGTTAGGAAAATTTGCACCAGGAAACAAAGTGGGGAAAGCAGGTAGATTCATCGACATGGCCCATAAAATACCATCTGACCTCTGGCTGAGCCATGCCTAGAACTCAGGCCACCTTAAACCAAGCAATTTTCCAAAATTATATCCAAAAATGTAATTTTTATTCAACTATAAGGTAAGCTAATACCTTAATGACAAAAAAAAAACAGCATAAACATAATTGCCCATTTCCTTATATTAGCATAGTTCAAGGTGTGTTTTATGACAAACTGGTCATGTGTGAGAGACTAATAGGAATTTCTTGAAAAAAATTAATGCTGGTAATATTTATAAAAATTCTTTAAATATATGTTTTATTTTTATATGTACATATGAATGTGCGTACATGAGAATGTACATATAAAAATAGACTAGACATTTATGTATGTGTGTGGCAATTGCTAGACATCTTTATTCAGTGGTTCTTTTTGTTCTATGCCAATCTGCTGAATGTCTGAAAATGACATAAACTCAAGATGTTTGATCTGAATATTGACTCATCAACCCTTACCAAGAAGCCTTCGTCATGCAAGGCATTTATATGATTATGTTTGGTAAATGTTGTGCTTTTTTTTCACATTAATAGTTCGTCGTAATATTATGTTCTATTTCTTGGTGCTTAATAACCTTTTCGTAAGGGCGCCTTACAGCTCAGCGGCTTTTACTGAGGTTCTCTTGATTCCTTATAATTTCCAAAGTGCCCCTGGTCAAATATCTTGGGGAAATGTCACGCTCAATGGTACTCTGGCTTAGAAAAAGAGAAATAAAGGGAGTGTGTTACAATCTGCACACACAGACACCATAAGTAATCTGATAAATAATGTAAAGCGAGCAATAGCTCTGTGACATTTCTGTTGTCTGCTTCACATCCAGGAAATAGGACTCAGTTATCCTCACAGCTTCCTGGCCACTGCTGCCGTTCCCAGGGGGGTGGGGGGTGTGGATAGCTGGCAAACGTTCAATTCTACTCTCTCAAGGAGTTTGCGCTGCTACCAGCTTCCATTCTCCTTTTCCACCTGCTGTCACCACTCAGCTAACTAGTGCCCATCTCCCTCCTCATTAAGAAGAAGGCGTGCTGTGGAGATGCTTTGGGTGCAATCACAGCAGAAGAGAGTGAGTTGGTACTAAAAGTACTAGAGCTGCCATTCTCTTGAGCCACCACTTGGCTCGGGTGGAAAACAGCTAAGCCTAATAGTGACTTAAGGGAGGATACAACTGATGAGAAGGGTGATGCGGTCTAAATATAAATGTCAAAAAAAGTAAAAAAATCAAGTTCTTGAAATGGACTACTGCTGAGGGATTGAAAAAGCATACAGTGCCTATCAAAGACGATGGTAGTAGAAATCAAAATAAGTCAGTGTCATTACAAAACAGGCCACCCTTACAAAACCGCAGATCTAGCAGGAATTTTGGAAAAAGTATGTCTTGATGGTGTCACATAGATGGTTTGTTTGATTTTTCAGAGAAAGAGTGAAGTTTGCCTTTGAGATGGGTAATCCTGAATCCTGAAAAAAATTACTCAAGTAGACTCCTTAGGTGAACACAGTTAAGGAGTCACACATTCTAGGGACAAGCTGTGAAGTCATTATGAACTGAAAAGCCCGTGATTTATACCTAACAGGTATTATTTTGTTCATTTAATTTGCTCTTTCTCATGACACTGCAAGTTCCATAATGGCAAGAACCATGGTGGCCTGTCCCATTCACCATGCTCCCTCAGCCCATACAGCACAGGGCCCCGCACACAGTAGGCCCTCACATGTGGTGGGATGTATCCACATATGAGTAAAGCATAAATCACTAATCTTATGCACATAACTTACAAAGTACGAGGGCGGGACTAACCCGTCAACAGTGCTTGTCAGGTGGAATTGCTAGTTCCAATTAGAGACACATTTATTCATTAACATATTAATACATGAAACAAATGTTAAAGATATATTTAGTACAATAGTTATCTAAGAGACCTAACTTTATGCTTATCCTTTTTCTCTGTTGTCTTAAAATCAGGAATAATTACTACTCATCTTTTTATTGTACAGTAGCGTCTAGTAAAGGTCACTCCAGTGGTCATCGCCTCTGAATAGGCCATCCTATTCCTTTTTGTTGGACTCAGAAAAACTGCATTTGTGCTGGTTGCAAAGTGAAAGGCCTCTTTGTAATTAAATTTTCACATGTGCGTTTTTGTCATATTCAGGGTTTAATAAATCAGGGCAGGTGACAACAGAAGAAATGTATGCGAGTACAAATAAATATCTCCTCATACCATCTTACCATGATTTCTAAAAACGTCTTTAACTAGAAGTCATTTTTATGATAACCTGTATTTATTTTTCAAAATAAGACACTTTAAATTTCTGATGCCGAAATGGACTATTTTCTTATGCAAATTCCTCAGACTTCTATTACAGTAAGACAGTGGATCAGATTCCCGTGTGGTCATTTCCTAAGCTGGGACAAGTCATTTAACCACGGAGCCTCAGTTTCCCCATGTTCAAGGAGCATTAGGTGCCCTTGATAATGATGACTGCGCCCCCACTTCTCATGTCTAACCACTTACGTCATGCCAGGTAAAGCTCTAAGCACTTTACAGATTTGACTCCTTGAATCTTCATGTTACTTCTCTCGGGCAAGTACTATTATTATCCCCAATTTACATAAGAGGAAACTGGAACACAGAAAGATTGAGTGACTCGCCCAGACTCACACAGCTGGTAAATTGCAAAACTGAAATTTGGGTCCAGGCAGTGAAGCTCCTGGGCGCATACTCCTTACAATTCCACGCTATCCATTCCCACAGCGTTTTTTAAAACCAGATCACTCTCTCAAATACGAAAGAAAGGTACCTGCTCTGTTAGCTTAAATCAATATGCATGGTTAAGATTTTAGAGAAATTATAGCTATTACCTATACAGGAGAGTTAGAAGAAATGGCTCAATTTTCTGTTTAGAAGAGGCCTCTGCATCTGCTTTTTCTGCTGCAAATATCCATTCACTGATTTTTTATTTTGCCATGTTCAATATACACATTTCCATATAATTATTTAAATGCAATAGACTTACGATCATCTTTAAATCTATATTTGCCACTTGATTGTTTACTTGGGTTTTTTAATATAATTCAGGTTATTTTCATTTAAATATCTACTGCAGGTTGGTACTGAATGTTAGGAAAATTTGTTACAGTAATTTTCCTGATAGCTTAAAATGATTTAAAACCATGGAGTAGCCTTCACAGGGTGAAATGTACAATCCGTGAATCCATTTTCAAGAGAGGAAAAGGACTTCTGGAGACATGTTTAAACAGAAAATGTTTAAAAAGGAAGAAAAGAGGGAAACTATATAACCTACTGTACTTCCATACTTCAAAATCTTAAAGAAATAAAATTGGGATGGAGGTAAACTTATTCCCTTTTATAGGGTATTATTGAGACCTGAGAATATTAGTGGTCCTCGTCTGGGAACTTCTGAGTACTAAGCCAAAACCAGGAATTATTACTCCATTTTGAACAGATTTGTAATGGAAGTTTTTAGTACTAGGCTCAGGCTGCAACCCTGTCAGATGCTTATATACTTTCACTAAAGGGAAAAAATAAGATAATGAGAATCCCCATTACGAAATGGCAACGGGGCACCATCGAAATACAGAGACAGACATAGTCTCTAAAGTGACCTATATATTAAAATTGTGTGCTATATTGACCATAAACACAGATATTGAAAGAGGAAAGACATTATTTTAGCAGAGACTTTAAAAAAATTTTTTTTAAATTTATTTAAATTTGTTTCAAGTATACCGTACATTGGTTAGACATCTATATGGTTCAAAAAATGATCCCCCCCCCGCAATCGCTCCTTCCCTCCCCGGCCCTCCACCTAGCCATCATATTAATGCTAACTGTATTCCTTCTGTCATGCTCCCCATCCCCTTGACCAACTATCAACTACTAATTTGTACTTCTTTAACCCTTCACCCCATTCTCTCAGTCCCCCAACCTTCCTCCCCTCTGTCCATCACCAAATTGTCCACGATACTTATGAGTCCAGCAAAGACTTTTTAAGTGACTATTATATATCAGACACATTATGTACTGTAGCTACAAAAGATGAGACCATGTTTTCAAAGTTCTTACAGAAAAAAAATATGAAGACAGGTCTGCAAACAGAAAAATCAGCACGTATCACCAGAGACGCTTTGATACAAGCAGGCAGAGAGGTTTCACAGCTCTCCTCAGAAACTTAAAGAAGTCTGTGAACCAAAAGGTTTAAAGGCCACTGAAGAAATCACATTAATGTGCTGAGTTTGAATTTTTATACTGAAGATTATGTAATACCATCTAAGAATCTGAAAGAAAGAAAACCTCTTAATCAGATATGAATTTCAGTACAATTAGTTGGACTTCAGGTTACAACGGGAAAGAACGTGGGCTGGAAGGAAGGAGGCTGGCAGCTTGAAGTGATGTTAAGAGAGTCTGCAATGAGTAATCAGGACAAAAGATGAGAAATGGCTGAACTCGGGCAGTGTCATAGAAATGGACAGAGGAGGCTGATTACAGAAATATCTACAAGGTACAATCAGAACTTGGGGGTGGATTAGATGCAAAAGATGAAAGGGAAGACAGTTGAGGAAGATCTGAAGATATAAGAATAAAGGGGGTGAGCAAACTGGGGGTGGGTCAGTGCAAGAGGAGAAAAGACTCATTCAGTTTGGAACACCTGAGTATGAAGACTTGATTAAACAATCAGTAAAAATGCTCACATGATATAATAGTTGGATCTATGGCTCTGGAGCTGAACAAAGAAATGCAAGTTAAGAGATCAAGATTTAGAAGTCATCAATTCACTCAGGCTCTGACGGCTGCTAACGGAGCATATGAGATTGTTCAGGGAAGACAAGTAGCATGAGGAGAAGTATGTGAAGAATTCGGTGAACCCCAGAGAACACTAATATGTAAGGACAGACAGAAAAGAAAAGGCTGAGAATTTTTTACAAAGAAACAGCAAAAGAAGAAATGAGAAGGAAACCAAAAGAACATGTTTCCGAAAGCTCTCCCTACTTGGCTTCCAAGAAGAAAGTGACAATTAATCAACAACGACAAATCTTACAGTATTCTAAGAGAGCCAAAGGACTAAATTTCTTCTCTAAGATGATGGAACGCAACCAAGGATATTTGAGTTTTTATATGGATGGTCTTGCTTTACCTGTATAAAGTGGCTCAAAACTTTTTTCAAGAAACACCCTTCTTTCTGGAATCCAGATGGTGGGCACAGATTGCAGCCTGAGTTTCACTGGGGATCATGCCATGATGAGAAAGACAAGCACAGCAGTGACACAGCCTCGCCTGAGAGCCAGACGATGTTGTCTCGCTCTCCTGCAACTGCCCTCTCGATCTTTCTTCCAACCTCTCCATCTTTTCCATACGGGAAGGGCCAGATTCCAGAGATAGGTTAATATTTCTGACACTTATTTCTCTAGGTTTTACTCAGCGAAACATAAAGGAAAGGAATGAGACGGGTCTTTTGCAAAAGATTTTCCATTTTGAAGATATGAGACGGGTATGAGCTCTCTTTGATGCAGCACCTCACCTTGACCCCTTTAAATCTTGTCTTTTTTCCTGACTTTGAAACAGTCGATGAAGACATGGTGCCGGAAGCTGCTGCGGTCATCTTGTGCCCATCAGTGTAGCTGTCACTGACAGACAGAGGATGGCAGAGCTTACAGATTGAAGGAAATTGGTTTCTAGATAACATTAGTAAATGCCTAAAACACACTAAAAAACACTCAAGTCTGGATTTCTTATTATGTGAGGAAAAAATCATCCTACATAGTTTAAATCAATTTGAGTCAGATACTTTTACTTAAAGCCAAGAGCATTCTAACTGAGGTACTCTATATACTCAGGGGCCTAGATAATTGTGTTATTTAGACATAAATGGAATAAACCCACATGATCTGAATAGGAATGATATAATTCTACTTCTGAAAAAAAAATCAAACTGTGCATAGTATCTAACAAATATGATAATTTATTTTCCTATTATAATGAAAATGCATATTTTGACAAAGGCAGTAGTTGAAGCATTGAACCTGAAGTGTCTACGGCATTAGATACGGCATTAGAAGCTTAAGATTAATGGTTCTGGGAAACACGGGGAAGTTTTTGAATTGAAATGCAACAAATTAATAAGCTCTGCACATATCTGTTGTTGAGCTGCCACAGAAAAAGAACAAAACAGTGTGTCAGGAGACTAGATTAGGATGGCAAACAAACTTCTCCCTATTCCTCAACTTGAAGCTTGAGGTCAGGTTTTTATTTGTTTCTTTGTGTTTTTAAAGTTTCCAGACACAGTGCATTGCATTGATTGCCAGTATATATATGTCTATAATAAACCCTGTATAGATAGCAGCAAATGAAACCATTGGGGCAGGCCTTAAAGAAACACAGAAAGAAAGCAGGTAGATGAGAGCCAAAGCCTCCCTCAGTCAGGTACCAGCCAGGTAAACACTGCCTAAAACAGGCAGGTTCTTACATCTCGCCACTTTCTGAGGTTCTTTCAGAGGAATGGCAGGAGTCTGCAGCTTCCAAGGGAGCCTAGGAACATTGCTTTTCATTCCTAAAACTCCTCTTTATTCTGATGACCTCCAAAATTAGCAAGGAGTGAGCTATTGGGACAGAAAGAATTGGCAAATATTACCGGTACTAACCTATCATCTCCGAGCCAGCAAACGAAGAAGTTCTCATGGAAGATATTAGCCTGATCTTTTTTAATATTAAAGACACGGACTTACACCGAATATATTTTTGCGATGAAGTAACTTTTCTAAAGCAACTAGGATGGTCCCCTATGGATGCGGTGAAAAACAGAACTCCCTGCGTGTGTTCTAAGTCACAGAAAGCCTTTCCTGGCTTTCCCATAGTTCCACCACAATCCAGCTCTCACAGGGCAGATATTGTCTGCTGATGTCTGCACAGTGACTTTAGCCAAGTTATCAGGGCTCTTCCTGAACGTCTGAGAACACATCAATTACATCGAAATTTGCCATTCGTTCAAGACTTGCCCGTTTTTATATTTCTCATGAGATTCACAAAATACATCAATAACCGTAGGGCTTCCAGAACAATGATTAGGGTCGCAGGAGACCACAATGCTTAGAAAGAATGGAAACAAGGGGGTGTGCAAATAGATCTCACTGGATGCCAGCAAATAATAGCCTCCGTGTTTTTCTTTCAAATAAGATGTCACTGGTTGGTTTCGTCCGTGAGAAATGTGTTGTGTTTGTCTGGAATCACAGGTATTATTATTCTCTAGGCAAACTGTGAATTGAACAAAAAGAAAGATTCCCAACTGTGAATGTGTTTCTGGGTTCTGAGGTTAAAGGGAACCCTTTTGAAAATTTTGGGGAGTTAAAATTATAAGCTTAATATATGCTCTTCCAAAGGCAAAACTACATTTTGAATAAATCCATAGGCAGAGCTGAAAGCCAGTTATTATTTTTTAAGAAGACTAATCAGAATTAGTAGGGTTAGCATTGCATCAAGGAAATCAAAACATTACCATTTCAAACACATTCTCTCCACACCAGTAACTAAAAGAACAAAAGCTCAAAGCATCCTTCAATGCCCAAATAATCCTCAAGCTTCTCAACTTTAGTGAAAAAATAAGCCTTCTTTTTAATGGTAACAACTTCAAACTCCACATTGATCCAGGTCACTAGGTCAAGAAAAGTCTTCTCTCACATGGATGAAAGTGTATGTTTCATCTTTTGACTGACCTATCTTGAAAACGTTTTCGACCAGTTACTTCTCAGTAGTGCATTCGAATAACCAAGGTGCTGTCCACTTTCAGTAAGGCCTGATTAATTGGACATATCCTGATTGTGATTTTCCTTTTTAACATGGCCACGCTGACATGCCAGAAGTCTAGAGCTGTTGCTATGCACAAGCAAAGCACGATTCTAACGGAATGACGTACATGGCATGGTACTAAAAGGCTTTATGTTTTCCACTTAGATGTGGCTAAAATTCCCCCCTGCAGCAAAACTTTACTTAACTTGGAGTAAGACAGTGTTTGCAGAGGTTCCTTTTAAAATACAAACACACCTTCTTAGGTTCTACTTAACGTCTTAACCCATTAAAAGTCACTAAAAACTCACTTGTTTGATGAGCAAAGAGAAGATTCCAGAGAGTAAGGGACAGGTATACTTTGAGGAGAGGTGAAGGCAGAAGGTAAGACATTTTAGAGCATGAGCAAGGCAAGAGGAGGATGGGTGCTGTGGAGGGAAATGAGTCTCCCCAAGTTCATATGTTGAAGCGCTAACCCTAAATGTGCCTGGATTTGGAAATGGGGCCTTCGGGGGGGGGGTCATTAAGCCTGTGTTTGTTCTCGTTCTCTCGTTCTCTCTCTCTCTCTCTCTCTCTCTCTCTCTCTCTCTCTCTCTCTCTCTCTCAAGGGGGATGTGAGGAAAGGCCATGTGAGAACACAGGGAGGAAGGGGTCATTTGCAAGTGAGAAACAGGTCTCACCAGAAACCAACTCTGCATCACCTTGATCTTGGATCTCCAGCCTCCAAAACTATGAGAAAACAAATGTCTGTTCTTTAATCCGCTCAGTCTGTGGCATCTTATTACAGCAGCCCAGGTAGACTAATAAAATGGGAAATCTCAAGAACCCAGAAGATATAAGCAAATCCCTAGCTTCAGAGAATAAGAAATGGAAAGAGAGAAAGGCCAAGCAGTGAGGTGACCAATCAAGAAAAAGGCAAAATTTCCCAATGTTGCATCCAGGCTTAAGACCTAACTAGCCACATACGACTGATAAATGAATCAACAGTCCTAATTTTGAGTTGAAAGGTGCACTATAAGTAAATTGTAGATATTAGGAATCATCTGTATTTCAGATCAATATACTATTTCAAAATGAATTCAATAGAATACACATAATAAGAAAAAATTCCACAGATATTTTGTTTTTAGTTCAAACATTTGTGTAAAGTTCTAGAAGTATGGGCACCAAATCTTAAAAGTTATTTACCAATGATACTTACAACTAATTTCACCTAACAGGGAGGATATGAAATATTGTCTATATTTTGCACTACCGTGGACTAATAGCTTGTCAAAGCTGGAGGCAAACTATGAGATTAGTGCTCAGTCCTCTCCTTTAATACAATTCTATAGTTGTTTGACTTTATTTAACATTACTGAAAATAATACTTTAAGATAACTGTTAAGATCATTATTTACCTAGATAATTATTAAGATAATATTATACTGTATTCAGAAGGGTAAACTTAATTGTTTTAAAATGGTCAATTTCTAACCTATCAATTTCTCTTTACTCAAACCAAAATTATTCTCCGACTTCGAGGTAAAATTTTTTAAATTATTAAAGTGTCAGTCTAGCGCATAATATAAACACAGACATAAACACAAATATATAGATATTTCTAAGTAAAAAATTCTGCGGGCTCATTTGAGATTTCAGTGTCCATACCACGGAAAGGCTGTCTTCAGTTCTTCGGTCCCTCCTCGTGCTAAGCACTGGAGCGGCTGAGATCACCCCGAGGGACAGTCTTTGGCTTCCACCTGCTTTGTGACTAACGCACAGAGTGTGTGCTGTGGTCACATGACAGCTTCAACCTGTTCCCTCTAAAGCTAACCTTGACACCACTTATATAAAAGCTTATGACCCCGAGACTTTTCTTTTCTAAGGAAATAATGGCAATCCTAATCCCAGGATTGTTTTATTTTGTGGTTATTGTTTTCATTTTTGTTTTTAAAGAAAAGGATTAGCAATATTTATTTTAAATACTGGTGAATTAATAGATTTTCTGAGTTCATTAACTAAGATATAACTAATAGATATCATTGACTCGTCATTATAGATTGAAAGGCTTGTAATTTTGTATTTTTGAATTGATTTATTGTTATTCCCTCTTGCACACCAAGACATGTTAAGAAAGCCTGTATGTGTTTACTTGTTATCTATCTTTGCAAACATATATATATGTATATGTATTTACATATGTGTATATATGTGTGTGTGTATATATATGTATGTATGTATGTGTGTATATATATTATTATTTCTGTAGTGTATATATATATATACACTACAGAAATAATATTTTGGAAACACATCAGTGTGACTCTTTCCCTCCATCCAGCCAGGGTCACACACAGCCCGGAGGAGAAATGGGATCTTTTAAGCAAGAATGCACATAAAACAAGACAAGTTACAGCTTTTGACTATAATATAGTATCTTGCTGCACAAAGTCTCACCACAGTCTTGAAAAACAGTTTGCTGAAAGGAAAAATGGGTTTCTAAATGACAAAAACTTCTTTTATGAATCAAAAGTTAAGATTAATGAGTGAGCCAGAAGCTCCTCCTTCCATTGGAACTTCAAGTGAGACTATCTCCTGGGGTGCCCCTGGGGTGCCCCTGTTAGAATGGAAATGATGATGTGGCATCTTTAGGCATGGAGGGAAGTTGAGACAGCACTCTCTAGCTCCTCACAGCTTGAGAATGATGTAGAAGGGATCATGAACTTCCCTAATGTCTCTCCCCGTGCTAAACTCGGGAAAAAGTCGAGGGTTCTGGGCTTGGGCTTGCTGAGGGCTCTGTTAACACACCTCCATAAGGGGTGAGGTAAAAACTGAGAAGGGCCTGAGAGTTTACCTTACTTTAAAGCTAACAAATTCGACTTCCACTGTTTTGTAGACACTGGAAGAAAACACCAGACTCCTTGGACAGAGCTAAAGGGCAATTTATAAGCCACAGTAATAGTGGTGACCTGATTTTCAGTATATTTTGTGCAGATTCTCCAAGGCCCAGCCCCACAGGGCAACACAAAGAATACCTAGTGACAACAGCACACAACTTAAGGAAGCCACCTTTTTGTAGTGGAGAGTCAACATGCCTGCTCTTTGCTCTACCTTCTGAGGCCATTCAGTGTATAAATACGCTTAAATGATCGTCCAGAATGAAGGGCTCTTAGCACCTTGCCCATAAGACGTGCAGAAATGCTAGAGACCCATGGAGAACTGTCCCCTGACAGGGTGAAGTGAGCCACTAGCTGGGTGATACAGTCAAGGTCAACCAACCTGGAGTCACAGCCAGACCTACCTACATGGATCTGGAGAGTTGCTCAGAGCTGACGCGGAGCCTGGTTTAAACTCCCAGAGCAATCACCATGAATTGCTTATGTTCTGAGACTAGAACACAAGACACAGCCACCTCAACGATGAGGTCAGAGGCCTATGTGCAGAGACAAGCATGATGAGACAGTGTCACTGGAATCAGGTACTCATTCCCACGGATGCCATAAGGACACCTGTCATCTCCCTGCACCCAGATGCTACCCTGAGAAGGAAAAAGTAAGGGAAGAAATATATCTGGCAGGGACTTAAACTTTGAATTGCCTGTTTACTCAAATAATACTGAATTAACCTGAAAGGGACTGTATTAAGTGGAAGAATTGGGGCACCTTTAACTGGCACGTTTATCTTCAATGCTGGACACCCCATTCCAACTCTGATATAAATTGAGACTCCTGAGCGAGACAAGATCAGTCACAAGTAGGCACAACTATTTTTGCCTGAGTGTGATGTGTAAACTTTGACCCAACACTTTTGTGTTAAGTGTGTACTTCATAATCTAGAATGCCACGCTGTTAGAATATTTTTATGTCATCGTTAAATTTTTAAAAGTATGTTTAGGAGATATAAAAAAAATTACTTTATACAGTATGTATATGAAATGCAAAGATACTGCAGATGAGAAAAAAGATAAAAAGTAGGTCCTTTAGAGTTTAGTTCAGTTCACAGATGATTCCACAAATCCACCAAGGGAAGAAGGAATTTCTTTTTAAGCTACAACCGTAACCTTTTGAAGTTAATGTCACAGAACACAAACATGTCCTTTCACAAAACGTGCCTTGGAGCGACTGTCAGAGGTGTGATCATAGTTTACCAGACTATAAATCTGATCACATCTTCCACCCTCCACAGATTCCAAAATCAATAGTTACATGGCTCTTCTCTGAACTTTCTGTACATTTTTTTTTTTTTTTAGTCGAAGCTAACACCTAGGACTCTATAATGAGTCTACGATTTCCAATTATTACCCTGAGGTTTCTATATGCGGCCTTCTTATTACTGCTTATCAGGATCAATTGATGTATTGTAAAATATCCTGGCACAGAAACGCAAAGATCTGCCGGCAAAGTCTGGTTCTGCCACTACTACCTTCGTGTTTGTAGATAAGGGACAACCTTCATGTCCCTCAACTTCTTCATCTATAAAACTGAGTGGATAATTTATCACTAAAACTGATTTCATATTGTCAGAATTATCAAATCTCAGACTGATTCATGTAAAATTATGTTGTACAAATATAAATTTCTACCCTAAATTCTCTGTGAGAGAGAACTAAACTGGCTCTCAGAGCCACAACTGACTAGAAGAATCTAAGTGACGTTCCTTATCTCTAAGATAAATGACTATTTTAACGCGAATGGCTGCTTTGGGTTTGAAGGGGAAAAGTAAAAATAAGCAACAAAATAAAATAAATAAAAATTGTGTCACACACTACAATGAGGAGAATTTAGGGCCTCTCCCAACAATTTGAAAGAGAAACATGGGGCGGGGATCAGAGGGCAGGAGGAGAAAACAGGGTGAGCCCGGCAGACGGCCAGAAACTGGGGTTCCACACAGCGAGACGGTCAGAGGGAACGGCCAGGTGACTTCGCTAGGTGGCCATCTATTATACGATTCTAACTTATTTGCTGCGTAATGCTCTGTGTAATACATCACCCACTTTAGACTTAAATTTTATTAAAAACCACTACAGAGTCTAGCGCGTGTGTGTGATCTTTTGGGTGACAAAAGACTGGGTGATGGTCAGTGCTGGATGGTACCAAGGAGGAGACGCCTGCAACAGGCAAGGCCTCCACCAAGGGAAAAGCGTGACCAGAGGCAAGCAAGGAAAAGTAACACTTTCAAAACTCCGAGGACTTTTGGAAGAGACCCCGGGTTTCTGCTTTTTGTAGAATAAGAGTGGAGTCATTTTATTTGAATTAAAAAGACACGGGGACTTGGAACATCCTGGCACTTTAACATCTGAATGTTAACTTTACTCAATATTAACACAAAACGCATGGAAACTCCGAAGAGAAAGGAGAAGAAAATAATATGCCAACAACCAGATATTTTACCAGCCCATCTAATCTATAGCCTCCCAAGTTCATATTTCGAAAAATTGATTCTTATATTCAAATTCAAATAACTATTGTGTATAAATAATTGCCCTAAATGGCTCGCTTCATCAAAAATTTGGAAGGCATGGGAGCACCATTATAAAATTTAAAAAATGTTTTCTATGGAAAATGCTGAAGCCTAGAAAAATAAGGCATATTAATTCATTTTCATTCTTCGTCTATTTCTCATTTTATTTTGCAGAGTAATCACTTGCCCAGCAGCAGTAATGAAGCTGTGCTTTGGGGACAACGGATTCATTCAATGCCTTTGGGAGGATAGGCAGCTGAGTTCTGATGACCACGCTTGGTGAGTCTTTATTTTTCCCTGACTGTTGCTATAGTAACAAAGGAAGATGAAGGGAGTTATAAAATCTCCAGTGCTTCTTTGCAAAGCATTTCTTAAACTTCCTATCTGTATTAATTTGTACCCAAGCTTACCTTAAGAAATCCCTTAGTCAACACTGTTGAGATTTTATGCTTCCTGCTTCTTTATAGTTCTACGAACACTTCATCTACAAGACGGAAAACTGCTCACATGAGCTGAAAAACTTAGTGTATTCAGAAGTTCCAAAAAAGGAAGAAGGAAGTCGTCACCATAGAGAAAAAGAATGGGGGGAGGGGAGATAAAGAAAAAGTGCTACTCTAGAATGTGCAGTTCTATTTAGAGCCCAATATAAGAAAAACTCATATTTTATAAAATCAAAAGCATCAGTGTTCTATACCATCCTGAAGTAAAAGCAAGATTAGTCTCAACTATAGACAGTAAAGATGTATAATTTCCCCCACAGGTCTTTAAGTGTTTTTGTAGGATTTTGAGTATGCTATATTCATTGCAATCCCTATGCTAATTCATTTCAAAAATTCCACCTTAGTTTTTTTCCTCACTTCTTTATATGAAAATAACAATAGTTAACACTTTAATAGGACTCAATATACTGTTAATATTCATTCTAAATGATTTACATACATTAACTCTCTTAATCCATGTAATAATCAGGAAGAATTCTATCAAATGGAATACCTGCATACCAGGCTGCATCTCTAACGTGAAGATAAATTTGAAGTGAGCAAGACCAGCCTCCCAAGTAATATTGTAACACATTTCACAGAGGAAGACTCTGAGGCAACGAGGGGCTATGTGACTTGCCAAAGTGTTTTAATCAAAAGAACACTGGCCGCTACAAAACACTAATTCCAAAAAAATATAAAAGCTCAAACAACAGAAGTTTATTTCTTGTTCATATGAAGTCCCAAGCAAGTGTTTTGATTGGCTGGAACTCTCTTCCAAGAGCTGATGTAAGCACCCAGACTCTTTATCTCTAGTGTCTCTGACTTCTTCAATACATAGCTTTCAAGATTGCAAGGTGTGTTAATTTCTTATTACTGCTGTAACAAGTTACTATGTATTTAGTAGCTTAAAACAGCATAAATATATTCTTTTACAGATCTGTAGATCAGATATCAGACCTGGGTCCACCTGGGCTGTGGTCAAGGTCTGCATTGCTGTCTAGGCTCTTAGAGAGAATCTGTCTCTTTGCCCTTTGCAGTTGTTAGAAACCACCTGCTTTCCTTGGCTCGTGGTTCTCTCACATCTTCAGAGCTAATAACATCAGGCGGAGTCTTTCACACGATGCCACCTCTCTGCTCTCTCCTCTGGCTCCCTCTTCTGCTTTTAAAGACCCAGTAATTACACTGGACCCACTCAATAATCCAGGATAATCTCTCTATTGAAGGTCAGTTGGTTAGCAATCTAATTCCATCTGCAACCCTTTGCCATGTGACCTAACATATTACAGATTCTGGCGATGAGGACGTGGACTTTTTTTTTTTAATCTTTTAAAATATTTTCACTTTTTTTTAATTTATTTTTTTCATGGTGACATTGGTTAATGAAGTCCAAAAATTTCAGCTGTACACTTTAACAGTAAGACATATATATTTACATTGTGTGTTCACCTCTGATAGAGGACACGAACATGTTTAGCAGGGCCATTAGTCTGCCTACACAATGCTTATCTTCGTAAACTGGCACATGGAAAGTTAGACGGGTTTCTGTGACCTGTTCTGAAAGTGGTGCGCATCTCTTCTGCTCATTGTCTTTTGGCTGGAACTCAGTTATGTGCACATGTTTATGCAGTTTACTTGTTTTCCCAGGAAGAAGAGGAAAAGGGTTTGGAGCAGACATCCAGTCAGGAAGTGACAGAGACGAGGCTTTAACCCTGGCAGTCGGCTTCCAGAATTCCTCCTCTTGATCACAGTCTAGACAAAATTCTACCCTTAATCTTTCTGCTCATCTTCCAAATCTAAAATTTCCTCCCGAAATAAATGCAATTTCCATCCAGTTAACTCCAAGAAACTTACTCATTCATATCTTCCCAAGTTCAAACTAAGAACAGCATTTTCTTTTTTTCCAGCTTTGTTTAGGTATCATTGAAATATATATATATATATTTAGTATATAGTATTTAATATTGTAAGAGCTTAAAAGGTGACATCAGAAAGGAATAGGCCAAATTGGTAGGTGTCCAAGATATTTTCTTGTTTCTCTAAGAAGATTCTTTAATATTTAAAAAAATATATATATCTGCCCAATCACTGATTCTTACCTTTTAGTATTTGTGATGTATTAAGAAAATAATGAAGGCAATTCAGCCTCACCTTTTAAAAATTCACAAATGTGCGAAGACCAAAAACTTAACACACAGTTTCAGAGGTGTCGTCTCTCATTCTCGCTCCCTGTTTTGAAGAGCTTGGGTGCTTCAACCTCTGATTAATAAGCAAGAGGTTGGAGAGGAGAGCCTGACAGATCGATAAGCCATGACAAAGAGTGGAGATTTTCATTTTGCAATAGAGAACTTCATCTCTTCAGGACTCAGACTCCTCTTCTTTCTGCTACCTCTCTCTTCCAGGCACGATTTTCCTTTATAATTTTTTGAAACTAGTACTCTGGTTCTGCTATCTTATCTTAATTTTTCCCTTATTATATTCTGGGCTCTACTTTGCAAATTCAGTTTAACAATAGTCTGCAGACCCGGCATTTTAATTTACAACATTCTCTAAATGAATAGACATCATTAATTCCTTCGCTCGTTTATTCAGCTATGAGCTCAGGTTTAGAATAGTCAGACATTAAAATAAAATAAAATTTTTTGAATTTAAATATTTTTCAATAAAAAATTATTTGTGAAAATAATTAGGACACAATGCTTTGAACGTTTTTTTCCTCTGGATTTGCATAGTTAATTTTGCAAACTTGCTTCATGCCTATTCAGATGGCTGAACACTCGAGAATTTGGGAGAACAGTAAAGGGACACACAACCTCCCTGGTTGTACCTCTTTTCCTCCAATGACGATGCCTCAGTGTATGAGAGACTCACCGCGCTTTCCTAAAGCAGCTAATGCTCAGCATCACAGGGCTTGAAATCCATCCCTAATCATCATGTTGAAGGATTACGTTATTCTTCAATTTCAGGCTTCTGGTCAAAGATTTAAATATGCTGTTCCACAGTAGGCAATCCAGTAATTAATAAGAACTTCTTTGTGTGTCATCTGAGTCTCAAAAGTGTTATATCAATGGTTGGGATGAGACAACATGAGAATAATATTTTAGTTATGCTTTTAAGCATTAATTTAAGACCCTGTACATCTGCCCACAGTCAATATTCTTAGTTCGTGCGGTCATGCAGGCTGACACACGTTTCTATACTTGTTTGACTCAGACCATGCTCATCACGGGATGATAAATGGCTTCCATGAAAGTCAAGGGCCTAATAAAGACATTACATGTGGGGAAAGAAAAGTACTCTGATCTCCATGCTATAGTGAAGAAGAGCGAAGAGCTCTCCCCTTGGAGACTATGAAGTAGTTGTTGGGAAGCTAAAATGTTCTCGAACTTCCCAGGAGAAAGTACGAAAAAGTAATTGAAGCACGATGATTGATTTTTGCTTCTGTTTTGTTAGGAGGAAAATACAGCATCTTAGAAGGAAGACTGGAAATACACAAGAAGTCATGTTATCCAAGGCCACCAGGACCAGTAGCTGGGAAAATAACCATGAAAAATAAGTTCAAGTGGGTAATCACAAAAACAATATATATTCACCCCGAACATTTTATTTCAACACAGAACATTTAAATGTACATTTATTTGCTGATCGTTCAAGACTAGGTCTTTTCCTAGGTAAGGGTTAGTTGGTTAGAGTTCTGCTTCATCTTTACACTTATATTACATCTGTTTCAGTCTCTTTAAAAACAGAGCTAAAACTTAAAAGCATGTCTGAAGCTACATGAATGCATAGTCTTCCCAGCCTTTTACGTAGGTCATGCCCAAAGCTAACTGGAAAGCAATTTGTTAGCAACTCTCTAACATATCTTTCTGAAGGAGTCAACTTAATTTTCCCAAAAACAATAATCCTCTTGTTCTTGACACAGATTAGGTAAATTAACAAAATCTTAATTAAACAACATACCTTCTATTACCCCTATAGTTATATAATTATCCTACATTTATATTTTAGTTATATTTGGCATAAATAGGTTTTAGAACAAATGGACCTGACTCCTGGCAAGCATGCAACTCAACCAAGAAAAGCAGGCATATTAAAGAGGTACCCACAGACTGTGGGCATCAGGACACATTCTAGACAGGCAATGGAGAGTGTCAATTCATCTAAAGAAGCTTAGATTAACAGGTGTTTGCTTAAGAGAGCATCTGCCATTAATATCAAAGAATAAAAATACATTCACATCCCCAAAAGCATCTTTGGACTACCTCTAAATTATTTATGAATCAAATAAATAGTACTGTCTTTCAGCAACTAAGACTATAGTCTATTATCAAACATTCGGAGTTTACCTCTTAAGTCAAGAGTGAAATAGCAATAGTCATTCGTTCATTCATTTATTTTTTGAAAAATGTTTTATTATTTTCCAAATATTGTGCAGAGCTGGAGTTACAAAACTAAGTAAGATAAACTCTTTCCCACAAAGAACCCATAAATGGTAGGGGAGGTGAACAATCAAATAGTTATAAAACAGGGTATGATCAGCTGTAATTAAAGTTTAACTTGTGAGAAATAGGATTTGGTAGCGTGCTGAACAGCCAAAAACTCCTCAGAGAAAAGGGAACTTCCAGCATTCTCTTCAGGGCTGAAGTAATATGCAAGATTTGTAGAAATTTCAAAGACTTCTCAATCTTAATGAAGATTGAGAATTATGACCTAGAAACTAAAGAGAATTGAGCTGCAACTCAGGGATGAGAAGTAAACGAAGGCACAGAGTCAAAAGAAGATAACTCTTGGCAATTTTGAATACAGCAATTTACAGTCTGTAAAGTAGATAATTAAGAGCTCTTAAGAGAAAAAGCACATGAGTTGTACACCATGAAGAATGCTGTACGCTGGTTGGGGGGATTGCAAATGTGGTGCAGCCATTATGGAAAATGGTTTGGAGGTTCCTCAAAAAAAGTTTAAAATAGAACTACCTTTGACCCAGCAATTGCACTTCTGGGTATTTATCTAAAGAAAACCAAAACTATAGTTCGTAAAGATCTATGCACCTCTAAGTTCACTGCAGCACTATTCACAATAGCCAAGATATGGAAGCAACCTAAGTGCCCATCAATAGAAGATTAGACAAAGAAGCTATGGTACATATATACAATGGAATATTATTCAATCATTAAAAAAAAGAAATCTCACCATTTGCAGCAACATAGACGGAACTAGAGGGTACTATGCTGAGTGAAATAAGTGCAACAGAGAAAGATAAATACCATATGATTTCACTTATATGTGGATCTAAGGAACAAACTAAACAAAAACAGACTCACAGATACAGAGAACAAACTGGTGCTTGCCAGAGGGGAGGGAGATTGAGAGACTGGGTGAAAAATGTGAAAGGATGAAGAAGTACAAATTAGTAGTTACAAAAACAATCACAGGGGCATAGAGTACAGCATAGAGAATATAGTCAATAGTATTATAATGGCTATGTATAGAGTCAAATGGATTGCTAGAGTAATGGAGGGATCACTTCATAAAATATATAAATGCCTAACCATTGTACTGTATACCCAAAACTACTAAAAAAAAAAAAAAAAAAAAAGAATGTTCTACTCTCATAAGTCTGTTAGTACTTTTATTATACTAAATTATAAAATTATATTATACTATCTACTTATTTCACCACAAAACTATGAGTTCCAACGGGATTTAACTTTTACTTTTAATGTTTTAATTCTCTGGTGCCTAAAATAAGACCAACACAAAATTGAAGTACAAATAAAGTTTGAAGGACAGATAGATGAATGAATGAATGAATGAATGAATGGAATCTTAGTGTAGAGGGTAAAATATTGGAAGGTCAGATACATTCACCTTTCTCCTAACCTGGAAATCAGTCTTAAAGTAGACAAAGTTCACTATCCCAAGAAGAGATGAGTATGTGCAAAGATTTAAAGACATCTATGAGCATAGCGTATTTTGGTAAAGTTGGAATGTTTGGTACAATTATTACATAGGGTATATATTAAATTGGTTTGGTAGCAAGTGATAAAGCTAGAGATGTACTGGGGTATATGGTAAAGGGTCTTACAAATCAGCTTGCCATACTCATAGGCAATCAGAATCCACCAAAGTTTTCAAATAGAGAAAACAAAATGAGATATAATCTCAGAAAAGATCATCCTGGTAGCAGTTTGGAGGAATGAACTGGAATGGAAAGAGTCTCTAACAAAGATATGAATTAGAATTTGTCAAAATGAACTATAGAAGAGGCTAAAGAAATTTGGTAAATTAAGCTCATACAAATCCGATTTCCATTTTATTAAAGGTGAGGGAGAGACAAATTATAAATTACTTATTGATTTTTCACTTGAATGAATGGGTACATAAGTCCAAGATAAGGACTCATGAGGAGAAATAATGAGCTAATTTTTAACATGAAGAGCTTAGGTTGTCTGTTAACCATCCAATACATAGAAAGATACATTAGGAGATGGTTGATTTATTCATTTATTCAATAAATATTTACTGAGCACATACTATGTTACTCTCATAATGCAGATGACTGGGTACACAAGACAGAAAAGACACAGGCTCTTATTTCAATAAATTCACAGTCTGATGTGGAGACAAATATAAAAATTAACAATGACAAATATAAAAATAAACAATAATAACATATCACAGATAAGTTCAAGATACATTAGGGTCTCAGGAAGTGTAGCCTCTAAATCTGCTGAGGACTGTCAAGTCTAATGTCTACGGAGAAGGTATTAAAGCTAAGACTTGAAAAACACATATTTCCTAGGTGGAGAAGTGGGTAAGAAGTCCTCCTGGTTGAAACCTGAGATGTTCTGTTCAGCTTGTGACAGAGCAGAGCACAGGAAAAAGCTGCTGTGAAGAGAAGGCCCTGATCATGATGTCCTTGCAATTCAAGGAAGTTTACATTTTATCAGATAGAAAGCAATTGAGGAAGTTTGAGTAAGAAAGTTATCTGAATCAGATTTGCACAATGAAAGGATACTTGCTGGTAATTCAAAGATTTTATTGATAGCTAGGAAGTCAGTAAAGCAGCTGTCTAGATTAGAGAGGGGTGGGGGGAGAGAGAAAGAGAAAAAGAGAGAGAGAGAGAGAGAGAGAGAGAGGAAGGGAGGGAGAGAGAGGTGATAGATAGATAGACAGACAGACAGACAGACAATCTGTACATCACTCTGACAGGGGAGGGTAGAGGTGAAAATTGGAGGAAATTTGGGAGTAACTGATCTACCTTAGTGATGATTGGATAAAGGAAGGAAAGGAAGAGCGGAGAACTTACTATGATCTTTATTTTCAGAATTAGGCAGCTGAGTGGATACTGGGGCCATCTGACCGAGAGAAAAGATCTTGAGAATAAAACACTTAATAGACTTCTTTTCCTGCTAAAACTAGGACACAAATACAAAATGTACTATAAACACAGTACTCTCTGAAGGATGCTAAATGAACAGTGTCCAAAGCAATGACTGAGATTAATGCCCAAAAGAATCATTTTATGATGAACCAGATTTAAAATGTATTTCGAATCGTAAGATAAAACGTTATTTTATTTCTGACAAGTCTATATTGGAACAACTGCCGTGAAAATGAAATGCCAACATTTGGATGCCATTTGCAGACTTGCCCCATCTGTTTCCTTCCAGCTCTTCCTACTAGCTTTTTTCCATGTAATGGGAAATTTCTTTGCCCATGAGCAGTTTCTTTGTGTGTGTATGTGTGAAATCTGCTCCACTGGCCATGATGCCATCTATCAACTTACCCCTAATTTGCAAATGATCTATATTCTTGACCAGAAGAGCTGTCTAGAATATCTACACATACCAAAGATATCCATGACAGTAAATTTTTTGCATTGGTTTAATGATAAAGGGTTGGCAGTGACATTCACAGCACATCTAAAGCTTTAAGCATTGCTTTTGAAGGAGAGAAGACAGCGTGCTATAATTTCATATGAGTTCCAATTGTAAAGTTTTGATTTTTCAACAACTCACAGAATAAAATGCCTAGAAAATGACAGATTTTAAAATGATCTTCATGACTGTTTCTAAATCATCTTTAATGAGACCCAAGATATTTTCCACAGAATATTTAATACTTCTCATCCACATTTGTATTTTTATTTTTTCAATAACTAGTACATAAAAGACAAATAATGGATATTATTTGAAGAAAGAAAGAAAAAGAAAAATTATAAACTTGATATTTATACTTTTCTATAGATGTCTCCATAAAAGAGTAAGATAAATATTAAACAAATGAAATCTATAGTTTTCTTGATTTCAAATTATAATCTCTGCAATAGATATGACTGTTTTATAAGGCTTCCCTTCATCCAAAATCAATTCAAAATGACATTTTATAAAAGGGATTTTAACAAATATTCCATCTTTCAATTTAGTGACTTTAAATTTTTGCCTGGCCTCCACGGGTGCCTGTCTATGTTTATTTATTCATCCACTTATTCTTTCAACAGTCAATTTCAGGTATAGTCTGGTTCCGCCTATTATCTGGTTATCTGACTTTCTAATAGGGAGAAGCGTATTGCCATGTAGTAGAAAGATATCCACGTGAGTCCAAAGTCAGGAAGAGACATAAGGAAGCATCAAATTTGGGGCCTTGATCATTTGAACAGAAGAGTATAGTACAAGCTAATAAACAGAAAAACATTTCAAGTTCTGGTAAGAAATTCTTAACCTTGCTCTGCCTTCCCTCCATCTAACACTGGCCCGAGAAGCTCTGTCCCCACCTCCTGAGAGTTCAGTTCTGATAAAGTGCTTTCACGTCTCCCCAAGCTCCATCTAAGGACCCCGTGAATCTGCACGATCCGAACATCTCTCCCCTCCCACCAGAGTCAGGCCTAGCTCCTCCTGGGCAGGTCTCTCCTTATAGTTTACAGCATGTTTGGTCTCTTCAATCTTATGGGAGGCATCGCTGCCCCAGGACTAACTCAGCTTGTTTTCATTTTGAGATTTTCTTCCTTTAAGAAAGCTCAAACAACTTTCCTATTTGTCAAACTCCTAGATGAAGCATAGTGCTCATTACACCCAGTGGGTACCAAGAAGATGTTGGTGAATGAGCTGTTCCCCACTCCAAATATATCAATGAAAGAAATATACGATGTCAGGCAGTAGCACAATACCTTCTAAAATTGAAAGAACTTCATTAAAAGAAAAAAGAAAGCAACCATAACTGCCTGCCCATAGAATGATGGTTTTCCTGAAAAATCTCATTCATATGAGAGAACTGGAAAATTCTCCGTGGGAGAGAAAAAAATTAATTAATTGAATTCACACTTGCAGTCATTTGCATAACACTCAATTCCCGTGCTTTACCCTTTAATAGCCTCTAAATAAAAAACAGTTGTCTTCCAAACCCTGCACTCCCAGACTGCAGGGCGAATAGGGAGTGACTCTAAAACCTAGGAGTGAGAATACTGCTTCCTTGGAGAAGAGAAAAGTAGAGAGCTGGTCCTGCGGAGCAAAGATAAGGTGGTCCTCCAGAAGCGTGAAGACTGAGGACCGGGCCACAGGGAGCTTTGCTGTGACAACTAAGAGAACACGTACTTCAAAAGGCAGCGCATTGCCCTCTGCAGTTGTAGGTGTTTAAGAGCTTGATTTTGAGTTTAAATGGAGCAAAACCAGAAAGTACTATTCTCCACGGAATTGGGGAAGAAGGAGAGTCAAGAGTTTTCCCCCAAGCTCCAGAGACTGTTAGAAAAAAAAAAACTGGCTCCAGAAACCAAACCACAGTGGACAGAGTCGATAATACTCTGAACGCTTCCCAAACTCTGCAGTGCTGCGGTGGGGGCTGTAAACTCACACTGTAGGGCCAGAAGCTTGGTTAGAAGCTGGTTTCTTTGGGAGGAAGTCCTTTCTTTCTTAGCATAAGTCCCCAAATGAGAGGGAGAGGAAGAGAGAAAGTGAGAGACAAGCAGAGACCTGGAGAAATTTGGAGATTAAGCGTAGTCTCAGTATCTCTGAAAGGCAGGAATCACATACCAGACACCCCCCTTCCCGCCCCCCAACCCACACACACACATTTCACAGAATCATTAGTGAGGAATGAGTCGAAGTCCTTAGAAATCCCCTGAGCAGTGGGTAATCCCAAGAAGCAAGTATGGTGTGTACAGTGAGAGGAAGGAATCTTCACCACCTGAAATGGAGGGTAAGAGACTCAGTCTTCCCCGAAGAAAACCAGGAAGAGATAATATTTACTCCCAAAAAATGTTTTGCTCCATAATCCTTGAAGGAAGGACGTGAGAACAATTTCTTTTTACCATTCTGGCCAATATGGCTTGACTTTTATTTGCTCAGGCTGGTGGAGGTTGGGGAACACTCACTAAAATTGGGAATGACCAGCCAGTGGTAAGGGGAAAATAAAAGAAGGGACCACTTGTTTGGACTCAGCCTCCTCACCATCTGCCCAGAATACCTGTCACCTCCTGCCTGACCACTACCCTCACCTCAAGCTACCATTTTTGCAAACTCTACCCTGTCTCATTACAGGAGTTTTACCTTCCACTGAGAGTTCTTGTTTAAAACCCAGAGTTTTCTTTAAGACACAGGAGCACACACAAAAGGAAGGGTTCTTTTTTTTTTTTCCTCCTGAAGATGAGGAAATAAAACGAATAACACAAACAAAAGGAACCCAAAGGAATTCAGGAGTGTTTTAAAAAGAAAATCACAAACATTTTTTCTCATCTCTTCCCTGCCGCGCAGTTTAATTTCTGTGCTCTATTCTGGTTACTGAGAGTGTGACCTCTTTAAGCTTCAGTTTCCTCATACGTAAGAATATAAAAACACAGCAATATTTATATAAAAATATTATCTAAGTTTTTTTTAAAACTCAAGGTTGCTATTAAGACTCAGTGAAATAAGTAAACGCAGCTAGCTCAGTTCTCATTAAACAATAAGAGTTTTTCTCTATCCACAGATACAGTTGCCAGATAAAATATGAGACAGTTAAATTTGAACTTCAGATAAACAACAAATAATTTTCTAATATAAGTACATCCCAAATGTTGCATTGTTTTTGTTTGTTAAATCTGGCAGTCCTACCCTCCAGAAAACAGAAGCAAGAAATGCAGACAGCATGGGGTGGTAGAAACAAAACTAGCCTGATTCGTAAGATATTCTAGCCACAGCTGTTCTATACCCTGTATACAGTTTAAACAATTCTTAGCCTGAGTGACTCATGGGCTAAAATAATAATCATTAAAATCTCCTTTAAAACTAAAATGGCATAAATGTATGACAACTATTGAATATTGATACTCTTATCTTCTAGCGCTATGAAAAGAAATATTTAGATGTTTAATATTAAAGCAAATCCCACCAAACTCTTTGTCGCAATAAGGTACCATGACTAGGAGACTAAAATATGGGTTAGGATTCAGCAAAGCGAAGGCATGAAAGAGAAATAAATTGAGCTTTCATGAACTTTTATGATCAGAGAATTTTGAAGAAGTTGTTTTAATTTTCACATAAACATAGTCTGTGATTTAGCATTTAGTAATTTGGGGGTTGACATTATGATAGAGGCATCACAATCTTTTCAGCCTCTATAAAGGTTTTAATCCAGTCCTGTAGACTATGGGGCTAGCTGCAGGCTGGGACCTCGAGAAGGGCCGGCCTGGGAGAGAAACAAGTGGTAATGAAGGGGTCCAGGAAAGCATGAAAGAAGAGATGGTTGAGAGAGCAGCCAGAAGTCCTCATGGAACAGAACTAGAACAGATTCACAGCATGTCTTGAAATCACTGGCTGAGGAAAAGATGGGCTCGAAAGGGAAGAGCATAACTTCATCCAAACACAACGAACTGACTTTGTAACTAAAGGCGAGAAAGGGGCATTTGCCCTGGTGCCACATGGTTAAAATCATGGCGGAACAAAAGATATTCTTTAATGAGACCATAAGCCACTGTCGTCAAATTATAGTAATTTTGAACTGAAACACAATTTCCTCTGATAACATGTCTCCGTCCATAAAATTCATGCAAACATCTACAAAGATGAATAAGGATCTGTCCTTAGTAGGCATTGTTGAGGTAGGGAAGACACACTTGTGAACATGTGCTAGTCTTAGAATGAGATGAGGAAACAAGAGCACCATGAATAGAGAATTTCCTGAGACCCGGATAGTCAGAGAGATCATCACAGAGAAGGCGACATGTGAGCAGAGGCTTCACAGAGGGAAAGTAGGTGGCTACCAGGCCGGCATTCTAGAAGGGAGAGAAAGTCAAAGGCACCCAAAGCCTGAAAGAATGATGAGTTTCAGGAAGCAGATAAGCTCTAGAAAAGAGGTAGAGGCACAAAACAGATTTTATCCTGTGGGAAATAAGAAGCCATGAACCACTTTAAGCTTGAGAGTGAGTGTTGAAAAATATGTAGATGGATAATCCAGTACTTAAGAAGAAGAAAAACATTGCAAACCAGATTGGAGATTATTCTTGCCCTCCATGACTAAATAAAATATGAGGATAAAATGGCTGGCGATGAGCCCCTGTGCTAGAATAATCCTTCCTGAAGAAGACTGGGAGTTCTTTGGGTGAGAAAAAAAGCAACTGAGATTTTCTTTTTTCTATAGAAAAGTCATACATGTTCATTGTAAAAACTTAACTTGCACAGGTATATATATAGGAAGATATATAGTCATGTCCCCTAATGCATTTTGGCGCTTCGAGCTGTTTGTAGATTAGTTGGGTTTCTATATTCTAAACGCTATAGGGAGAAACACACTTATGTGTATGCATACTCTGGAAGTATGGGACCTTCCAGAGTATGTATAACCCATACCAAAGAATTCTTTTTCAAGGAAGCTGTGTGAAGATGTTAAATATTATTATATTGACCCTCAGTATTATCGCCATTATACTGATTCTATTCCACAAAATCCATTTTTTCTTAGTGAGTAGCTTCCTCTTTTGCCCATTTCCCTACCTAGTCCTTGATAGTTGAGCTTACCAAAGAAAACCTAATCCTGAGCAAAGTATTGCCTCTAGAACAAATTATGTCTCTTCTAATGCATTTTGGCAATTATTTCCCATTAGCTTAACAAATGATTGTCTTAGCTAAGAAAATAGAGTAGCTTGAGAAATCACAGCTTGGAATGCTGGCTTTATTTAATTTGCCAAGCAGAAGAATTAAACCACAGGCTCTAAATCAAACTATCAAAAGAGAGTTAATCTTCAAAATCTATTAGCAATAGTTTCACAAATTAATTTGAGTATTTTCAAGCAAAGGAGGTCGAAAGAGTTCCTTCAACTCTCTCTCCTAATTTACAGAAAGTTATGTTCTCCCCTGGTTCAGCTGGGCATGGTTTTTACATCACATCCACTTTCCAGCAAATAGACACCCAAGTACCAGTGATTGGGTGAAAAGTACTTCCTTGCCCTCTCCACACCTGTTCTCAACTCACAATTTTGCAATCTCTACCCTATCTTAGTAGTATTTTCTTTAATTACTGACTAAAACACAGATTTTTTTTTTCTCACAAGTGACAACAATGCAAAAAGTAATGTTGTCATAAGAAACCCAAAGGAATCCAGAAGTAAATAAGGAAATCATCCACCAGTCACAGCAACTCTGGACCACAGCGGTTCTTTCCCCATGCCCAAAACTCATCTCCAGAATGAGAGCAGGACTTTCGCTTTACCTCCTGAAGGAAACTCATTTCCAAGAAAAAGAAGGAGGAAGAGGCAGAGGGTTGCATGCCCAATCTCTTCTCTCAAACTCATCAATCAAATAATGAGGGGATGAAGAAAGGCCAGGATGAGTACAGTAATTTATATCCCTTCACTTCGAAAGAAACAGAAATGGAGAAAAAAATGTTCCACATTCCATAATATTTTTGTTTTTCATTACTGATCACTTTCCTCATTTCCCCTGACAAGGGCACATATGTCCAAATCGTGTCTTCATACCTAGTCAACTTATCTACCCAAAGCTAGGCTTGACCAAGTTCAATTACTGCAAACACACCATGGGGAGCCCAGACACTTTATTGAATAGTAATTCACTCATTAAGTGTTCACCTACCACCTAGCAAAGCTAATGATCATGATAATAATATTTATCATTTATTTAGTATATATTCTGTCTGAGACTATGCCAATTGCTTTACATGAGTTATCTCATTTAATCCTGACAATTAGTATTTAGAGTTTTCTACTTCTTTTGGTGTGGGGGATGGGGACTCCCCACGCCAACAAGCAATTCTCAGGGCACAAGCTGGATGTCCTACATTTCAACTCGATTCTGGCACTATCTGCTCAGAGAGAGCATCAGATTCCACAGGGTAAGGGCTCAGTTTCACGTGACTGTCCCTCGACCCTGCTTCAGACACCAGTCACCAGCTCAGGTAGTTACTTGTGCTAGAGTGCCTCACAGAACTCAGAAAAACATTTTACCTACTAGGTCAAAGGTTTATTATAAAATGATAGAAGAGAGGAACAGCCAGATGGAAGAGATACATAGGACAGGTATGGGGAAAGGGCATGAAGCTTCCAAGCCTTATCTAGGGGCATCTCTCTTCTCAAATCTCTACCTGTTCACCAACCTGGAGGCTCTCCAAGCCCCATCCTTGGAGGATTTTATGGAGGCTTCATTACACAAGCACGATTGATTAAATCATTGTCCAGTGGCAATTATTCAACCTCCAATCCCTCTCTTCCCCAGAGATGAGGACAGGGGTAGGTGGGTGGAGGAGGGACTAAAAGTTCCAACCCTCTAATCACATGATTGGTTACACTGGCAACTAGCTTTCATCCTTAGCGTTCCAAAAGTTACCTCTTTAACATAGCAAAGGACATCTTTATCACTCTCAACACTTAGGAAATCCCAAGGGCTTTGGGAGCTGTGAGCCAGGAACTACGGGCAAAGAGCAAATACATATGAGAAATATATTTTGGTCACCTGAATAACCAAATATATGTTTTTCTTATAAATCCAATATCATATTATTACTATTTACACGTTACAAATCACTATAATCACAATACTATTTACAGGAAACTTAATCTGATTCTGAAACTTATTCTTGTATTAGAATTATTTGTTGCAGGCAACAATAACTTAAGTAGGAAAGAAATTATCATAAGGAATAGAGTAGCTCACAGAAATGGAGAGAACACTACAGGACTAGAAATCACAACAGGTGTCCAGGTAGCAAGAACTAGTGGAGTAAAGGGGAGTGAGTACCCATGGGATACTTGGTAATCTACTGGGGTGATGAAAAAACTTTGAAATTAGAGAATGTAGTTACACGACACTGTGCGTGTACTGTCACTAAATTGTACACTTTTAAATGGTTAATTGCATATTATGTAAATTTTACCTCGATAAACTTAAAAAAAAAAGTAAAATAACTGGTAGATAGCTTTCTCTGTAGGATGCCGCCTCTATGACCAATCACCACCAACAAATTTCAATTTCAATGTTTGTTTGTTTGTTTGTTTGTATATTTGTTTTAATATCTGAAATGCAGGAAAAGAGTATGTGACTGGCATAGCTTGGATCATAAACCCATATCCTGAGCACCATGGATGACAGTCCTACCCGATTATATCCAATTTGGGCAATAGTGATTCCCATAAAGAAATATTGAGGTGTTGTTTTTTACAAAGGAAGAAAATAGATATTGAGTGACAAAACAAAACAAATTTGTCTCCAACAGCTCTTAATCACTATATTTCCTCCTTATTTCCCAGTGATTGTGCTAGACCCCAGAAATCATGAATACATAAAATGCAACCATTATTCTCAATGATAGCAACAGATCTTGAAGCAAAATGAACCTCCATAAAGGACAAAGAAACTGAGTAATATTGAAGGTGGGTAACGGCCCTGAATTTAAATGTCAGAGAAAGTACCCATTTTCGTTTCTAGTGGGTAAACAGTTTTAATCATTTTATCTGGGAAAACGTTTTCTTCCATAAAATTCAGAAATAAAATTCTAGCACCTCCCTAAGAGGAAGGAAGTAGAATGAAGAAAGGGCAGAAATGGTGGCATCTCTAAGTGAGGAAACCAGGATTTTGGAAGTGTAATCTAATGAAGTCCACATACTTAAAATCGACAAGTGGAATGTCGTGGTCTTAGCACGAAGCTGACCTGAGAGAGACGTCAAGCGAGTACGTAACTATGGTGCAGTATCAAAGGATTTTGCCTGCTACTGAGGAACCAGAGGCACTGCTTTGACTCAGCCTAAGTATTAACACAGAGCCAGGATTCACATAGGTCGCATCATCCCTAAGAGCTAATAAAAAAAATTTACTTGCATAAGTCTATACAGAGGTACGTGGATTGCAGACAGTGCCTGGCCAGAAGATATGCAGTCAGAGTGAAGGATGTGATTAAGTCCAGAGCAGGATGACCTGACACCAGTAGAATGACTCTTTTAGGTATTCTGGACAAAATGTCCTTTGTCCACATCCAAAGGACAAAGCAACAGGATAGATTATCAAAGCCCCAATTTGATTGAGTCCATGTGAAACACAATTGAGGACTAGAGGGTACCTACCACCAAGGAGCCCATACCTCAATGCTTGGTCTTAAAGAAATGAGAAGTCTACTATACTCTCCCTGGCAGCAAGGCCAGTCGACATGTTCTGTGGACTCGTGGGTCTCAGTTACCCCAACTGTGAGGTGAGGAGGGTTTGGGAATCTGAGAAGGTCCAATGAATTAAGCAGTGACAGGTAGAAGATCAAATTTTTTGTCTTTACTATCTATAAAGTTAAATCAGGGGACATAGCCTGGTATGAGAACCAAATGAGCATAGATTACACAGTTGTAACGATCCAATCACAGGCAACATCAGTGGGCAAGTCCAGGGGGCCTCGCCTGATGCAGGAGAAAAGCTTACTCCTAGGGAAGCTAACAAATGAATTGATGCTCTCTGAGTAGCTCGGTGCCACAGGGAGAAGGCATCGCCGAGTGAGCTACCTGCATGAAGGAAGGTTTACCTTGCTGCAGTGGTAGCCTCCACGTACCATACCAAGAGAGCTATCCCAGAAGTAACAGAATCGAAGTCTTACAGACCACATTAGGATGCTCAAATCACATAATTTGTTGAATCAATTTCAAACATACAACAAGAAGCAGAGAAGAGAGAGATGGTAGGATATGTTGCAGATGGAAGGACCACACTACTGAATCCTATATTATGTGTTGTAGATACATCCCGTTTCTCTATGCTGCATCAGTCTTCCCTACTGATGGTGTGAGATTTGACTTGAGTTGAGATTAAACAAAGGTGCACAACAGATGGATGGTGACTGGAGTCAACACACACTTGCTCTACTGGAGAAATGCAGAGGCAAGTACGCCTGCCCACAGCTACTGCTATCAGTAGCCTGCTGAGTAGCTATGACTTATTTCTGAATTTCCAGATCACCATATATTTGGGGCCAGGCTTGGTGCCACCAATGGATAGCTGATTTAGGGATGATATTGTTGCTCAGCTGGATGTGCCATGATCTCTGCTTTATTAACTCTGAATGTTTACTCAGTCCTTCCATTCCTTTCCTAAGTAGCAATCCCATTAGTCCTACCCCATCCTTCTTTATCTATGTTCAATCCACATATATTCCATTTATTTTATCTGGCTTAAACATGTCATAGACATTAGTGACTTCACTCTTTGTACTTAACACAGCCTGAGTTTCATCTCTCCCATTTGTTTTTCTTGTTTTCCATAAAGCAGAATTGAATATTCTCAAATACATGATATACAATTCTAATTATTCTTTCAAATGTACTAATCAGATAAGTGATCCTGGGATGAATAAAGAGGATCCCTTATATTAATTGGTTCCCTTGACATAATAGGAAACATTAAGAGGTTAGGAGATGTGTTCCCCTATAAAGATAGAGCTGAACTACATGATCTCTAGATCCTCTTTGCCAATTATATTTTATGTACATATGAGATATTATCCAGTTAGTACAGTAGAATAAAAATGTATCTCATAAATCTATAAGTAAAGCCTTATGGAATAATATGACTAATGTTTATTCAGGTTTGTTCAATTTTCCAAAAAAAAAATAAAAGATTAAACAAAGAAATTCTGGAACTCATAGGCTCCATTTCTGTTTATTGACGTAAGGAGAAGGCACCTTCTCCATAACTGTAACATTTCTGGACCCACATAATTATTCTTCAAACATTGTAAGGCACTCTAATGTGACTTAGATAAATAATTTAATTCTATTTTTTTAAAAATTAAAGTGTCTTTTCAATGATTCATGCACTAATTTCAAATAGTTTCATTTGCTGGCGGACATTTTAAGAAATGTATACCACTGTATGGTATTATAGGTTTGCTTTTTTGTGATTTTATTCTGAAAGTTTGGTCAAATACTTCAATAAGCACATAATTATTAAATATTAAAGTATTTAATATTTAGTGTCTCTTAAGTGTTTGTTCTCCTAAATATTTGCTTATCATTTAATTGTATATGAATATAATTAAACGAGTAATTTAAATCCTACAACTGTAACCCACTACCAAACATCTTGAAATTATCAAATGAGGTCTTAGTCTTGACTAATAAAAAATCCTATCTTCTTCTCATCTTGCCAGAAGGTGGAAGAAAATAATAACTTTTGAGAAAAGCGCAAATGAGATTAGAGACAGTCTGAGCAGAAGCATGGAATTTCATGGCTAATTTTTTAAATCAGATTTCAGGTAATTTTGCTTAGCTAACTGACATGTCAGCAGGCTGCTTAAACTACTCCCAGTCTGCAATGTCCCTTTCTTCCAGCTTTTGCCTGCCTTCCTCTTCCTTTCCCAAACATACCTTTCTTATGTCCAATTCTGATGGGCTTCTGAAAAACAACTGATTCTATCATGAGATGAACTAATTTGGCCTGAGGCTGAATGTAATTCGAGCCAAGGTGTTGAAGCTGATGACAATTTAAAGTTTCTCATCTCTCACTCTTGAAATGTTAGTTTGACATTAACGCTCAGTGGGGTAAATCAAAGGAATGAGTAACATCATGAATAAAATGTGCTGGAAGAGACAATACGAATTTTTTTTTAAGGTGAAATGGCTTTTGACACAACTTGAGTCAGAAATTGAGAGCAGATGCCTTGTTCTGCCTCTGAACAAGAGCCTTGGCTCAAGAGCACAGGCTTGACAATCAGCTGTCAAAGGCTCTCGCCCCCAATCAGTTGTGCATTTGGTCTACTTGCTAGAACCCAATCTTAATCAGGCCGACTTTTGAGGCTTCTTATTGAATTTTTTTTGTTAATCTCATCTCCTTCTTGTCCTCAGACAGCTTCCCCCACCTGGACCAGTCATCAAAAACCAAAATCAGACCAAGGAGCCTAGATCCACAGAAATACCTGCAACAACAACTTAGAACAGTCTAGCCTCCATTTACTCTTTTTTTTATAATGGGAATAATGACGATTTCGTACTTCACACTGTTACTGGGAGAAAATAACATAAAATATTTTAATCCCAAATATCATTTAACAAATTATCAATTTTATATTAAATAATATCTTGCTATTAAAACTGCCACTAACAAGCAAAATATATGGATAAAACCCTGAGCTTAAACTAAGCTTTAAAAAAATTAAATTACTCTCACTTTGGAAGCATCCTAGTGGAAAATAATTCATCCCTCTACTAGATATATGCTTATTTGAGATTGTGCAATTATGTTGGCTTTGCTTTTATGCAATTCAAGCACTTGACAAGCTGAAAAATCTGTTCTATTTTTCCTTTAGGGCAGTTTTATTCTAAAATGCAAAATCCCTGAGTTTCTCATATGTCTACTCATTAGATTTATTTCACTACATCCAACTTTCTATAACCAAGTCAGTGTTTGGATATTCCATTTTCTTTGCTCTAAATAGTAAGTCCTTCAAGACTAGAGCTCAGGGTCCCTCTTTGTGCACCTAGGCTGCCTTGTGGACAAACTGGGCCATTCTCTCCTCAAAGACATTGTTTACTTGGCTGTAAATGACCCATTGGTAGTGCCCTACTGTTTTCATGACAACGCAGTCAAGCTGGCATGGACTGTGACACACAGTGGCATGACATCATCCTGGTTTTGCTACTAATACATGACTTTTGGTAATGGGAGTATTTTGAAAGACAAGAAAGATTTTAAGCATTGAGTTTAAATCATGTATACATGCAACATCCCAGTCCAATGCTAGAAATATGGTCAATCTAAAACAGGTCATTGTGGATAAAGGATCATTTATTATAGAATTGAATAAGCATTTTTTGGAAATCTCAATATCATAATGTCACAGTGCCCAGAGTAGTATCCTATTAGAATCTCTTTACACTGGACTTATGATGAGCATTTCTAACTCTCTATTGCATCCCTATCATGCATCACCCAACTTCTTTCTACTTTTCACTTTGGTATGACGAAAAAAATTCAGCATTTGGACATAAGAGTACAAGGTTTAAATACAAGTCCTGTGACTTACTAACTCAGGCAAATTACTTAACTTTTTTGCAATGCGTTATTAAAAATAACTATGACTATCTCTACTTATCGCAAAGTATTAGTGAGGATCAAATGAGATGTATATAAAATAGTGAAGCTCAATATCAATAACTTACTAGCTACATTTCAAGGCTTTTCTTATGTTCCAAAATCCCAATGAAATTATACTGAACTATGTCAATCTATCTTTATCTCATACATATCTTATGTAAAGAATTCTAGTAATCATAGTGGTTACTTTATCTTACAACCACCTGCTTTCTTATGTTTTCCTCTGATCCTTTCTTGTGAGCATATTACTATAGAATACCTGGGGAAATGAAATGTAGACTCCCTCTGTAACTACAGAAATCCTAAACAAAGAGCAAGCATTCAAATACTCAATAGAAGAGCAACAAAACATAAAATTCTACGTTTGCTTTTAATGTTAATAAAACAGGGACGCAAAAAAAAAAATCAAATAGAAAAAATCGAGATCAATAAAGGAGCAAAAGAATATACTATTTTTTCATGACTGGCTTTCATGTTCCATCTGCTCTTCGTTGGAGTAACAAAGAAGCGGCAGGAAGATTTGAATAAATATGTACAAAACTGTTAGTACTTTCTTTCATAACTGAAATCATTAAAACAGGAGACATAACTGTCTTTAGTGGTGCAGTAATATGATTTTGTCATATGTATCAACCAAGAGAGAGTAAATGAAATATATATTTTAATCAAACAATTTTGCTACCAAAAGGAGAAATTCTACAGAAAAAGGAATCCTTTTAAAAACTGCTTCAGGATCCTCTAAGAGCCTCACTGAGACTTGAACTGATTCTTCCTGGGGCTTTCAACAGCTATGGTTGTAAAAAAAAGAATTTCTAGTTTGTGGCCATCAGAGGTGGAATAATGCCTCTCATGTTACAAGGCTGCCTCATTCTCTTATAAAATCACTCATGCCATAGCTCGGGAAAATGGGACCGCCTGGAGTGTCTGATGTCACTCAGAAGAACATCTCCTCTCTGACTACACCCTCTCCTTAGAGTTCTAGAAAATTAGCCATTACTTTCATTTACTTTATAGTGATCAATGTTCTGAGGACAGTTTTAATGAGCTTACAACCTAGAACGTTCAACATTTTCATGGTCCACAAGAAGCAAAACACTCTGTGAGAAATAACATAGCCCAGAGAGGAAAAATATCACTGTTTTCTAAGAAAAAATGAGTACTATACTAAGAAAAAATTAGTAAAATTATATATTTCAATAAATTAGTCACTATGTTTTCTATCCAAACAGAAAATTATATGAGCTTTTAAAATATCAGTAAATTCAGAATAAAATTGAAGTACCATATCTAATCACTACTTAATTTTCATTAGTTTCATTTGCCTTATTTTTTTTTTTCAATAACTAGTTCAGCCTATTCTATGAGAATCCTACTATATTTCAATGCTAAAATATAGGCAATGGTACTTGGCATTATCAGAATCAATAATATTCTCCCTATCTCCTCCTGTTTGTAAGATCCCTAATGATAGGCTTTTGTCATGTCTCACTTTTATATAATCTCTAGGTTATGGGGTCTTGATTTTCACCTCAAAGAACAAAACTAATGGTTTAACCTAACAGCAGGTTTATTATATTATTCTTTATCAAAAATATGTAATTATAAACTATGCATAATTTTAAAGATAATACATTTATTCAACAAATATTTATTAAACAGCTATTACATATCAAACAGTGTTATAGGTCCTATATAGTAGGAGATATAGTAATGAACGAAATACACAGTCCTTGGCTACATGGAGCTTATACTCTAGCGAGATAAACAGTGAACAACTGTGTATGCGTATAAACGCTTAATTTTATGTGTCAACTAGACTAGATCACAGGATGCCCAGATACTTACTGGGTTAAACATTATCTGTGGGGCTGTCTTCCAGATTGGTGGACTCAGCAAAATGGTTTGCCCTCCTCAGGACAGATGGGCATCACCCAATCTGTTGAGGGCCTGAATAGAATAAAAAGATAGAACAAAGAAGAATCAAGTCCTTCCTGCCTGGTTGCTTCAGCTGGAACATCGCCATCTCCTCCTGCCCTGAGCGCCCCAAGTTCTCAGGCCCTCGGCTTGGACTGAATTACACCGTTGGCTCTCCTGGGGCTCCAGCTTGCAGCTGGCAGATCCTGGGACGTGTTTTTTAAATATATGTTTTATATGTGTGTAAATATATATACATTATGTGCAAATATACATATATGTTGTATATATTTATGTGTTTTATAATATACATAATATATTAATATGTTATTAATATATTATATATTATTGTTTCTATTTCTCTAGAGAATTCTGACTATACACACACACACATACACACACACACACACACACACACTCACATACGCACACACATATATATATGTATTAAATAAATCAGGCTAAGAAGATAGAAAGGGCAAATCTTTGTTAGATAGGATGTTTCAGGGCGGAGTCTCTGAGACGGTGACATTGGAAGAAAAGACCGGATAAAACTGAGGTGAGAACCATGTTGATATCTGGGAGACTTTTCCCCCGGTAGGAAAAGGCAGGAACAGCAAGACAAAATGCTTGGAGACAGAAAATTACTTGGCAGGTTGGAGTCACAGCCGGAAGGCTGACACAGTTGGAGCATGGTGAGCAAAAAATTGGTAGGAAATGAGGCCCGAGAGGGAATGCAGGCCCAGAGCAGGAATGAAGGGCTTTCCTCTTAGCGCAATGGGGGGGTCAGTCATCGGACCACTGAGAGTAGGAGAATGACACAGTCAACATAATCTGACCTCATGTGCAGGGGAGCATGGTGGCTGCTGTTTTGAGAGGACCGCTGGGGACCACGCAGGTTGGGGCTATAATGCAGTGACGCAGGACGATGCCTTGGACCAAGTGTAGATGTGGAGAGGGTAAACAGTGAGCTGATCTGGGTACCTCATGAAAAAGAAGTCTACAAGTTCTGGCGATGAATTAGGTGTGGGATGTGAGATGAAGTGGGGAGGAGATGCTAAGAGTTTAGGTGAATGATAGGACCATTTACTTGGTTTTTCTCATTTTAGTTTTCCAGTCTGTTTTTGAGCAAAAGAATAGGTCAACCTGTCCAATAGAACAGGAATTAATCTGAACTACAGAATTTAAGAATATAAAAACTCTTTCTATACAGCTCCAATTCTATTACTCTTTTTTATTATTTTTCCTGAAAGCCTTCAATCTGTCCCCTAGAGATTAATCTGGGTCAACTTGTTTTTTGCTGCAGTTATTTAAAATACAAATACACAAAAACAAATAAATAAATAATAAAATAAAATGCAAAGACACTTATGAGATTTGGCAGGCTATTAATCATATATATTCTCGTGTGAATTGATTTAATCAAGTTGTTTTTCTCCTAAGACCAACCTTGAAGGTGGTGATCCCCAGGCGACAGACTCAAAAGAACTATTTGGGAACATATAGTACTTAAGTAATAAGCAATTTAATGTGGAAATAAATGAAATGTGAGGCTTGAAAAGAGAGGGCAGCGTGAGGTCACCGCACTTCTGAAAAGTCCGAGAAGGTGCAGCGATGTAAGAAAACAAAAAATGCGATCAAAATGTTTGCCAGTGTTACCGAGGGCATGCA
>CM053504.1:79558361-79603606 GCA_028627145.1 Eidolon dupreanum | reverse complement strand
AAAAAGTTGAAGATCACATAATATCACTTATATGTGGGATATAAGCCTAAAAGCAACAAATGAACAGGACAAACAGAGACTCATGAACATGGACTATAGACTAGTGGTTACCAGAGGGTAGGGGTGGTGAGGGAGGAGGGGGGAGGTAGATGGAGTAAAAGGGGTCAAAGGTGTGGTGACAGAAAGAAATCTAACTATGGGAGGTGAGCACACAGCATAAATATGTATATGCCTTACTGTAAAAAAATAAAAATAAATAAAGTTTAAAAAAAAGGTAATATACCGAACACATTAAAAGAGAGTCTCACTGCCTTCCCCACACCCTCACCTTCCATGTGCTCAGAATCTATTTCGGACCAACCTGCCAGGTAAGATCTGTACCTCTTAACACACTGTCAACATGACTTGTCACTAAAGATGTTGACTATAATCACCTGGCTGAAGTAGTTATTTGTCAGGTTTCTCCATAGTAAAGTAATTCTTTTTTTCCCCCCTTCTGCTACAGATTAAATATGTGTGTCTTTCCCAAATTTTTATGTTGAAAACCTACCCCGCAAGGGGATGGTATGGGAGGTGGGGCTTTAGGGAGGTGATTAGGTTATAAGGACAGAGCCCTCACGAATGAGATTAGTGCCCTTATAAAAGAGACCCCAGGGAGATCCTTGGTCCCTTCAGAGAGAAGGTGGCTGTCTCTGAACCAGGAAGCTCTCACCAGACACTGAATCGGCCATCGCTGATCCTGGACTTCCGGCCTCCAGAACTGTGACAAATTAATGTCTGTTGTTTATAAGCCACCCACTCTACGGTATTCTGTGAGAGCAGCCTGAACGGATTAAGACACTCTCTTTCCATACTGTACCACCTGGAAGGCAGTCGCTATTCAGAGCCCACGTTAACAGTGCGGGACAGTATGTCCCACCTCCGTTAATCAGAGCATTTACGCTGTTGAATTTTTACAGGAGATACTAGTGAGAATTCAGTGTCTCCAGAGTGGCTCCAATGCATTTGCACTTCACCCTGTTCCTTTCTAATCGTGATTGAATCTTTGCTTTTTCCTCCCAGCCTCCTGCATAAAACATGGCATCATCTATGTAGCGGGTCTCAAAGTGCCGTCCCCAGACTGGCAGCATCAGTACTGTTTTGTTAGAAACAATTTTGTTAGAAATGCAAATTCTCAGTCCCCATTCTGTCCTAGAATCAGAAACTTGGGGCGAGCCAAACAATCTGTATTTTAACAGAATTTCCAGGTCATTTACGTTTATTTTGCTGTTAGAAGTAAGGATAACTGCGCTATTTTTTGCTTGCCTAGGTTGGCCTGTTCTCACGACCAAATCCCCATTCTTTAATCCATCCTATAGCTCGTTGCAAGTCTTGGATTTCCTTCCTCATTGATATTGATTACACTGACACCTAAAGACTCTTACTAAGTGTCCCCACAGACATTTCCAGAAACCTAGAAAGTTCATGGGTTACATCCTTTCATTCGATTACTAACACATTCCATCTAGCATCTTCCTTCAGTGGGTAATCTTCTCCCTGATCTAAATTTCTGACTGAATTCCTAAAAGGAATTTAGTGTTTTGACCGACAAATCTGTCCCCACTCTATCCTTCTTAAGTATTATCAACAGATTTCCCTTTAGATATTCAATGCCTGCTAGAGAGTGATAAGAATTGCCGTGCCCTTAAACTTGACCCCCAACGGTTAATTCTCCCCCTGGAAACTCCTGCCAATGTTTTGATTGTTCCAGGTTCCATCCCCTTCCGGCGACTTCTGTTTCCTGGGCTTCCATCTGTTACCAGGAAGCACGTCCCTGCCAGGAGCCAGCGCTGACACTCTCAGGGTTCCTGATTATTGCTTGTGCCATGCTTCATTTACAAAGTACGCTAAATGACAAATGTCTTGAGACACGTTATGAGCCGTTTAGTGGCTGTAGAACCATTCCGAAAAATGTAGGGATAAGACAAAGTGGTACAAGTTCTCACACTATCCATTTTAACTTCACTCTGTCACAAAACTATTGCCTACAAAATTCTCTGAAATATAAAATATTCATTTCCTCAATCATGAACTATTTATATGCTTTATGGGGAGGCTTATTTATGCCACAACGTTTAAATGAAAACTGCTCATAAGATAGCTATTAGAAGAAATGTTAAATGTTAATTTTCACTGAAATAGCATAAATTCAATCTATGAGAAGCTCACTAAAAGCAGGGGTCAGCCAGACTCACCATCTCACACATCGACTCACTCGTTTGAAAAATGCTTCACGGCATACACACAGCACCTAACCACGTGTGTAGTATCCTTGGCTAAACTTGCATTGACACATCTTTCTGCTTTTACATTTTTGTTTGTTTGTTTTTATTTTCCCCAGTAGACATAGGTTTTACTGTCATTAAAATGGGAAGAGAAACCTTTTAAAGAATTTGATCCGTAAGGACACTTTCCTCAAAATTCCACCACATATTTAACCAATAAAATAGTGAAATGTAACCAGGCAATTTTTAAACATTGTGTATAATTTATATCTTCACTTAAAAAAATGAAATAAATTTTCTTCTACGATTTGTCTGTGCTTCAGATGGAATCACTAGAATAGATTTTTAAAAATTAAATTACTGGCTTAAGGGGTGTGAAAAATTTTAAGACTTTATATGTATAGCCAAAATTTATTGACTTTAATTCTTAAAAATATGTATATATTCATATATGTTTCTTTTGTAATTATTGAAGTAATATAAATTTAGTGTCAAGTATGAGTAAAATGCAACAAATCTGAAAGAAGGAAAAAAATTATTCGTAATTGCAATCCTAAAATTACTACTTGATGTCTCTCCACTTTAATCTTTTCTCCATTCATGGGTGATAGATATAGATAGATATAGATATAGATATAGATATAGATAGATATATAGATAGATAAAGTTGATATAGATATACATCTATATTTATATCTATAGCTATATATATGGGTGATATATAGAGAAAAAGAGCTTTAGAAAATAGTCATTTTATTTCCTTTTTATTAATATTTATGTTTTCAATTTTTAAACACTTTTAGTTTATTCTCCCAAATTATTCATATAAAGAAAAATGCATATTGATATTCATCGTATAAAATAACAAGTTAACACATTTTTATTTCCCTTACACTTCCCTTTCCACAACTTCCTATTTTCAATTTATATAACTTTAGGTATTTAAATTATATCTCATAATTTAAGTTACTTTTTCATTGTTGCGCTTTTATAACCATAAGTGAAATAATAATTTATACCCAAATCTATGTTCAATTGTTTTCAGTTCTTACTGACACAACACTTACACAACAATTTCCCCTTTCTTGAATAATTTATATGATTAAACCTTCATGAATCTGAAGTGAAAGTAAAATGAAGTTTTCAGAAAGAGTATCTGGATGGCACATATCTAAAAATGACTCTTCCTTTAGTCAAATTTTTGTCTTTAAAACTATAGACAAAATGCCACAGTCTTATGGCACTTTGTTTCATTTATTCAACATTCAATAAATATGTTTGAACTCATTTTATGATATTATATTTTTTTAAAAACCCTGACTAGATGCTCACATAGAAGTTATTGATAGATGGAGATAGAGATTATAGAGATAGAGATATAAAGATATACTGAAAGTTAATAATGTAACCAGGAAATGTCTAAGTCATTGTTTGATCAAAATAAGTTCTGTACAACACTATTTCAACACATGTTGATAATATTACTTCCCAAAAGTAGTTATTTAAGTTAGAAACATACTGGGTTCAAATAAGTTGGACTTATCTATTTTTCCTAGTATTACTTCATTCAACTAGCAACAGTACAATACCTCCACGAAGAGATACACTGAGATCATCTGAGGAGTTTAAAAACAAAATGAATGAACAAACAGACAAACAAAATACAGACACATAGAACTAGAGATTAAACTGATGGTTCCCAGAGGGGAGGACGTTTGGGGGACTGGGTGACAATGGTGAAAAGGAATATAGTCAATAATACTGTGGTATAAGTTTGCATGGTGACAGATGGTTACTAGATTTAGCAAGGTATATAAATGTTAGGTCACTGTACTGTACACTTGAAACTAATGTAATATTGTATGACAACTATTAAAAATTTTTTAATAATAAAAAAGTAAAAGTACAGCTGTCTGGGTCCTGCCCTCAGATATTACAATATGATTGATCTAGGCATCAGGACTCTCCAAAACTCCCCAGGTAATTCTAATTTAAGATATATAGCATGTGTTCCTTTCAGTTCTATCAAGCAGCCTTGGTCAGACCTTCCCTGTGCACCCTCAGTTGCTTTATTTCGGCAGGTATGAGGCTGTCTTTCATGTGATTGCTCCACATCGCTCGATGCTAGTAGGCTGCAAGCAGAGAATGCATCTGATTCATCCCCAGGGCTGGCATTTCTTAATGCCTGTTGAATGAGTCAGTAAATCAACGAACTCTGAAAGCGACTTTCTACCCTCAATCTCCGAGCAAGAATATGTATGTACATTCTGTCAACAGCCACAGAACAAATTCGTGGCCTTCAGCTAGGCAGCGTCTATAACACTGGTTTTTACACATACAGAATTGGGGCTACCTCTCTTTTCTTAATTTTCTCTTTATTTGTTCTCAACAAATTAACTAATACAGTTTCTATAGAGAAGACTGGAAAGTTGAAAATTTTTTAAAAGAAGCTCTGACATTTTAGGAAAGCAAGATGCGCCTAAATCTCTTCAAAACCAAGGCAATAGTAAGACAAAATATTCTTCAGGAAGGACTGTCTCTCCAACGTATGTATTTACATGGTTTTATGCACACAAATCGCTCGCATGCATGTGCTGGGGTAACAGTGAGGTAAAAAAATAAAAATAAAAAAAATAAAAAATAAATAAAAATACGTTTTGCAAATAATCAAAACCATAAGTATACTTCCTTAAGAAGTATATGGCCTACATTCTAAACACATTCTCTAAAAGAGAATGTAAATATTTAAGCTTTATTGTAAATATTTAAGCTTTATGAGCCATGCGGTCACTTATGGCAACTACTCACCTCTTTCGTAGCACAAGATTACGTTTTTTTATGCTCATGAGACAAATAATGCACCAATATTTTTCTCATACTGTTTCTCCACTGAAATAGCCCCTCATTACCCCCAACACCTTTAAGAATTCTGCCACTAACTGAAAATCCTCAGGCCACTTCAGCTAAGTAACCATCCCTTGCCACCCTAGAACATTACTTGTCTGTATCCCATATTCTGGCTACTAACTATAATATTAACTCTTATTTGAATGGATGATTTGCACGTCACCTATTAATCTTAATTACGTCCATTTGATACTGCTGAAATCTCCATTTTATAAATGAGAGAAATGGAAGCTCAGAGGTAAAGTTACTTTCCTGAAATGATGGCTACTAAAGGGAGAAGCTGAGCAATCTAGAAATGCTGAATCTCAAGGCTGTGTTCTTTGTGCCGTAACTCACTATCTTTTTTTATGTTGTTTTCAATTTGAATGTCTTTGTAATTTCATAACTAAGCGCCTTGAGGACAGAAGCTATTTTATATACTTATATGAGTACATACTTTATTTTTAATGTACACTCTTTCTGTATTCCTCAACGTGCTAAATAAAGAAGATATTTCTAAGACAAATTGTCTTAAAGATTTAAAATTATGTCAGCATCTCTGAAGCCATTGCCCTCATCCAATAAAGAATAAAGCAATGCACCCTCGTGGTTAGCCTATATGAGCAGAGGTGAACTTTGTGTGTTTATCATATAAACTTTGAGCATGTTCTCATATAAAATAAAATGAAAATTCTGAATCCTAAAAAAAATTGTTCAAATGACAATTTTCTGACAAACAGTTTAATAACCAACAAAGAAGAAAATTCTCCCTTTATCCTTACCCCAACCAAAGTTATATACTCTTGTAAACACACTTCAGATATCCTTTGAGGTCTTGAATTTCATCACTTTCTCCCTGGGTTTTGGATTTCCTGTTAATTGCTCTTTCTTTTATCTCTTGGTATTGCTTTTTCCTTTCCTTTTCTTTTGTTTTCAGTTTTATATTTTACATAAACAACTTTTCAAAAATAAAATTCTCTCGAATATCACAAATGGACCGAATTAAATTACAAAACGGTAATTCTGGAAATGGACATTTTATAATACAGAACAATATTTCCATCATTGCAATATATAAAAAAATTTAGGTATCACTTCATCATCAGAATTTGTTTACTTTCAAGTTTATTTAAATCCTTGGCTGGTTTGGATTTTATTAAACTGACATTTATTTGTAGAAATTTCTCTTCCTTTTCCATATGACTTAGAAGGTGCCCTCTGAGTCTTTCCTTTCTCTATCACCAACCAAAGACACCAAGAAAAATCATTCTTCACTTCTGCCTTTGCTTCCTGAACAGGAGTTGGCTTAGATGAGATCCGAAGGTTCAGAATATATTGAATAGACTTAATCTTAGGTGTGGTCTTATAATACATGAGAAGTTACCGTTCTAGAAATGTTAGAAACCCTTTCACTTAAACCTCAGGTTTGTAAACAGACATTCACATTATGTTAAGTGTTTCATTTAGTGTCAATTCCAGCCTAGCATGTCTTCTCAGGATTCTCAGCAATATCTAAAAGATAAAGCAAGCTGGCAGGAGCTACCTCCTTTTCTGAGGAGGTGGAGGGTGTCGGTGTAGTATAGTGGATAAGCAGACCTAGGTCTGAATCTTAGCTCAAGCTGTTCACTAGCTCTATGACCTTTGTCAAGTTAATAAACACCTGGAACCTGGAGGGCTGAGTCCAATCCCAGCTCTGGCACTACACTGCACGTAATCCCGTGAAAGTCCTGCCAGGCAATGAAGGTCCCTACAGATAGTGCCTAGGCTCCTGTCTAAATCTATGTAGACGCAGGGTCAAAAACTGATCGTGTTTGACCTGACCAGGAAAGTGTTGGCTTCATGAGTGTGAGAAGCGGGGATTGCTGGGAGGGTAAAACAGCTGGTACATCTACTTAACACTAATGACAAACACAGAAGCAACCAGTTAGTCTCATAAAAATGGAGGACCCCCTCTTCTTTTGGGGGAGCTTCATGTAGAAAGAGCAAGCTCCTAAGGGCCATCACTACTGCAACCATTTGGACCCTGTAGATGAAGGGCTGCCTCTCTCCTGAACGAAAGAAAGAGCCCTGGCCTCTCAGGGGGATGCAGGCTGCCAAGAAGAGTCTGTCCTCCCCTTTCCTGCCAGAGAATTGGGTGAATTCCTGAAGACCAGGAGATGCAGGAGAGCAAGCCCTCTCTAGAGAACAGTTCTTCTCTTCCCTCTAAGCCTTAGTGTCATGGGAAGCGTCAAATAAACATAAGCCGCTTCTGTATTTAACCTAAGTAACGTGCACATGTTACGTGTCCCTTCACAGACACAGAGGCAAAGTGCCTGAAACGAATTTCTAACCAAATCTGTGACCTGAGTCACTTCCGTCACCCACCATCACTTAGTGGCAAAGCAGTAAACACTTTAGGTTCCCTGGAAAATTGATAGGGACATTATTTAGTTGAAGACTGGCTGGTCATAGCCAAATATGTACATTTGACTGTGAACCTTCTGCAGTGCTATTCCGTTCTTAAAATAAGGGGTACTAGGTGATCCCTAAGTTCTCTCAACTCTGAAATTCTAAGTGCATAGGGGTGTCCTAGAGTAAGCCTTGTCATCTCTCAAAGGCCAATTGTTAAATATTTAGAAATTTCATAAGCCAGCGACTAAACTATGAATAACACATAATTGTTAAACTTGGAATATTTACAGCACAGAAATTGGTAAAAAATACAAATCAGGCCTTTTTTTTTTTTTTGAGAGCTAGCCTGTGAGCATGTCACTGAATACGAACCATGTGTAGGACATTGTGTTAGATGCTCTTAGAAGTTATTTTGCAGCAAGACACATGGCCACTCTCTCAGGTGGAATTTGAAATGTTAGGATACATTTTTGTGTGTCAAAGTAACAGATAGACACTACACGCACTTAACAAGCAGAGTCTTGTGGTGATGAATATCTCACAGTGTATGTGATCGTCTCTCCAAATGAAGGAACATCTTGTCCAAAATGTCATGAGCCACCCCACTGAGAAACACTGCAAGTGGTACAAATATTTTCTAACACCATCCTGTGGTTGTCTTCTTTGAGCCTCTATAGGAAATCACATTTGTATGAAAATTACTGTCTATTGGACTAGCAAGTAGAAGCAGGTGGGGCATTATCTCAGAGAGGAACCTGTTGACAATTTGTTCCTTAACTTGCTCTCCATGTGTCATTTGTCCTCTTGAACCTTTCCCTCTCTTTGTCTCATTGGTAATTTCCACTCTAAATCATTTACGAAAATTTCCTTTTTGCCTAGTTCTTCTATTGAGACAATGTATCAGGTAGGGATTAAGTTAAGCTGCAAGTAACCAGAAAAGAAAAAAAAAACCCTCATGGAGTAATAGTTTGAACATGTGATGGCTTTTTTTCCTCTCATACTTATGTCATGGGATAGACAATTGCTGACTATGTTTCAACAGCTCAAAGATATCAGGCCTCTACTTAGTGGCATGAATCCCAACTCATTCCTTTACAGTCAAAGGAGGGTGTATCATTGCAGTGGTAACGGGAACACATATTCCATCTCCAGAGCACATTCTTCCAGAAATCAAAATACCTGGGACCAAAATGAGTCATCAGAATGCCATTTGTTTAGCAAAGAATCAGACTAGAGGAACTAAAACCGAGGTGCCAAGGTTCAGTCAGTAGACTCTGGTATGGTTGGGTAAGTGTTTTCATCCAGCATACATTCTGGTATCTATATCCACACTGCACTCATTGTAAAATATTTTTCATCTTAAGATCATCTAAATGATAAAACACAGAAAACTATGAATCACAGCAGCTCTATAGGAATATTTAGTTTAGAGACCAGCAGCAAACAATGATGGTGACTAACATTATAAAGTAGAAGACCTCATCGAAGAAATATGTCATTAAATATTTAGTTTACTATCAGGAAGATACCTAAGGATTTCTCAAGTGATACAGATTTTTTTAAAAGTTTATGCATTTGGCTAAGAAATAAACTTCGTTTGCTGGAAAATTCAGTTATATACCAAAGTGAATTTCCATACAGTACAAATGAGAATATGTACTAAGAAAGAAAAAAGTAACTATAAATCCCCTGGTAATAGCTCACCTGGCTCTATCTTCTTTTGGACTAAATAAATGGTGCAATAACACGAATATTTATCAAAAAATAAATAAAGAACAGCTACTTGTAAAGCAAATATTCTAACAGAATCAAATGTCAGTCAAATGGTCACATATAATGACAGAATAATTTATGTTGGCTATTTTAACTTTCTCCCAAATGTAAATATATCCTTGGTGTGTATAGCTAAGAATTTTGCTCACATACAAAGTCACACATTTTTAAAGATGCTCATAATATCATCACTTCCTTAAAAACTCACAGGTAACCCAAACACCGTTCATTAGGCAACAAACCAGAAAACATTAATAATATGGCATTATCCATGTCCACTAAAACGGTTACTTGAAGTAGTTGCTAGATTGGTTCTGTTCAATTGCCAAAGCCTGGCATTTTCTTAGGAACTCCCCATTCTGAGTTATTGCTACAAAAAGAAATTATCATCTACAAAGTCAGTCCTTGTTTCGTTACTCCATCTGCATAAGACCCACAGAATATTAAACATAATGATCACTGAACTCAGAGTTCAGGAGAAGAGTATTAAAAGATGAAAAAGATTTTTAAAGCTAATAAAATCAGCCTCATCAATACATATCACAGGCAAATGTTTTTACCGTTATACTTATAAAACTATTTAAAAGTCTATAAATGCATTCATTTGCCTTTAACACATGAAATAAGTGCCTCTAAGACTATTTTTACTTACAGAATTTCCACAAGCATGACCAAGAACCTTAAAAATTGCCCTCAAAAATAAATAACATTTTTCACTGTGGTATTTTAAAATGTAAAGCTCTGGATTATATAAAAATGTATAAACTAAGCCAATTTACTATTTCTCAAATAAATGAGTAAGATGTTACCACACTTATGAAATTCATTCAGCTATTTTAAAAAATAAACACCAAGTTTAAAAATGCGCTGGGTCCCGCCTGAACGCGCCTGATCCAGGCTGAAAATGGGCTGATGGTTAACCAGGTGTCTGGCGCCATCTACCGAACAGCCACAGAACGTGTCCCTATGTTTCTTCAGCTAAATAGTGTGTAAATCATTTAATTTCCATAATAGGCACTTATGTGAAAATGACTGGGAAATAATTTGCAAATATAAAATTAATTACTGTATTGAGAGTAGTACTTTCTTCTATTTGAATTGCCATATATATTTTTTAAATAAAATTATCGATTGACGAAACACAGAAATACAGAAATTTGAAAGATTTGAGCAAAACAGGAAAATAAATAACACCAGGGTTGGGAATGAATCTCTTAAAGTCACTCATCACAAGGAGGTGACATTGTGAATTATCATGGATCCAGCGCTGGTGACCAAAAGTCATCTGGCCCAGCAAAATTAAAGACCACCTTCTTCTTCTACTGTTTAAAAATAATGCTGGTTACCTAGCATAACATAAATCAAGATTTCCTATGAATTAGCATTATGGCAAATTTATGACAATAGATTAGCCACCTGGTGGTGATGGGGGAAAAAAACTCTGAAGACATTCTTTGAGTTATCAAAGGAAAATAAACATATGATGCATATGGTTAACTTGGCTGGAACTTCCTGGGGGAGCGTGAGGTTCCAGGGTTTTGCTTGGGCTGCGTAAACTACAGTGGTGTGTGAGGCTAGGTCCTGGAAGATGAGACATGCAGTAGCCATTATTATGAATGGTCCTTTCCCACACATTGAATAGTAAGCATCAACAACATCCCTTAGATGTTTATAGATATCTTTGCCTCCATAGACCTTATGGAAGCTGTAATTATAGATCCCTGTGTTTGTTTTACACCTGTCTCCAAGAAGACTAACATTGGACCACCTCTGTTTTGTTCTCCACTGTGCATAGTTGCCAGCCCAGTGTCTAATATGTTGGCATCAGATATATATGGTACTCATACAGTAGGCACTCAATGAACACTTTAATTAATTAATTAAAATATAGACCCAGGGCAAAGGGAGGGAGGACTTGAGAAAACAGAAATAGAATAATGAAGGAAAAGAAGAAAAATCAAGAGTTCTCGTCATTGACCTGCATACGAGGACTAGAAATTGCTCTAGGCATTAATTTGCACAGTGAAGCAATATTTGTTTAGAGTATGAACATATATATTTTTCTAATTCTAGCTGATATTTGATAGATAAACACAATGTTTTTTTGCAAAAATTCTCCTTACAAGTGGCTGAAGGCTAAAACGCTACCACACCTTGTGTGTGAGTCAAGGTTCAGGCAGAGAAGAACTGTAGGATAGATGCATATAAAATGAGGGATTTATTATAGCGACGTGACCTAATGGAATTGTGGCACCTGGTCGTGGTCTGTGGAAGGCTTTTGTGAGTAGGGCTGCAACTCAAGAAGGAAAGGGGGAGGTGAGTGGGAAAGAGCAAGGAGAAATTGGAACCTGCAAGGATGAGGTGGGACCCATACGACAGGCTAACGCCCACATCTCCCACTGCCCCCAACTTTAGAGAGTGGCCTGCAGGTGAAGCTGTCGCCCGTGGCTCAGAGCTGAACGCTCAACCCTGGCACAGGAGCTGGAGAAGTTGTGAGCCAGGCTCCTGCCCGCATCGACAGGCGAGCCAGCAGAGAGCAGTGCCATGGCTGAGCAGAGGGCTCCAGGTCCCCTGCACCCATCCACCTTCTCAGCCTGAGAAAAATTGCTGCAGCTTCACCCTTCCAGGTCTGGCATGTAAATGCTCTCTGAGATGACACTGACTCTCAGGGAACTCTGCGGGAAGGGAATTCTGGAAATATTTACTTGAATTCACCTACCAGCGAAGCGGTTTTCTTTTCGGAAGGTTTTCAACAGCAAAGTCGATTTTTCTTCACAGATGCATGGCCCAAGGTAGTTTACTTCTTGACTGAGCTTCGCACTTTGTATCTTTTGAGTGTGTCCATTTCATCTAACTAGTTGAATTTATTGGCTTCATATTGTTTATAACATTCTGTTTTATCTTTTTAGTGTAGGCGGACCTGTAATGATGTCCCCTCTTTTTATACTGGATTTGGCCCCTGCCACCTTTATTTTCATTTATTTATTCTCATTTCATTTAAGTTTCTCCATTCAGGGACCACAGTTCCCACCGTAGAGTCACAGAACTCTTCAAGAATGCTGAGACTCTTCTCACAAATTTATTTCTCACCCTGTTGGTGAAAAGAATGTCTTCTGGACCATCCCACTACAGGTGAATAGATCTGAAATGACAAATTCACTCTAACAATCCAATGTCCCTAAGCCGGATAGTGCATTTAATGATTCTGGCACATTTAAATCATCACGACAGGTTAGATATCAAGATTATTTCAAAATCATCACATCTTCATTCTTGTAACTTTACACTGAAATTAATACAAGTAGATTTCTTCTCGGCAGACATCATCAGCTTTAACTGTAAATATGATTTCGGTATTTGAATGTATTTGACTTTGTAAAGTTTGATTCCAGGTCAAGAAAGGATGACGACCATCTGCCTGAGCAAGCAGATTCCATCCCAGGCAGAGTCTTCAGTGGGTCATACTTGCTCGTATGAGATGTCTGTTATTCTCTTGGAATAGACAGTGGGTTCACCTGCAGTTAAAACCAAATAAAACAGAGTAAACAGGCAGCCTATGAAATGGGAGAAAACAGTCACAAACCACATATTGGATAAGGAGTTAATTTCCAAAACAGAAAAGAAACCCTTGCAATAGCAAAAAAGACAAATAATGTGATTTTAAAATGTTCTAAAGACATGGATAGACATTTCTCCAAAGAGGACATACAAATAGCCAACAAGTATATCAAACGATGTTCAACATCACTAATCGCAAGGAAGATGCAAATCAAAACCACAATGAAATGTTACCTCAGGTCCGATGGAGTGGCTATTATCAAAAAAAATCAACAACGACAAAAGACAAGTGCCAGTGAGAAAATGGAGAAATTGGAACCCTTCCATGCTGTTTGTGGGAATGCAAAATTGTGCAGCCACTGTGGAAAACAGTATGGAGGTTTGTCAAAAAAAATTTTAAAAATAAAACCACCATATCTCTGCACTCCCATCAGAACTGCAACATTATTCACAACAGCCAAGATATGGAAACAACCTAAGTGTCCATCAACAAATGAATGGATAAAGAAGACATGATATCCTGTATGTATATTGTTTAACCATAAAAAGAAAATCCTGCCATTTGCAAAAACATGGATGGACCTTAAGGGCATTGTGCTAAGTGAAATAAGCCAGACAAAGACATCAGAACATGGATGTGAGGTGTGGTCCAATAAAGAACATATATCTGAGTTTTGTCCTTGGTTCATGACACAGAGCTTCAAAAACTTGGAACTTCCTAAGTGAAAAAGAATGTCTTTATTATGCTAATGAAGTGACTTCTTGTGGGCCCCTAAATAGTTTTTAGATGGGAGGTGGTCAATAGAAAGACCAAGCACATGATTAGGAGGTTGGGACTTTCAGATACCACGCTTCCCGGGAAGAGACAGGAGCTGGAGAGTGAGTTTAGTCACTTAGCCAATGATTTAATCAATCGTGCTTCCATGCCCAATAAAAACTGTGGACACTGAAGGTCAGTAGTGCTTCCTGGTTGGTGAACACTTTCAGCTGGTTGTGAAGGTGACATATATTGTCACCCTGACACCATGGGGAGATGGTAGAGAAGCTCTGTGTTTGGGACCTTCCCAGACCTCACCCTGTGTATATCCTTCATAATAAAACTGTAATCTTAAGTATAAAAAAAAAAAAAAACCTAATTGTAGTGAATTTTTCATTTGCATTGAGTCAATTTAGCTAAGCTGGAATGGCCGCTGGTATGTGTGACATAGATGAATCTCAAAAATATTATAATGAGGAAAAGAAGGCAAACAAAATGAGTACATACTGCATGACTCTATTTTTATGAAACCCTAGAAAAAACTAATCTAATCCATATGACAGAAAGCGGGTCAGTTATTGCCTAGGGCTAGAAGTGGGAGGAGGGGGTGTTGAGATGGAGCACCAGAACTTATTGACACAATGGAAATGTTCTACGCTTTGATCTTGGTGGTAGTTACAGGGTTCTATGAATCTTTCAAAAATTACTGAACTGTGCTTTTTTAATGGGCACATTTTATGGTACCTAAACTATACCACAGTGAAGTTGATTTTTTTTTTTTAGTGGGCTTGAGTGAGTCCAGCTCTTCTACTACTAGCTGTGGGATTTTTTTTCACTTAATCTCTCTTTGGGCTAAATTTGAGGAATTCTGAATTCTGACTACAGAGAAATTGTTTTCTGCAAACTAGAAAACTCTGTAGGTCAAATAGCCCTAGAAAATGTGAAAACTGTACCAAGAACAGTAGTGATTATTCAGCATTATGGGTGACACAGAATAATTATGTACAAAAAGGCTTTAGGCTAATAATCACTCATAATGGCCAAGTAGAAAGATCATGTATTTTAAAGTTTTAATATTAACATTTGTCCACTATCGACCTGCTTATTTGCATTATATCATGACAGCCCTTAGCCAGCATATTTAAGGTCAAAACTACCTCTTTAATCTTTCTATTTTTTATTACATTGCAGCAAAATTTTTCACCAAAGGATGGAGAAAGTTGACAGTGAGAAAAACAGAAGGCAAGAGAGGAATGATCAACACGCACAGAAAAGTGCATACTTTCTTCCTGTTTTGGCAGTTAAGATAAATTTTTCAGAGGCAAAAAGAAAAGCTACCGCATTTGTATTTCACACAGGAACATCTCCTATCAAAAGTGTTGGACCCTAATAGGCATGCAGTTTTCATTTCTTTGCTCAGAAATTCATTAAGATTTCCCTAGAATAGAGGCCAAAACACGTCGTCATAAAAAAAGCGAAGTGGAAACCTAGAAAATAATTTTTTTAAATGTTACTTTTCTACGTCTGATTGAAAAATAGTTATTTTAAAATGTGTCAGATCCATCTGCTGTATCAAACTCTGTACAAGTGTGACTTCATTCTGGGAAAAAAGAAAGAAGAGCCTTTTCACTCCCTTTTTATAAATGTATTTAAAATCATTTTAATAGAACACATGTATTTATAAAGTATGAGTATGAATATCTTTATATGCTATGCTAGTATCTGTGAGAAAGCTGTAAATGTACTCTCAAATGGTTACAAGACAGAGTGTCCAAGTATTTTGTGACTTTTTAAGTTAAGAAATTAAAAACAGTTTTGAAAGCTGAAGTTAGTCCTTGTAAAGATGAGGAATTGTTTTTCATAAGTTTTATTTTTGTTAGCAGAGAATGAAAATGCCTTTTGCACATTATGGTGAGAAGAAAGAGACTGTGCTTTCAAAATATTAAAAAGTCATAGGACACTTTTATCGAGGTGTAATTTAAAATGAGAACAATTTTATCTCCTTATTGCCAACATTCCTTCAAGAATAATAAAACATGAGCAAAATCTGAGTGCAGTGACCATTGTAACTTGTTTGTTATTTAATGCAAGGGGGAATCTTTATGAATTTTGATAATTGATTAAATCAACATTTATTAAGTACAATATAAGAATTGGCTTTTTTCTCTCAGAAAAAAAATACCATTAATCTTGGAAGGAAGGAAGGAAGGAAGGAAGGAAGGAAGGAAGGAAGGAAGGAAGGAAGGAAGGAGGAAGGAGGGAGGAGGGAGGGAGGAAGGAAGGACGGAGGAAGGAGGGAGGAGGGAGGGAGGAAGGAAGGAAGGAAGGAAGGAAGGAAGGAAGGAAGGAAGGAAGGAAAAGAGGAAAGAAGGAAAAAGAAAAAGAGAAGAGGGAGGAAGGAAATTATTGTCTCAAGGACACTGTCTTTCCAACCTCTTCTGCTTTCTCCCTGAAGAATTAACACTTTACGTTTTTCTCATAGCGCTTTTACACCATGCTTTGGGGACCCTGTTCAGACTGTTGTCTCTTTCTTCTTCTCTTCGAGTCCAAGTCTCCTTCTAAACCTCACCTCCACGGCGTCACACACCACACAAGCCCTCTGAAAGTCCTCGTTTCTTGGTTACGACATGCGATATGAGTTGTGCCAATGGAGATTCCCTCCCCAGGCTACCCCTGGATGGAGTCCACTCACTATGGAGTTCCTGCATAAATGGGAAATGAGTAAAGGGAAGTAGAATGACTTCTCTAACACTTTTATACTCTAGCAGATGCACTAGAGATAAGGGACATAGAAAACATCTCTTTTGCTCAAAATATTTCCCAGGAACAAGCCACCAATCAGAGATTGATTTATGCTGACAACTTCATTTAATAATTGCAAATACACCTTAGGAGGGTTAATCCTATTAGTCATTTACATTTTAGGTCAATATTTAGGTCAATATAAGTTTAGCTTAAAATGTTTTGTTTGAGAAGAGATGATAAGGTCAATTGAAATGGCTAGACAGGTCTGCATGAACTATAACACAGTGGGATTCAGGGTGACTAATGACACTGGCACACAGGAAACATTCAATAAATATTTCTGATTGAGTGAATGATTCAGAATAAAAAGAGAAAAATCTACGGGACAAATGTCCTTATTTGTAAATTCATCTCAAGTTGGCACTAGGGGCAAAAATTAGGGAAGTTGCCAGTTAGACCATGTTCATAGTTGAAAATACTCACTAGAATAAAGACATCAATTCTTTCCAAATTAATCGATAAACTCAATAAAATAACTTCGAATTTCATCAGGGCTTTGCATAGAACGTGAAAAGCCAATGTTTCATTTGGAAGAGCAAAGGACTAAGAAATCAAAGTTTGTTTTTTCTTTTTATGAAAAAGATAGAGGATGTACTTTCTCTAAGAAATATCATTATAAAGTCTAATAATTAAGACACTGTGATGTTGACACAGTAAAGACAAAAGATAGTTAAAACATGTTAGAAGAGAAATATGAAAACCCAAAATACCATTATAAATCAGTGTGAAAGAATGAACAATTCAATAAATGTTTTTGAGTCACTTAGTGACCCAAACAAAAATAAGATAATTTAGATCCCTAAATTCACACTGCACATAAAAGTCTATTTTAAGAAAATTCAAAACTTAATTGTGAAAAACAGAATTTTTTAAATTTCAGGAAAAATGTAAAAGAACATTTTTGTTTCGTGATAAGGAGGTAAATTTTAAATAAGATACAAAAATTATAAACCATAAAGGAAAAAAATGGTTTAACTACAGAAATCCCTGTAATCTCTGGACGAAAAAAAGAAAAACACCATTAAAAAGTGAAAATAACTGGTCTTGCAGATGCTGCTGCCCCGGAGCCCCTGGCGCCCGGCCACGGTCACCCCAGCTGTGTTCCTTAACACCGCCATCGACCACAAGCCCTCGGCCATGTCTCCTTCGACCTGTCTACAGACAAAGTTCCAAAGACGGCAGAAAACTTTTGTGCTCTGAGCAATAAGGAGATAGGATGTGGTTATAAGGGTTCCTGCTTTCGCGGAATTATTCCAGGATTTATGTACCAGGGTGGTGACTTCATACGCCACAATGGCCTGGCTGGCAAGTCCATCCAGGGGGAGAAATTTGATGATGAGAATTTCGTCCTGAAGCATATGGGTCGACATCTTTGTCCCTGGCAAATGATGGACCCAACACAAACGGTTCCCAGTTTTTCGTCTGCACTGCCAAGATAGGGTGGTTGGGTGGCAAGCATTGGTCCTCCCCAAGGTGAAAGGGGGCGGGACTATTCTGGAGACCACGAGGCGCCTTGGGTCCTGAAATGGCAAGACCGGCAAGAAGATCACCATTGCTGGCTGTGGATAAAAACTCCGATAAGTGTTATCTAAAAAAAAAAAAAAAAAAAAAAAAAAGGGAAAATAACTAAAACCACAAAACTGTACACCTTTCAAGGGTTAGTTGTGTGGTGTGTGAATTACACTACAATAAAGCTGATATTAAAAAAGTAAAAGGACTCAAAACGATGACCCAATAAAACTGGCAAAAAATTTAAAAATGGGCAATAGTAAGAATGTGCAAAGATGGGGCGTATACTGTTGGAATAAACTGGTGAGAGTTTATCCAAGGAACCTGAAGATATTTGTTTGACAATGCTTCCCCATCACCCAGAATGTTCGTTTCCATGTACATATGCCGTAGAAACCTAAACATATGTGACCTAACAGAAACATAGAACATGTTCATGGCAGCATTATTTTACTATCAAAATTTTTCAAAATCATCTAAATAATCACAAATAAGAAAATGTTTAAATTATGGAATATTCTTAAATGAAATGCTTTACAGCAGTCAAGAGAAGTAAACAAAGCTACATGAATCATCAGAGCAATAATTACTTCTGGGTAGTGCTGGAGCAGAAATGAATCTGAAGCGAAGGACACAAACAAAGCTTCAACGCCATCTGTAAAATGTTTTATTTTGTGTGTCCACAATCCGAAACAAACATAACAAAATGTTATTTGTAAGATCTAGGTAGCAGTGCATGAGTGTTTATTGTCTCATTTTCAGGTTTTCGACATTTGGAATGATTTCCTGAGAAATAAAATGCCTTTGGTGTTTAATAAACATGCATGGTTCTGAAATTACAGTAAATAAAACTTTTGATATGAAAGCATAGATTCTAGCCACGCCTTCCGTGTCAAAAATGTTAAAATTGAAGGAATGGCAGCCTGTACTTTTAGTTTCAGATGCGTAAGTTCTAGAAATTTGCTATACAACTTTGTGGCTATAGTTAATGATACTGTATTGTCTATTTAAAATTTTATCAAGAGCATAGATTTTATATTCAGTATTCTTACTAGATAATAAGAATAGTAGCAAAAGTTACAGAATGCCCTAGAAACAAATCCCATTAAAAGGAAAGATAGTTTTCTACATTTTTACTAAAACACACATGTGAGAGTGACATGCAGAATCCTTATAATTTAATTCAGTCTATTCTTCTCCCTTTTATATGGAACTCATGAGTTATATACTGATGAAATATTATAGACAGGTCATTCCTTTTATTCTTTAGACCAAACCATGATCCCTCTATGACTTGCCTAATATATCATAGTAAGGTAATAGTCCCAATTATGAGCCAACTTTTTTCCTAGCCCCTCAATTTATTTTTTTAGATAAGACCCGGTTATCAGTGTTGTAAAAAAAAACCCTTAAACAGGAAATCAGTGGGTTTGCTCCTTTCTCACTACAGTTTTTGGGTGACTTATTCTGTGGTATCTTTCATCTGTAAAAAGATATGAGCAAATGAGAAAATGCGCAAAGAGGGACATTGGGGTTAAAGAGAGAGGAGAGGCTGACGAGGCGGTGAGTGAGAAATGCCTGGCTACGTTCCACCCTCCATGAGGAGAATCCAGCAAGGAGAACACATGCTGACATCCCTGGAAGACAATCTAGGTCTATCTTTATGGGTTGGAACTTTGGCCAAATATTACACTGAAAACATAAATAAAAGTAAATCCAAAAGTCTGTACTTGGATGCAAAAATTACAGCACCACGTGTATAGGAGAAGGACTAAAAGAATTAATGACCTCGTGTTAAATTTTTAAAATTTATTTCATTGGCCAGATACTCATTGTCAGCCAACAGTGAATTGTGGCTGAAAAAATTCAAATGCTCTTGCAGTTTTAGACAGAATCTAGGAGGAGGAAGTGATATATAATATTTAGGCCCCCGGTACACAGTGCCAGCATCTGGGGTATTACATCTAATTCTGGACGCTACGTTTTAAGAGTTACTTGAACACATTTAAAGAACAGTAAAAAGAAATCCACAGCCATGCCACCCTGAACAAGCCTGATCCCATCTGATCTCGGAAGCTAAGCAGAGTCGGGCCTGGTTAGTACTTGGATAGGAGACCACCTAGGAAGACCAGGTGCTGTAGACGTAAAATGTAAAAAACTAAGGGATTATAAACTGACAAGGTCCTTGCAATCTGTGAGGTCAACCAAGGGTTGCCTCGTCTAAAAAAAAAAAAGAAAAAGAACAGTACAAAGGATGACGAGACCAATAACCTTTAATGAGGAAGAGTAGAAGAAACACAAAGAGAGTTGAGACTCTATGGCAGTAAGCAAGGAGTGACATCAAAGAGCAATCTTAATCCTGTGGACACAAAAACACCTGTGGTCACATTACAGGGGCCTGTTTGAGACATGGCAGGCCCAGAGGAAAAAGGATTTCTTATGCTGATATTATAGAGAATGACTGGCTAGTCTTCCTAAACTGTAAATTTGTTTCTAAGATTCACCCAACTGACATAGATCCAGTGCCTAAGAATAAATAAAAATATAACTTACTTTAAAAGAGTAAATATGCTAAGGGACAACATGATAGAATTTTTTTGGGGAGGGGAGCGGGGAGAGGGGACTCTTCTTTATAAAATTCATTGTCGGTAAATTATAAAATAAACTACTAGTCAAAAAAACTTTAAAAATCAAATGAAGCTAATTTTGTCCAAAGAGACCATCCAGTTTATCCCATTCTATACACTGGTTCCAGAAGCAAAGAGAACTGAGGCATGGAAACTTCTCGATGCTCGGTGGGTGGTCTGGAAGGTACCAAGAAAGAAAAGGTCGATTTAGCTCTCTCCAGGTTCACTCCTAAAGGGGGTGCTGACTCTCACACTTACCCGCAACCCTAAGACCAGAAATGGAGGGCTGGAGAAGAGAGACCAGCTTCTCCTCCCTTCCACGGCAAAGCACCAAATGGGAACACGAGCAGGGGCCGGAATATGTCAGGACGAGTCTCGCTGTCCTCTCGCTTCTAAATTGTCTAACCTACCTAAACTGAAAGATAAAAGAAACATACATTCAGCCTTTCTCTTACTCTTGCTTCTCCTCATTTAACCATAAAAGTTAGTTAAGAATGAGGTACCAGGATCTTAGCCCAACCTGGAAATCTAAACATAAGATCGTTCATTTGCCTAGAAAAAAAAATAAATCTATTTATGCATGCGTATAAGTTTAGATCTACATTTTCCATATGAAATAATTCTCATTTTATATCTTTGTCTGACGCTGCATTTTGTCAAAGAAGAAGAATAAAAATAAATGCATAAGTTTTCTAACTACTTGGTGTAGTTTAAAGACACTGAGAGCGTTCGATTATTAAGCCCACAGAAGGGATGTTTCATATGGGACATATGAATTCCAGACTAGACCTCACCAGAGCAACTCAGAATCCTAACACCATTGCTATTTGATGCGTGAGTAGAAGAAGCTGCCTGCAGTTGAAGAGGCTTTTGTAAAAAAAGAGCCTCACGTTTTATTGTGTCACCAAGACAAGAGATGTTGCTGAGCCTCCCACCCCAGAGAGCCTGGCCCTCTGCCAGCTGTCAAGGAGCCTAGAACTTTCTCCTCCCGAAGAAGGTATCTGGAAGGCTCGTGCTTGTCTTGGCTCTGACCGGCTCCAACACACTCCCTGGATGCTGCAAGATAGAACTGCCTAGATATATGAAACCAGATACCTTCTTCTGAAAGATTATCGAGCAAATCCCTTCGGGCTTTATAAACACTTCACCTCTGTCACCAGCAGAAACCCAAGCCTCGCAGTCAGCTACTATCACTCAAACTAGGCACATGCATTAATGTGACCCAATATGCCTTCCACTCCACCCTTCCACCGTCAGAAGGTGTGTTCTGTGGAACTCACACTGTATCAACGGAAACTGCCTTTATTCTCCAACTCTTCCATAAGCCTTGTCTTTTCTTCTATGCTCTATCTGAAATCTTATTATTCCATAAAAACATCTCTTCTCTTTCCCCATTGCCCTCTGGATTGACAGCTACCTTTTCTCACATACTCCATGTCACTTAAGGTCTGGAAATGGGGTACAGTCCTTCTATCTTCCCGTTGCAGAGATGACTCTCAATTTTCCTCTCCACACTTGTTTCTCCCCCAAGTTTCCTCAGCCCTGGAAATAACAGAAATATCAACGAGATTTTTCAAGTCAAAACTCTAGCACTTTTCCTTGGTATTCTTCTTCAATCATTCCAGCATTCAGTACATCAGAAAAACCTACCAATTCTATCTCAAAAACATATCCCAACTCTGTCCTGTTCCCTCCAACTGCACCATCATAATTATAATCCAAGCCACTTCAATTCTCTCCTAACTTCCTTCCTTCCACGCTCACCCTCGATGGTCCATCTCCCCACAGTAGTAATTTACCTTTTAAATGGCTGTGATATTACTTTTCTCTGCTCATTAAAACTTCTCAAGAGTTTTATTCCTTGCCTCACTTTATAAATCCCTGCATGACCTGGGCCCTGACTAACCCTCTGTCCAAATCCTGGACCACTTCCAGCCTTGTCCTCTGTACTGGGTTGAATTTTGTCCACCAGCCCCCACTCTCCAAAAAAATATGTTGAATCTCTGTCTGTCCCTCCTATACCTATAAGTGTGAATTTATTTTAAAATAGAGTATTTGCAGATGTAACCAAGTTAAGATGATATCATGACAGTATGCCAAGGACTGATGTTCTTATTAAAAAAAAAAAAAAAAAAAAAAAAGGAAGAAGCCACACGAAGTCAGGGGGAACACCACGTGAACACGAAGACAGAGACCACAGTTCTAAATCCACTAGCCAAGGAACACCAAGGATTTCCAGTGACCACCAGAAGCGAGAAAGAGGCAAGGAAAGACCCTTCCCCAGAGCCATCAGAGGGAGCACGACCCTGCTGACCGCTCGGTTTTGGACCTCTGGCCTCCAGAACTGTGAGGCAATAAATTCTTGTTGTTTCAGGCTCCCCAGTGTGCGATTATTTGTTACAGAAGCCCTAGGAAACTGATACACCCAATATGTTCAAGTCACACTGACTCATTTGGGTTTCATAAACACACCAAGCTTACTCCTGGTCTAGGGGCTCTGTTCTAAATTTTCTCTTCACCCAGAATGTTCTTCTTCCTGTCTTTCTATCTTCATGACAGCTGCTGCTCATCATTTAGCTCTCAGCTTAAATATCACCTCCTCTGTTCACCAAGCCCTCAACCTAGAAGAGGTTTTTGTTACATCAGTTTCTCCTACGTCAACCTATTTCAGTTCCCTAACTTGCAGCTATTTGGTTTTTTACATGGTTATAATATCTTGTGGGTCTCCCCACACTAAGCAACTCTGAAAACAGTGACCTTGCCTGTCTTATTCATTGCTACATCCCAAGTGCAGTGCTTTGTATCTGGTAGGTAGGGTGACCAGCCAGTCCCTGTTTGCCCAGGACTGTCCTGATTCCAAACCTCAAGACTTGAGGATGTCCCTCCATGCCGGGAAAACTAGGATGGTTGATTGCCCAATTAGAAGACACTGTCAATTCAATTACCAATGCACACTAGAAACGGAATGAATGAATGAACTTTTTTAAAAAATTAAGTTCTTACTCTCTCAAATCTAGCATGATGTAGTTGAACATTTCAGTCACAAGGTGGCACTAGACTACTAGATTTATTAACATGCCAACTTTAGGTCAATTTGATGTGAGAAAACTTTACATTGCAAAGTATTAAAGCATCCAATTGTTTTTCATAGTACTCTTAGTCTTCCTTAAGGTTGAAGTATAGAAAGAACTATGTACCTTTGAAGAAGTTTTAATTCTTGTTAAAATTTTGATTTTTGATATCATTTTTGATATCATTAAATTTTTCCATGTAGGAAAAAAAAGGTGAATTTATAACTACTATGACCAATTTGCATTTTTAATTTTATTTCTAAAGCTTTTGTCACACTAACATGAAAAATCGATATTTGCACAGAAAAATTGTGACTACAATAACTTCTAGTATCCAGGGATTTAAAATATAGCAAATACTTATGCATTCTCCACAGTGACCACCTAAAAATTTTGATCACTGCAGAAAAAATCATTTGCCAGAAAAAAAACTCAGAAATATTCCAAGACAAGCTTTCCTTGAGTTTACAGATCATCGATAAGAGACAATCTCAACACAGTTTTATTTTCTAGCAGAACTTCATAAGGTCACCAACTGCAAAGAGTTCACCTCTTGTCTGTAATAGAGATTTAACTGCTCCGACTTTTTTTCAGAAATTAAAATTTGCTCCAGGGAACAGTTTCTAAAACAGAGGTCATAATTTAAGGAAATTTCATCCTTTCTTATCCCCAGAGATCAGGGTAGTTCAATCTGATCTTGGCAAGACACAATACTATGTTTGTAAATGTATACACACATCCAAGCAATATTTATATGAGATTTATAAAGAATATATGTGTGTAGCTATAGTAAGAGCATGAGCTGATGGGATATCATGCCCAAATTGTCATGGCAGTGGCCTCTGGGGAGAAATTACAGGAAATAGGACCAGGCAGGGACTCAAAGGGACTTGAACTTAATCGGTATTGCTTATTTTACAAAAGAAATGACAAAAATTTGGTAATTTCCTTGTGTGTGCTGATGTTTGTTATATTACATTCCATTGTTTTCTTTCTTTTTACCTTTTCCAATTAAAAGAAGAAAAAAATAGGTGAATTGTTCCCAAGGTTCATTTGACTTTCCTGCAACAAGTCTGTCAAGAAGATGTTCAAGATGAAACAGCCTTTGGCCTATTAGTCTGAAACTTCCATGAAGACATAAGAACCTGGGATGGATTATTCTGATTAGATGCTCTAGGGAGCCAGTGGATAGGTGGGTTTCTTTCTTTTTATACTTGTTATTAGAAAAGAGTGTTTTGTCAAATGCAGTTCTGATGAGAGAATTTTATAGATAATGGCCCCAAACTCTAAAGAGATGGAGTCTCTTTATGAAAAATTTGGAGCTTTTTCTCTGCTTCTAGTATTTTTCAAGAGACTTTCAATAGCTTTGAAATAGGTACTTTTTAGGTGAAAAAAATTAAATGTATCTTTATATAGTGAGTTTTCTTCCTAATATTCTTCAATATGTTTACCTCATTCAGTTTGGATCAATTCAGTCTCCATGAAAATTTGCTGTCTTATCAGCGAGACACAAATCTAATCCACAATCCTAATTTCCATTCAGGAAGCTAAAGCACACACAGAGGTAAATAAAATACAGAAACATTACATTTATCCAACATCCAATGAAAGATAAACATGGATGAACAGATGAAGCTTCCATATACTTAAAATTTATTTCAGATATACCATAACTTCGAATTTGTTTTGAACACTTTGAATAAAATGTTTTCTAAAATTCATTTTATACTGTACTCTTTTTTTATAGTACAAAATCCACTTTAACCTTTTCTTTTCTTAGCATTCTAAAATGCTAGTTGTTTTCCTGAGTGATGAGTAGAGAAGCATTTTCAGGCTGCACTAAATGCAGTTTTCTTGCTTGCTTGGGATCTTACAAGAGTGGTAACACATACTGATTCGTTGATCATTTAAGGGATGCATTTTTGTATACTTGTTTGTTTTTCCGATGTGTTTTTGAATAGTCGTGACTAAGAGACCTGAAGAAGATGCATAACAGTTAGCATAGGGACATACATAGACAGGTCAGGTTGCAGGATATGAAGAATCTGTAGAATTCTCTACCAATACCTGCAAATAATTACATTCTCTCTCTTTCAAGGTCAAAAAAGTAAGATATCCTTCAAAACTATCCTTTTCTAAAATACGTGGTACAGAGTCATGTAGTAAATAGGTCTTGCTTTTTATTTTAGAGAGGCAGTGTGGACAGTGGTTAGAAGCACAGACTCAGCCAGTTCGACTAAGTTCTGTAGAATGTGACGCAATTTACTTGAATTCCCATGCCTCTACTTCCTCATCTATGAAACAGCTAATAATAGTACCAACCTCTTAGAGTTTTCAAGAAGAAAAGCATGAGTCAGTATGTGCAAAGCACTTAAAACTGTGTCTGACACATAGAAAGTACAATTATTATGTAAGCTACATTGTAGTCAAAAATATTTTAAGGCAACATTTTTTTCTTTTTTTTTTCTTTCTTTTTTTTTTTTTTTGTGTGTGTGTTATTGTTCATATTCCTTCATGAAATATATGTCGTTTTCTGCATGATTCTGAGAATGCATCTCTGAGTATGAAACTCTGCCCAGGGCTAGCTCGGCGACCTGCAACCCACACAAGACCTCCCACGCCATTCTCAGAAGGGCCCCACGTTAGGTTTAACGGTCAGCTGTCACTGTCTTGAAATTCTTAATACTTTCTGAACAAGGGACACCCCCATTTTCATTCTACGGTGGGCCCTGCAAACGATGTCACCCATCCTGATTCTAACCACCTGAGCTTCCTTATTAGTTCTTGGTTCTATTTCACCCAGAGATCCTGAGCTGGTCATGGGGGCTTCCCTCTGCTCACAGGTCTGGGGAACAGGAAACGAACCGAAAGCTGGCTCAGACTCAGCGTGCTGTCTCCCACCAACGCAGCCAGCAGGCTGCTGCTGAGGTCCAACGGCTCGCTCTGCTCTTTTCCCTGCCTCAGACTTGTAAAGGGAATGCATCTACCAATCTCCATCTATATAGAGAGAAGAAAAAAAGAGTTTCTCGCTTCTATACAAAACTCTGCTTCCTTCAGTCCCTCTTTCCCTCAGGAAGTACATCAGCAGGTCCAGGGTCCCCTTCTTCCTTCCCTCCAGGATCTCTCTCTTCCTTAGCAAAGGCAGCAACACGACCTCCGACAGGCAAGTCATTGAAGCTTTCTTTGTCTTGCTTTTCAATTTTTTTCAAATGAGGCCGTGATAGTGGCCAGATACAGGGACTAAGCGAGATCAAAAGAAGATGTTTGTAAAAAGCATGTTATCATCTGGGGGCAGCGGGTAGTCACAGCATGAAATAACTCCCTCGAGGACCAGTCACAAAGTAGCTGAGTTTATTTTCCTAGTGGAAAAATTGAGCACCGGGCACATTAAGTTACTCCATAAAAGTTCCAAAGTTTGAAAAGTTAAATAAAGGTATACACATGAATGAAATAATCAGTTAGTCACAGAAAAAGTCATCAAGAAGTAAAATAAGAAACATGCATCTTCCCCAGAGGGCTCACATTACATGTAGGAGTGACAATTAAGAGGTATATAATTACCATACAGAATCGTAGGTATTTTAATTAAGGACAATGTAGAAAGTGCTGAGGCACCATCCATTGTCCCAAAGGGCCTTGAAGAAGACTTCAAAGAGAGGGCTAGAGTGGGGGCTAACCATGTGGAGAGTAGAGACCCATAGGAGAGTCCATCCACACAGGACATCTGTGGAAATAAACAAGGGATGAGATGACTACGATGAGACTTAAACAGAAGGATGAAGCGAGGACTTCGCTGGGGAACCTTCACAGGATTTTGAATACGGGGAGCCATGATGAGTATTGTTAAAGAAGACAACCCCAGACATGGTGTAGATGATGCACTGGTGTGAGAAAATCAAGGAGGCAGGGGAAGCTATTCCCAAGTGTCCATCAACTGGTGAAGGGATAAGCAAGTGACGAGCGTGGTTCATCCATACGATGGAATATTATTGAGCCATGAAAAGGAATGGAATACTGATACATGCTACATACCAATAAACACAACTGGATGAGTCTCAAAAACATCATGCAAAGTGGAAGAAGTCTCTCAAAAAGACTGGACATTATGTGATTACATTGACATAGAATGCTCAGAAGAGACAAATCTTCAGAGACAGAGAGTCGATTATTGGTTGCCAGGGGCTGGAGGAAGACAGAGGAGAGAAATGACTGCTGACGATGTCAGGTTTCTTTGGGAGGAATGAAAATGTTCTGAAAGTAGATAGTGGTGATGGTGCACGACTCTGAAAATGTACTAAAAACCACTGGATTGTACAACTTTAAAATTGTACGATTTAAAATTTTTTAAAAAAAGAATCTGTTGCTATTGTCTGGTAGAGAAATAAAGAGGGGAACAGAACTAGAACCAGAGGAATAAAGGAAGAAGTATGGGTTCCAGAATATTTAGAAGATGCATTTACCTGCTGTATCTTCTAATGAAAGAAAATAGAGCTTCTCTCAAGCCTTCCACCCAGAGGCAACGGCTGGAAGGGGCGGAGATGGAGAACAGACAAAGAGAAAAGACATTTGCAGAAGCAGAGCTGGGTCCAGATGTGGCCGGACAGGCAGCAGAGTCTCACACAAGGTTCTACAAAGTCACTGTGACATGTGGAGATGGGCGTGATTAGTAGTCAAAAATAAACTATTTTTTGCAGGCCCTTTATTAAGCCCACATTTAGCAGAAATACGTTTTTTTTTTTTTTTATTTTTACCTCTTTTTAGTTTTATTTCAAAAGGTATTTGACATCATTTATAAAAATGCATAATATACAAATGCCGTAGGATCAAAATAGAGAATGTGATTAAGGCAAAGAAATATTAATAATAAAAAATGGGCAACTGAAACTTGGAGAAAAGTACTACATAACAATGTATATCAAAAGATCTCTTGTACTTTGGGGGGCTGAGTGGAAAAGATGAAAGGATTAAGTACAAATTAGTAGTTACAAAATAGTCAGGGGGATGTAAAGTACAGCGTAGGGAATACAGTCAATAATATTGTAATAACTGTATCATGTCAGGTAGGTACTAGACTTATGGGGGTGTCACCTCTTAAGTTATATAAATGTCTAACCACTATGCTGTACACCTGAAACTAATGTATATCGAATGTCAAATGCAATTAAAAATTTTAACAAATTTTTGTAAAGATCTCTTGTATTTTCTGAAAGCTGATACAAATTGAGCTCTGAGGCATTTCCTTTTTTTAATTATTTTTAACAGCAGGAACATGAAGTACAATTATTAGAGAAGCTGATCCGTTGGTTATGAGCGTCATTGGTTAATGACAGGTTTGGATTCATTGCCTTCCTGTCAACTGAGGTTTTGCTATATCAGGCTTTCCTGTTTTGCAGATAAAACCGCCTCTGCTGTTAGTGTCCAGGTGTGTGTGCTTCGTAGTGAGCGGGCTCTGGAGCAGCAGGTCGGGAAAAGCTCTGCTGATGGGACTACTGCAAGATCTCACCTGGGTCCAGCCACTCTCCTCCTGTAGTTAGTTTCCAGCAGTGACATTCAGCTACCCCTCATTTGACGTTGGGCTCCTGTGTGTCTTCTTACCAAAACTTGGCCTCTGCCTATGTCGGTGAATCAATACACGTTCCTTCACTACCAAGAGTCTGAACTTGAACTCCACTAGGATCTAAGAAGACATCTAACGTGGCATCCTTTCTCATCCCCCTCATACCCATTGCTCTAAAATACAGCAGCAGCTAAACTGACAGCGGCCATAGAAGACAATAAAGCCAACTGGTAACTAAAAATAAATTTAAAACACATTGGACAGTAATACTAAATATGGAAAAAATAACAAAGCACACCTGGAGACTCATCTTCATGCTCAAACACAAATAACTGCTGGGATTTCTTACATCCTGACAGAAAACTGAGAATTATTACCCACGTGAGGTTTTTTTCTTTCTTTCTTTGAGATTCTATTTTGATTGCTCTCTGGCAGGTCCAAGAAGCTTTCTTTTAATCAGATGACACCATCATCTAAACGCGGGCAAGGTCTTTAGGGTACAATGTTCACCTATCATGGGACAGCCTGAGGAAGTAGAAGAGAAGCAGGGGGAAGCGAGAAAAGAAGCCAAATAGGGTGGGATGAAGAAAAAACGTCCTTCCCACTGAATGCGGTTGGCAAGTTCACAAACACCTCAAAATAGCAAACTATTTATCACTCTCTAGAAAAGCCAGGCTACCTGACCTCCCAGCTCACCCTCCTTCGACTTATTGGCTATGTTTTAATATTTACGAGAGTTTTATTTTTAAAGCTGTGCGTGTAAAGCAGTTTACAAGAAAACACCAGCAACTTGGTTTGAAAGCGCATGGTCTTCTGGCATTGGGGACTCAGGTTCCAGATCCTACGGTGTGACTACCTAGCTCCACGCTACGGAAGAGAACTGGCACGGCTCCTGGCCTCAGTGTCCTGGTTTTTTTAAGAGGAGGTGTTTAACCAGATGGTTTCTAGTCACCTGTTTATATCAAACTTCCTCTGACAACCTGATGCAGTGTGGTAACTCAGAACGAAGTCGCTGGCATTTGGTAATGCTGGCTTTGAATGATGGTTTTGCTATTTATTTTATGCTAAGCCTCAGTTTCCTCATTTACGAGATGAGTATAATGCAAATGAATCTATCATCTACTTCATAGAATAATGACAAACATGAAGTAAGGATGTGTATAAAATGGTACTCAGGCACGGGCATATACCACGCCTTCAAAAAAGAAATTCCTTACTCTTACTGGTGTTAGTGAGAGCCTACTAAAAAATAGACAGGATCAAATACAAAAAGCACAAATCACTGTGAATTTAACAATGAGACTAAAGTGAATGCTTTAGCTAACATTTTTTTTCTCATTTCGAAAATAGCATTGTTCATAGTAAAAATTTTAGAAAATATTTTTCAAACATTAATTCTTCTGAGGAAAGTTATCTAGAAAGTGAGACAGTATTTTTTTATATAAAACAATGATTTTTGAGATAAAATGAGCAAGTGACTTTAAATTTTAGTATTAGCGAATCTAAGTTTTTCAAACTTTAAACATCATACATTAAGACACAGAATGCAAAATTACAAAAGGTTACCTACAATTACTGTAATTCCTGTTCTCTCTTTTGGAGGTTTGGGCATTTTAAAGATAATTTCCTTCGAAGGAGGAAAATTATGGAAACCATTATTAAAATGTTTCTTCTCAACCTGCCTATGATGGCCCCATTTCCAATGGGTAAGTAAACAGCCGCTGTTTTGGTACCCAGTGGCATCTTTCTCTGTACCTTTCTCAGCCCAGCAGAGACCATTTGCCACAAGCATGGGCTCAGGCCTGGGAGCCTGGTAGCTTTCCAGGGTCTCGACACATTGCTGCCTTACCCTACAGTTTCGGTGTGGTCAAGAAGTGTTTATGGGGAACGATTTTGTGCTAGGGATTATGGGAGATACTGAAGAGGAAGACGGAAGACATCACTGAATCTCGAATCCTTAGCACCCTTGTACCTACAGTACGGCTGTTGCAGTAAGCGTTCGTGATACTAAAAGCCTGCTAAAAAGGTTATTCGGCTGTAAAAATTTTGATACAAGCTACAATGTGGATGTAAAACATCACAACGTCATGAACACATTGAAACTTGAAAACACTACGGCAGTTGCAGAAGGACAAATACTGTGTGATTTCATTTATCCGAGGTACTTAGAATAGACAAATTCATAGAGAAAGAAAGTAGAATAGGGGTTACCATGGGTTGAGGGGAAGGAGGAAGGGAAGTTATTGTCTAAATGATACAGAGTTTATGTTGGGGGTGATGAAAAATTTTGGAAGTACATGGTGGTGATGGTTACACAACATTATGCATAGATATCATGTCACTGAATTGTACACCTACAAATGGTTAAAATGATAACTATTATGTTCTTTTACCATGGTTGAAGAAAATAAAGCAATAAGAGCAATAGGGGAGGGGATACTGTTAAATTCCGTTTATACGTGCATTATATCATTTTCTGTACTGAATAGATAAATGTTTCATCCTGTCAGCTTCTTTCCTCAAATCTTCAACACCTCTTCCCCATCACCACTTCCCACTGACGACCTTGCTTCCTACTCCCCAGAGAAGACTGGCTCAGTCAGAACCTCCTGGACGCCCCCTGACCACAGCCACCCACCTGCCAGTGTCTAGATCCACACATTCTGCTCTCCTGCCCATTGTCACAGAGGTGCTGTCCAAATCCAATTCCTTGTTTATCACTAGGTCCCATTGCTTGTTGTTTATTCAGAGCTTTCTCTGCATTGATTCTTGATTGCCTGTCTCCTCTGCTAGAACATATTCTCCATAAAGGCGAGGATTTGGTCTAGATAGTTCCCTGTTGTATCTCGAGCTGGAGATCACTTGCTGGTATGTAGTAGACTCTTAATAGATAGTTATTAAATGAATGGATGTATTCCTTCTCTACAAATTTGAGATACTTCACTATTTAAAAAATTGAATGTTTGAATACAAAATAAGTTTAATGCATGAAATATTTAGAAAGAAAATTCTTTCCAGTTAACCCATAAACCATTTAAATGTCCCAAAAGGGCCAATATTTCAACATCTAAGCCACATCTCCCAGAAGGCACACACAAAGTACTTTGTCATTCACATGTTTCCACCTTTCTTTTAGAAATAGGTCTCCCTTTTGGTGGCGCAATGTCTATGGATCTCTGGACACCAATGATCCTATGCAGGAGATCACATTTCATCCCTCAAGGAATATGAGTCATTTTAGTGCAGATGAAATCAGAGCCATCAGAATACAATGGGTGAAAAGCCAAATGTACTTTTTTCAGACAGCAGAAATGGACAAGGTAATTCCCTATGACTAGTTATAAGACTAAACACCTTCAATCTAAATGACGTATGTTCGAAACCACTAAATGAAACGTAGGCTTATGGTGCAGAAGTAGTTATTCTTTGCTCGGCCTCTGTACTTCCTGTCATCATGCAAAACATAAAGATCATCATTAAAGCTTCTTTTTCTTCTGACCTAGTTAAGAAGGCTATGAAATGATCAGTTGTAAAACATTTTGGAAACATAATACTGGCATTAACAATGACAAAAAAGATGAACAAAGTGTGTCGTGAGGAAAGTCTCATTCAGCAGGATTGCAGAAATACTTTATTTTAAAATTTTCCAACCTAATAAGTGACTTTATTAAAGTTTGAGGCTCGGGACAGTCTTTTATGACATATTCTAAATTACTATTAAGAGGCCTTATAACTTGAATGTGAACTAACAAAAACTAAGTTTTATTTTTAAATACTACATGGTTCAGCTCTGCAGCTAATCATTCCATTACACCTTACGTCCAATAAACTTAGTATTAGGGGACAATTTTAAAGATGCTTTCCCTTGGGCACATGGCACTTTGATGTAAGGGCAGCCTCGTGTGCATTTTGGGGGTGAGGGTTAAGCTTTACAGTTAAAGCATAGAAATTTTCTTCTAGACAAAATTAAGTTCCATGACCTAATTTAGGGGAAAACCAGACCCAGGGAGCAGAACAGCTTGTTAAGACTCAAGAATTCTAATCATTTCTCTGGGCTTGTCTTCAGTCTAAAGCAGTAACAATGCTGTCAGGTTTCTGTAGCTCAGTTCCTACGTGTAAAGAAGTGAATCTTAAACTCATCACACAAACGCCACCCGAAGTTTGACAGGTAATTGATTCAGGGCCCTGTGGAATTTCTATGGCAGCTCAGTCCGACATGCACATTCAGGAACGGCGTGTCAAAAGCTGAAGTCTGTCACCGTCGGTGCCACCAAAAGATTTGTGTTCATTAACTTCCTCGTTCTTAGCACAAGAATGAGCAACTTTTTGTCTATTTCTCTTTTGTTAAAACAAGTAAATATTTACAAAAGAGCTCTAAGTGCGGTGTTTATTATAGCATGAAGTAGCGATACAGAGTGAAAATCAATTATTGTAAAGGATATTAAGTCTTTCGGCAAATTTATTTTCAAACTACTTGAAAATTTAATCAAGTGCTCATTTTTAGAAACACAACTCAAATTGATGAAGCATAATAAGCCTTTTAAAGGTTAGTTATTTGTTAGCTACTGTTAAAAAGGAAAAATATATCATGTTTCATTGATAAAGATGAGCTTATATTGATAGACAATTGATATCGGAGTATATAGACTAATAAATGATTATTAACTGTTGTATTGGAGACATACATCTGATTTGTCTTAATGTTTCATTATAAGGGCACTAAAAGCCATAGAACTAATTCATATATATACTTTGATTTTGAACTATAATGACATTTCCAAAAAGAATGCTTTTTAAATTATCACTCAAATACCCTTTTGAAATTGTTAAGATCTTTACTAATTTATGTCCCAACTTGGCAGAGATGTCTTATTTGTTTTTTTTTTTTTTTTTTGTATTTCTAGTAATTAACAGGGCCCAGGGGACGTATTTGACAAACATGAATATTTGCTGAGTGAAAATGCAAGCACACATTGACATTAGCAAATCACATTGGTCCCCTTCTTTAGTACACAAGTTTCTGACCTGCACAAATAAGCACCAATCTGATTTGGAAAACTTGGCCCTTAATGTATTTCCTTTAAGATTGATTAGTAGTTTACCTTATTACTTTTACTAAAGATCATCAGTGGATATGGGTTTTCTTACCTTTTCCCACAGGGGCCATGTCGGGGGAGATGTCTTCCTGTCTACACAGGCTTATTCCTGAATGTCTTTGACCTGCAGCAATTGCACGAAGATCATCAATGATTGAGGGGGAGATGCTCCCAGTCTTCTGCTAACAGGAACTACACTCCCCCTACCAGGGTGAAGACTGAGTCCCTGAAAACGGGAGAAACACGAGCAGCTTCCTACTGTGCAAGGACATGCAGCCCCTGAAGTCAGAGAAAACGAATGTAAATTCTAACGCTCCTTGCCATTGCTCATAATAATCGTGATGCAGAGTAATCATTAACGAACCCCACAACTCATGTTGCACTAGTTGGGATTAACACTGTTTGCTTAACACTTCTCCAAATCTCTTTAGAAGTCAGTGCCTTCATGGTTCACCACGTCTCGCTAATCAGGGAATAATCTAGAGATGACTGTTCTAGAAACAATTTGATGAAAAGAATCAATGATACGGGAAGTTTAGGCTTAGAAAAATGTCAGGTTTTTATGCACTCCTTTTTTAAAAGAACAAAAATAAAATAGAGTTTCTGATTAAAACATACGTCTGAACCTGGGTCAAGTTCACCAAACTCACAGCTAGCTAGGAGATTCAGAGGCAGATTTTGTAGTTACCTTAAATGTTCAAAAGGCAATGTGCTGCCTTGGTACCACTTCTGTTTTTGAGGTTCCACCTAAGTTTATTTTTAATGACTATTATCTCCCCTACAATTCTACAGATTGTATCTCAAACAATTCTAGAGTCTCCTGTCACCTACCTTTCCTAAAGAACAAAATGCACTTTGGGGAATCCAGTAGGAGAAACATTTTGCTCTTCCCTTGAGATAGATATCCATCTAATGTAGAATCTGCAGCTGGATCCTCCCTTTATCTTTTAGGAACACATAACTTAGTCATGGCCTTGAGGCATTGAGACTCTTTGCCCCAGCAGTTTTTATTGGCTTTCCTGAAAGCCTTATATGTATTGAGACCTTGAACTCTACTGCCCAGTTACAACTTCAGTCTCAGTGAAAGAAAATCAAGTATGTTAAGATAGATCTGTTTATTAATTTAAAATTAACATCCTGGGGAGACTAACAATTTTTGATTATCTGATTTCTTTCCACATATGGTTTAATGCACCGCCAATGATTTCTATTCGAAAAAGCAAATTCATTTAGAAAGAGAGGTTTTTTGATACAGGAGACTTAATGTTCTTGCAAATACACCAGTTCTTTAGAAGTCAGTTGATTCAATCTGAGAATTGCCAGTCATGAGCTCTAAATATAATTAACCAAAACTTTATTTTACTTGAAGCTACAATATTTGTGGACCACTAGTCCACAAATGGGGGTTCACATACACACACCTCAGTGAATTCTTTTACAAGTGTTATGGAGTAAATGTGTACTGATAGTTTGGTGGGAATAACATCATTTTTTCAAAATATCTACCCAAGAACCATCCACGTTTTCACAGACACTCTTCATATTCACATACCCTGACACAATGACCCTTCTTCCATTTTACAAAGAAGGCGCCTACCTTCTCTTCTGGTCGATTGCTCCAAGGACTAAAGATCTCAATTAAAATGATGAACTTTGAGGAAGCTTTATTTAATGATAAGTTCATTTGCTATAAACCTGCCTCACTGCATATATTTCAATTAACACCCAGGTGTGATGTTAGCACCGAGTATTCTGGCTGACATATGATCTGAATTCAGATATATGGTAGAGTTGAGGAATGGGAGTGACTTACCCTTTTTCATAACATACTTACAAATAATTCATAACTCTACATACCAACACTGTGCTAGGTAACTCACTACTTATGATAGATAAATAGATAGATAGATAGATAGATAGATAGATAGATAGATAGATATAAATATCTTTTGGGCAAGACTCTTATGAGCAAAAGCAAAGGGTGCTTCAAACTGAAAACAACTTTCCTGATGTATTTCAATGCATTCTAATAAAAGACATACTTAAAAGAGTTATGAAATATGACTTCTGTTCATGAACTTGAAAAAACTTTATTTTGTAATAGTTAACATATACCCTGATCTCTGTGCATTTGAACCAATGTCTTTAGGTGGTTTGGTACAACAATAATGAGATCATGATCCAAGTTTGAGGTTCTAGCAAGATTATTATGCTTCAGAATAACTGGGTAAACTGTTAACAGTTCAGAAGAGTCTGTTTTAATTCTATATAATCCTCAAAAAGGAATGCCACCTTACATTTCATTGCAATTTACAATTTTTTAAGGATTCTTGACCTATGTAATCTCATTCGGTGCTTATAACAATCCCACGTGATGAGCAAGACCTTATGTTGTTGAGGCTCAGAGAAGAAAGCATAGAGTTTGGACCAAACTTGGTCTCCCAACTCATGGTCTGGTGTGCTTTCCATTCCATCAGATCGATTCTCAACAGTTAGACAATACCCTCCCAAGATGGCAAGTGTTTGGAGTCTATGCCTTCATTCTTACATAAAGAACCATGGCAAAAAAAAAAAAAACCTATAAATATAATTGATTATGGAAAATTTCAGGCAAACAGGCAATTGTTGATTTGTTTTGTTCTTATTAAGACTTTGTTTTTTAGAGCAGGTTTATTTTTTTAGAGCGGCGAAACTTAGGGGAAGATACAGAGAATTCCCATATACGCCCTGACACCACACATGTATAAAGCAATAATTTTAACCCATTATTGCAGTATAAATTGCTGTAAATAATTAGAGAATGTAACAGTTAGGCTGTCATCTAATACTCCCATTACACTGTTGTGTTCTTTAAGACTTAAAACAATACCACGAGGTTCTAAAATTGGATTGTGGTGATAGTCACGGGGCTATGTGATTTCAATAAGACTCATTGAACTGAAAAGGGGTAAAATTTATAGCACGTAAATTATACCTCAATAAAGCTGTTAAAGCTACAGGTCCATTGCCATGGACTAGATTATGCCCTCTGCGCCTGCAAAAAAAAAAAAATTCATATCAGAATATTAACCCCCAGTATTTCAGAATGTGATAGTATTTGGAGATAGGGTCTTTCAAGAGGTAATTAAGTTAAAATGAAGTCATTAGGGTGGGCCCTAACTCAATGTGACTGGTGTCTCTAAGAAGAGGAGGTTTGAACGTAGACACACACAGAAGGAGAAACTTGTGAAGACACAGGGAGAAGACAGCCCCCTGCAAAGCAAGGAGAGGAGCCTCAGGAAAATCCACCTACTTGATATCAGGCTTCCAGCCTCCAGAACTGCGAGAAAATTGATTTCTGTTGTTTAAGCCACTAGCCTGTGGTACTTCGTTAAAGCAGCCATAACAAGCTAATACACCCCTCCCCAAACATGTACACAAATCCTATGTGGATGCAAGCTATATGAAAACCTGCCTTTATGGGTAGCTTTTTATTATTACTTCTCTTCTGGGCCACTATTTTACTCATCAAACATTTTATGCTTGAATTTCAATTATTTCTATTTTGATGTTAATTATTATAGACTTTAATAACAAACTACCAAACTTTTATAGCGTAAAGAAGTTACATAGTGTCTTTAGCTACATAGTTCGATCTACAAAAATAGAAGCATACCATGCTCTGTAGGAAAGAATGATTCTTCCAACATGTCCACAGTGCACACTGAATCCTAGGAGCCAATATCTGCATATCTGTCCCCTTATTAAACACTTACTATGTAGTAATAATCATAGTGGCAGCTGCTCAAAAATCTGGGCCAAAGGAAGTCAAGATGAAAAATCCAATTCTTGCCATTATTCCCATACAAACTGTGCGTAGCGTTTGTATAATTAGAAAGCAGAGAAATCACGAGGGTAAAATGAGCACTAAATATTTCTTAACAGTAAAAATTTCCCCTGTTTCAATTCCCTTCTGCGTTTTGTGCCACAGTGACATGTTGTGGTACAGTGAGATCCTGAAATGACAGAAGAAAACATTGAGGTTAAGAATTGCTTTGAGTCAGATGAGGTGTGAGTTGAGCATCGATGAATTTAGACATTAGCAGAAAATGGGACATTTTGTTCGTGTGCGGAGCTGCACACTGCTGACAGGTTGGGTACAAAATGTGCATTGCTGGGTTCTACTTGTAACATTTTGCAGGGCCTTTTTTTTTTTTCAAGTCACAATTGCAGGCTAAGGTCTAATCTGATATAAAGAGGGATAAAAAGTCTAAAAACCATCTTAAAAATACAAACATCATCCTCCAGTTACAAGGAAATAATTAGTTTTCTATAGAAGTTAAGGAAGAAAAATTATGTAACAGATAGAACTTGATGCTTTATAGAAAAGATGATGGCCAGTCCAATAAAATGCCGGGTGGTGTTCTATAACCCAGAAGTCCGTAGTCCTTGCTATTTGTTTTACTTTTTCCTGATGCCTTTATTTTGACCACTCACTTCTATTCTCTTTCATAGAATCCACAGAATTGGTGACCTGGCAGGCCATCTGCCAATCAAGACAATCACCATCCCATAGTAGTCACTCCCAGGACTTGGCTCTCTTTCCTCTCATTTTATCTGGACTGATAATATTTAACAACTACCCGTTGGAACCACCATTAAAGAAAGTATGTACGTGAGATCCCAAATATCTCAAATTCTAAAACCCTCTGTAAATCTAATACATTTCCTGTGTTAGCTGACTGATAATGTTTAAATTTCATGTTTAATTTATTGCCATGAAAGCTATCTGTATTTTCAAGAACGTGACAGAATAGGCTAGACTAGCATAGAATAGAAAAATTAAAATGTTAAATCAGATATTGGACTAAACTTCACTGTGCTTCCAGGGAAATATCACCAAAGGACAAATATCTATGCATTTATGATTATGGAGTAATGGCCAGACTTAGTCAATGGTCATTAGTTGCCATCTTGGCTGCAAATCAGTGTAGGTAAAGAGGCTGGCCTTGCCATTCTGCCTTATTTCCCCATGTTGACGTCAAGGACACTCATGTCAAAGAGAATGTTGGTTGGCTACTTCAGGGCACATACTTAAGAACATGGAATTCATTCCTGATATAAAATAAAATTGAGAGTGCCAGAGGAAGAGCTTTGGATTGAAAGTAGGAAAAAGAGGTGGCACTAATTCAACTAGCAGACCTACATACTGATAGGAAAAATGGGATGTTGAGTAAGTCCTTCATTCCGTTAGATCTCTCCAAAGGGGGCCATGATAATTCCCTTGTTATATTAACACTCAGAAGACAGTTCATAAAATAATACAGTACGGAAGGGAGGCTGATGAATATACAAGGGAAGAATCATTAGCAAAATGATGAATGAAATTTCTGTTTACATTTCTATTGTGATGAATTCCTACTTGTTAGTCTAAGGAATCTCTATGCTTTGACTACAGCTATCAACATGTTAAAATATTGTCTAAGCCTCATAAAAATCACAGTAAAATGTTCATAGCCTTATAAAGTTTGGTAAATAAGCAACAGAATATCTTGCAGTGTACTCATAAGACAGTGAAATATAGCATTTGTAATTGTTAGCTGAAAGTAAATTAAATTTTACTTCCTATGTGTCTCTGTGTCTTCGTAAGGACTATTTATAAGGACACCGCTTATTATATTTAGGGCCCAAACTAATCCATAACCCCATCTTAACCTAACTAATTATATTTACAAAGGCTTTATTCCCAAATAAGGTCACACTCTGAGTTTCCAGGCAGACATGAATTTGCAGGGGATATTATTTAACCCACAACACTTACCAATGATAAAAATATTTTTTAGCGATCAACTATGCTCCAGGAATCCACAGTTTTTAAACCTGTGCACTGTGTTTGGGCACCAAATACAAGTACCCCAAATTATCCCCTTTAAAAACAGGGTTTTTTCCTTGATCTTCAAATGACTGAAATTATACCTAAGCGTTGACAACATCTCCTGCTCCAGGTACAGTGATGGGGGTTGCTGTTGTTGCTCTTTACTTCATTTTTTTTTTAAATCCCTTTTTCTTTTTTTAACCAAAGATAGTTCCTTGTTTAAAATTTAAAAAAGCTTCAGGCTGTTGGGGAAACGTATGACATCTGTCCACACTTTTGGAACATGACTTTCTTCAGGGACGTGCTCCCATTTGTAGGTACAAAACTGATTTCGCTTTTTCCCGTGTCCTCTATCACCCTGTCTTACATACACTCACAATTCTGGTTGGCTTCAGTTAACAAACAAATATGCTGTGGAAAATAGATGATAGTCATCATCATTTGACGATAAAGAGCAAAGCCACGTGTTGAAATTACAGATTCGAGGAAGTCTATACTCACTGTTCTTCTGTAGGGAGCGTGGCAATCTCAGACATTTTTATTCAGAGAGTGAATTTACAATGGTGCTTATATGAGGAGAAGAGATAGTTGTATATTTGAGAAATTTTTTAAATGCCTTGTGTTTTAGACTTAGGCTTGAAGTGGGGGGGGGGGATTTTTTTGTCTCCCAAGAAAAAAGAATTTGTGAATTTTTTAATTTTTAACATTGATTTTATGGACCTTCTAAGCTTCAATGCTCTTGGGCCCAAATATGCTCCTTAAAAACACACACACACACACACATTTAGTTCCTAACTTGAAGGGAATATTCTAAGTCAGACTCAAATCTCTGATCCTCATCTCACTCACATTCATGCAAGGGGAGACATGAATTGCAGGTGTGAACAGGAAATCAGCTCCAGTTTCTCACCAAGGACAGGCAATTATGCAGAAAAGGAAGTAAAGCAAAGCGACCCACCTCACAGTGTTGGCACTGAATTTCCGTAGTCAACCATTGTGGCCTAAATGATGACAAATTCTATTTGTGGCCTAAATGATGACAAATTCTATCTGTGGCCTAAATGATGACAAATTGTTTGAAATCGACAGAGATAAACAATTTTTTGCATTTGATTTTAAAGCCATGTTTGGATATAGTGAGCAAGATCACAGCCCAGTGTGTGTACCTAGAGGCTTCTTGAGCAATATTTCTGAGATTCCCCAACACTCATACATGAGCTATACAGACATTACCTAATAAGTAGCTTTCTTGCCTGCAGAAGCCAAGATAATTATATCAGTTGTTTCTACCTGGAAGGAATCCTACTTGAACAGGATCCCACCTGGAAAGGCTCCTTCACTGACACTTGGTAAGGCTTTGTAGGGAAAAGGAAATTTGACTACCTATGACTAAAATATAAAAGTATTTCTTAATTTTTAGAGTTTGAATCATTACTGGTGTTTCTAACTAGGCCCCTTAAAACCGTCACTTCTGTTTCAAGACACTACTAATACTATCTAATAATATAACAGAAGGTATCATGCCTCCAAGCTGTTCTTATTTTCCATTCGCCAATCATTCACTTTAAATGATGTGGGTTATAACAGGACAATGTAACTGCAGGAGGCTGAAATGGGTTTGTTTCATTTCCATCAACCCCCAAGGCAGTTTACTTTTACATTTTGCTAAATTGAAACCACACCTGCTGCGGGATAGTATCCTTTACTTTTAGATAGAATTCAACGCACATATGCAGAAAAGGTATGGTAAACATAATTATCTGGAAAAGCCTATGTATTATAACATTTTTCTTTTTTTATTTACAAAGCCACATCACTAAAAAAATTTTAATATTTTTACAGACAAAATCTACTTGGTAATTATCTTGAACTACTTCTAATTCAAGTCATTAATCTTCTAACGGCCAAGATAGTAGTTGTGTTTGAGACACATCACCCAAAACGGGTGATATCTGGGGAAACAAAGAACAGGAAAGATTCCTTTCACAACACGCATGCACACACACATGCGCGCACACACACTCACACACACACACACACACACACACACACACACTCCTGCTGACTCTCTCGTCCATACGTTGCATCTCAGGGTTTCCCAACTCCCAAACTGTCAATTCGAACACACTGTCTTAGTCCATTCTGGCCACTATTACAGAATGTCATTTCTGTAAGCAACAGAAATTCCTGTCTCCCAGTTCCAGAGCCTGAAAGTCGGAGGTCAGGCGCCAGAATGGTCGCGTTCTGGTGGAAGTCCTCTTCAGGGCTGTAGATGATTGTTCTCTCACGGTTCTCTCCTCACGCGACGGAGAGAGAGAGGAGCAAACTCCCTCAGAACTCTTATAAGGGCACTAATCCCACTCATGGGGCCTCTCCCTTCAAGCCCAATCACCTTCCAAAGGCCGTAACTCCTATTGCCATCACATTGGGGGACAGGGTTTCCAATATGAATTTGGGGGAGACACAGTCGGTCCACAGCACACACCCTCCGTGAATGGCAGTCTCTGCCTCCCAGCTCTCACTCCCCTCCATCCTGCACAACTCTTTTCGGTCTCATCAAGACCTCTGGGCGTGTGAGCCCTTCCTTTTCAGCCCCGCCCCTCTCCCTTCCTTACCCACGAAAAGTGCGGTAGTTCTTCACAGTCCTCCACCCCTTGATCCCCCTGACTTCCCGTCATGCCCATCCCCTAAAGCCCCAGGCTAGATCCAACCCACTGTCCGCCTTGTTGTTGAGAGCTGTTGGAGGAAGCTTCTCGAGCCCACAGATGGGATTGGACGTTGACGCTGCCCCGGAGCCTCGTTCCCCTTCTCCCAGGACCGGCCTATCCAAACCTCCCACAGAGCTGCTCTCTCTTCTCCCATCTGCAGAGTGGATGCTGAGGCCTGGGGCAGACGTGGATGTCACCAGTTAAAGAATCAGAGCCTCTATCCGGGGCCCTGAATGACTCTGTGACTCTGTGAAGCAAATTCTCTCTCTCTCTCTCTCTCTCTCTCTCTCTCTCTCTCTCTCTCTCTCTCACACACACACACACACACACACACACACACACACACACACACACACACCCCTGACCTCTCCACTATGCCAAATGGAATTTACCTGAATGAGATGCAGGTGAAACCACTGAGGCAGGAGTAAGGAAGACATCAGCCGCAGCTGCTAGACTGACCTAAGAAATACATCTTTCTCCCTCCTGAGACTCAGCATGGGGCCTTGCCTACCGTTCATGTGAAGAAGAAAAATGAAAATATATTTCGTTTTCTTGTAAGTGATGGAGATCAACTTATGACAGCTCGAGTAATATTTAGGGTTTAATCATACCTATTGACATGGGAGAAGAACACACAGAATTTATCATAGGCCCCCCAGCCTCTAAAACCCAGCATGGAGGGGACCATCAAAGGGCAGGAGAGTTCGCAGACCCTGGCTCTATGCTGTGCCTTTCCGTGCCCCCCACAGAATTTTACCCTAATGTTATATATGCCTAAACGTCTTTTATTGATCTCTCTTATGTTTTTATAATAAAAATAGGTTTATAAGTTGAAATAATTATCTCCTTTGATCAGAAAGCTTTATGTTAAAACAATTTTTTCTGAATCGAATTATCTTTACAGTTGTTATAAGTAAACAATTAATCAAAGCACTTAAATATTACATATTTCAAGTCATTAAATATAACAAAAAAATTTAAATAGAAAGGAAAATAAAATAAAAGAAGATTTTAAGAGAGTAATGGGACTATTTTACAGTTTGGGTTTTTTTTCTCCAATTATTTAATGTACCTGTGGGTGATAGACTGAAAGTAGTTTACCATCAATTTTCTTACTGTTTTCTTTTTTTTTAACAATTGTGAAAATTTTGTTCACATAAACAGAAATGGAAGGAATCTGAGTATAAAAATGTTACTCAGTTATCTGAACAACTTCTCAGTTTTACTGATAGTATAAAATTATTTTGAAGGTACACCACCAAAAACGAGTTAATTTATTAGTTGTCTATCATTAAAAACCAATCCCTTGAATAGCTGTCAGATTAAAAGCTGAGAACATGCCTATGACCTTCTCCATCTGAAAACGCCCTGATTTTCAAAAGGGCCTATCAGCCCGTCATTAATCTTTCACTTTCTCGACACCTCGCAAACCTCCAGCTCTCCTTCACTTTCATATGCAGGGGTTCACCCCAGGGGCTGTACATCCCAGTAAGATTCACAATGAATGGATAAAGCATGATTGTAAAAGAAGATCTGAAGGCAAACTCTCAGGCAAACATATCTTAGAAAAATATAAATATGAAAGTTGAAAATCAGGAAATCCATTCCTGGACACTATCTACGTTTGTGTACCCTTCTGAAAGCCTGTTCATACCCTCCAAATGCATGGAGACCACAGATCGAAGACCGTTAACCTAATGAGTTGATATGGCCCCCAGAGGAATCTCTTTTGGGGATAGGGACCCCAAAAAGCAAACATCATTTTGTAAAGGGAAATGTCTTTTCTCTTAATAGTAGAGACTGTTCTCTTAAATTTATTGAAACCTTTAAGCGTAAACCACACCGATGCTATGTGAATACAGAGCACCAGTCAGAATTTTAGGGGGACACATGTTTGACTGACTCAGGGCTGGTTGTTTTTAGAAGACAGGTGTATAACTGCTGTGAGGCTAGTTGTCTAGCCCATACAAGAAGGGCCCTGCGGCCAGCTGTCCTGGGGAGGTCTGGATTAACAGGACATACACTCACCCTTGGAGGCTGTTGGCCCTGCTGAGACAGTCTGGCAGACTTGTGTCCTCTAGAGGCAAGAGCCAGTGTCCTCTAGGACCGGAAGCCCCCTCAGGAGAAGCAGCAGTCCCTGCCCCTTTCTCTGTGGCGACAGTGGACCCTGGGCATGATGGTAAGAAATTCCCGTCCTGGACTCACCTTCTGACAGGCACACCATTCCCCTTCACTCCTTCTGGGTCTAGAGTATAAGAGAGGCAGCATCGGAACTTGCTTCGCTATACATACTGGGAGTGTAGGTTTTCTACGTGAAGAGAATCTGAGGATCTGCAACAACGAAATGACTGTTAAGCAAATCAACAAACTAGAGATTCTGACTGAG
>CM053504.1:79547442-79557861 GCA_028627145.1 Eidolon dupreanum | reverse complement strand
GCGCCGGGGCCCTGGCGGAGGGGGAAACCGCGCGCCACTCGGCGCGACCTGCCCCGACACGTTCCCGACCCGCGGCGGCGCCGGACCGCGGCAGGGGGCGCAGGGCCTGCCCAGCCCCCAAATTACTTCCGTAACAAACTGGGCTAGGGGACTGAGAACCTGCAGGCACAGCCGTACATCAGCTGCAGTCGTGACGGGGTCCAGGAGCCAGAGAGGAGAAAGGCTTTCCTAGCAGGAAAGTTGGGGGTGGGGAAGCCGGGAGCTCCGTCCTTATCATAAATGGGCAATTAGAGATGTCTATAAACAAACCCCGGAAAGAATTCGGAAAAGGCAGGTTTTCAAACTCCGAGGACGTGGGCAGCTTCAGGAAAGTGAAATGAAGAGAACTTTAATAACAGTAGGGATGATGCCAGAGGCCACGTGAGCCCATAAAAGTTCCAGGATGAAACTGTTGGGAGATGGAGGGGCTAATTCTCGGCCCCGGAGACAGGCAGGACAGATTTAAAAAGTAGAGCATATTCCCTCTGGTTAGGTCAATATTGGATGCTTAGCTACTAACATTAAAAAAAAAAAAAAAAGGTCATCATACAGAAATTTTTCAATTGCTTTTGTGTAGGGAGGAATGAGCTATCTGGCAACATGAAGTTATTTGCAAGATATTTGGCTGACCCATTATTATAAAAAGGAGGGACTAGTTAACAGGTATTGAAGGCCGCTTCATGCTAAGGGCTTAAGCAGTCATTGTCCCCTGTCCTCAAAACAGTCCTGCCAAGCCGACATTCTTCCCATAGTGGTGTTTCCCAATTTACAGGTGCCAGATGGAAGTTTCAAGGGACGAAGTGAACTGTCTAAGCTCACACAGGCAGAGAGGCGTGCCAGAATCGGAACCCAGGAGCAAGAGCTGTTGCCCACCGCGACCTTCCCAGTGCTGTTTCTGAGAAAATGTGTTCTTGTATTATCCGCGCCGATGCGGAGGTTGCGAATTGGCTTCTTAGAGCTGCGAGGCTTCCTAGAAGTGTTGGTTTGGCACCCAGGTTTGGTCTGCAAAATGTCCTATGAATATTTGAATTGGTTACGAACGTTTAAAATTGAGCGACTGCATTAAAAGCCTGGATTTATGGCATTCTTTGGAAAATCAGAAGCTCTCAGAACACGCGATCCCGTTTTCCAAACGTCGCAGACCGGACTAGAAGTGGCCAATGCCTCTTCCCCTAGAGAGCTTGGGCGGGAGCAGAAGCTCCCATGGGCCACGCTCCCTGCTGTTTGTTTTCTCTGGCCGCAGTAGGCAGTTGGGCTTGTTTATTTATCTTAAATCATGCAATCAACACAAATCTGCAACTATTTATTTTGGCTTGGTCCTGCAGATGTATAGACAACGCTATAAGCATGGAACAAAACTGTACTTGAGTTTAAACAACTTAGTTTTGTGTATGGTTAAACACATTGGAGTTACGAGAATTCGAGAGTTTTTCACCACGTGACAGGAAGGACTGCAGAGGTACTGCCTCGAATTCTGTCATTGGGAACCTCGTATCCTAAAACCACTGGGGTTCTCTTTCTCAAGGCCCGTTTTGACTGAATATTTAATGAACATCATTAACTTCCTGATTGGATAAATTAGTAAACTTTTGATCGAATTATGCATGCCGAAAGGCAAGGAATGCATTCAACAAAAGAAAAATAAGTTATGTCATTGTTTACCTACAAAGGGTGTATCAACCCTGTCCTCTAACATTATCATCATAAAAGGTTGTTAATCACGTGACCCATGCAAACCTTAGGCCGGCGGTGCCTTTTAGAGAATTGCAAATAGACCTTGTTGGAAAGAAAAAGGACGAGCAAGTGGGGGTAGGTGGGTTTCAAAGATGGGTTAAAATCAGCCATTTTTGGAAGACTTTTTAAGATGTTAGATTTGAGATGGTTCGCAAACTTTTTCAGAGCTAACATTCTATTAAAGGAATTTGAAGCTGCATGTGAAAAGCCTCTCTTCACTGTACACTTCTCCAGAAAAGTGATGTGTCATTTAATGAGTGCTTACAAAAAGTATAAGTTTATGGGGATATTTTGGTAAGATAGGAAATAAGATGACTTCCAAGGAAAAAGGTTTAGAACACCTGTTCACCAGGGAAAACACGTGTACTATGTACATTCCTAGCTGGAGGTTATGTTGTGACCCTCATTCCTCTTCCCACTTAGGCTTACCACTCACAAGGTCAAACACGCTTTCAATAAATGCTTTGATGGAGCTTGCGAGTTGATTTAATTTCTATTACTGCAACATATAAACATATTACAGAATGTGGAAAAAAGAGGAAAAAAATTTTTTTAATCTCCCAAAGTTTCTATTCTTCATTTTATCCTCCCTTGTTTGCTAATTATTTTCTGGGTTTTTTTTTTTTTCTGGATTATCACAGATAATATCATCGTCGACCATGTTTGTGCGTTTTAACCGCAAAGATCCCAAAAGAGAAATAAGAGAAATAGTCATATGGTTCAATAATACCAGCCGAACTGTGAAAATAAATTAGGATTGCCTGAATATTTAAATTAGCTGAATTATGAAGTTCCAATAAGTAAATAAATCCAACTATTTTAGAGGAGTTAATGGAAGAAACTATTAATAAATATGATGTTTATTAGAACATTATTTATTATGATAAAATAATTTTAGGTAGCTATTGAATGACTGCTAGGCAGGTAATTCAGTCTTGTGAGAGTAGAAAGTAATAATTATCCAAGTCTAATCTGTGTAAATACAAGCTCAGAATCAACTGATGAACTTATTTAAAACACACACCTGACCTCAGACTAATAAATCACAATCTATGGGCTATGGGGCCCCAGCCTGGAATTATTCTAAGATGATGTTGGTTCACTAATGGAGACGAAGAAAAATCACTTATGAAATGATACCTAACCTCAAGTAGGTTTTAATCTAGTTAAGGAAATAAAATATTATGAATTAACAGCAAATAATTGAAAATCGATTATAATTTAATGTGAAACTGTGACACATGGAACTATTTTTACAAGACTGTTAAGTGACAATAATGTGTATCCTAGATACTTTTCTGGTCGAGTGTTATATTTCACCATTTAAACAATTCATGTATGGGGAGAAAAGCAAGGCCTGGTTAATCATCCTCAGAAGTAAAAGAAGACTCATCTCCAGGAAAAAAATAGGATTAGGAAAAAAGAATAGAAACACACAATTGACCCATGACATTTGCCCTGTGGAAAAGGAAAGAGGCAAAACTGAAGTGTGTGGCGGTTGTGATCCACATAAGGCAGAAGGGGCAAAACAAATACACAATCAGTGAGAAGAGGGGAATAGGGAACTGAAAACGTTTTGAGTGTCTGGCAGCTTTGAGTGTTATTACCAGCAAACAGAATTGTTATCCAGCTGTGTGAATAATTGACAGTTGCTGCCTTCAGTGGGAGATGCAGTTTCACACCTGCATGTAGACTTGGAAACTGATGAAGGCTGAGCTCTAGATAGCCATCACTCGTACCGAATTTAATCCACCAACGGCATCCACCCTGTGGATCAGGCATCACTGATGCAGAGGGACTGCCGACCTTGGGAATATGGTGAGACACCAACCCACGTGACACCAACCTCTCCTGGCCTTCTTCCTCAAACTCACTGAGTTTCTTCCTCCTTCTGAGCCTTTGTCCTTGCCCTTGACTCTGCTTAGAGTGCTCTTTCTCCTGATCTTTCCATGTCTAGATACTTTTGGCCATTTGGGTCTCAGAACAAATGTTATTTTCTCAGACAGGCTCTCTCTGACTATCTGGTCTAAAATTGCCTCTCCTTACCATCTCAAAGGACTACCTACCATGAAATCCATTTTATTTAGTTGGCTGACTTGTTTATTGTCTACTTCCCCTTTTGAAGTCAAAATCCACGTGAGCTCAGACCTCACTTGGCTCGTTCTCCACTATTCCCAGTGCCTAAACCTATAGTGCTAAGCTCACAGCAGACATTCAACAAATGCAGTATGTGTTGAATAAATAAAGGTCTTCATGGGGTGTGTTGAGAAGGATCTTCTACTTTAAAATGATTTTATGGACGAGGTTTTTACTTCTCCACACACGGATGATAAAACCAAAGATGAAAGAGGTTAAATCATTTGCCTAAATTCACAGAGCTAATAAATAAATGAGTAGCCACTGTGATCTAAATGTCTTACTCTACACCTACTTTGTGACAGTTACTGTTCTTTTAATAATTTTATAGTTTTCAGTTACAGTTGGCATACAACATATTCATTTCAGATGTACAACACAGCGATTAGACACTTATATAACTTACAAAGGGATCACCTCGATAAATCTAGGATCCATCTGACACCAGTTATAGTTGATAAAAATGGATGACAATAATCAAAAGGGATCACAGACACTGGGCATTTAAAATATTTTTTTTGTTTTTTGGTTTTTGGGTTTTTTTTTTTTTACTATAAAAGTACTTTTCTTTAACAACAAACCTCTAGATTTAAAAGATTAGAAGCTCAGGGAGAGGCTGTCCTCAACACTCTTTAAGAATTAGCAGCGGTGTTCCTTCTTCTGTCTGTCGGCCTTCCTCCTGGATCGCTGGCCGTTCCCTGGTCACTGACTCTTCACTCTCCCTGGACACACTCTCATACATTCTCACAGCCCATTCTCAGAGATTTTGTCCAATACCACCCACATTCCAGACTTCAGCGTGGAATGTCCCCACATCCACCTGCCTGTTCTCAAACTTCAAAAGTGTATGATTCAAGAAGAACTCGAGACCCCTTGGGGCCTCCATGCGTCCTGCAGCAGATTTGAAGTCTCCCTACACAGCACCATCCCGCCAACCGCCTCCAGATGTTCAAGCTGGAGACCCAGGACACACTCTCAGCCTCTCCTCCAGCCCCCCGTTAGGCACCTTCACAGCCAGTCAGTATGAAGTCCTTCTGAATACCGCTGACTCTCTTCATTTCTCTCCATGTTCTAGCCATCACCTCCTCTCGCCTGGACCACAGCTAGGCCGCCCTCCCTGGCCTTCTCCCTCGACACCTGCCCCTCTTTCTTTCATCTATTCTTGGCACTGCCGCCAACATGATTCTCTTTAATGCTAATTTTCCTGTGCCCCTTTTTAAAGCCTTTCTATTGATTGTCCACATGGCTTTTAGTGATCAGACTTTTATTTTTAAAAGATAGAATTTCTTTTCAATCTAATGGCTTTTGGGGGCCTCTGGGTGCCCCAGAGTCAAATCAAATATACAAAAGCCACCTGCTAGAGCTAAAGGGAAAAAAGTGAGTGAGAGTTAGTTTTGTTTGCTTTTATTCCCAGACGGGACAGAGAAGGGGACCGTGTCCTGTGCTCTGGCATTCTTCAGCAGGAGCAACAAAGAGTGAGGAAGAACCATTAGAAATAAAAGTGATTTCAGGTTAGATTCCACATGGGGGTTTTGAAATAGCCTTCTTAAAGCTCAACATTAACCACTCAGAATGTGTGATTTTTTTAAAAAATACCACCCATTTATAACAGAAAAAAATTATTAAAAAGCTCCACAAGGCATCTGGAAAATCTGAATGGAGGCCCGACTATGTCCTGAAGGACAAAATGGAAGAATTATTCCTGGATGAGAAGATTCTGCCTAATTACTCTTCCCATGAAAAACAATTCCAGTGAGAACCGCATGGACACTTCTTTAGGAATGCAGTAAATTGAGGAGAACTAACCCCTTCCATTTATTAAAAATTGTATTAAAAGAATGTAAAAGTTACTGAATAAAATTTGTTTCACCACTTTAAAAAAAAAAAAGCAGATGTAAAGACAAAATCATGAAGACAAATAGTTGAACAAAAAGAGTTACAGATACAGGACTTAAACCACATGAGAATGAAGTACATGATCGAGGTGGCGTTTCAGTTCAAGGGACACCAGGTAGAGTTTTCATAAACAGTTTTCTGTTTGACTATAGATGTAGGAAAAAAAAATTAATGTTTGGTATCTATCTTGTTATCTGCGTCAAAACAAACTCCAAAAGGTTCCCAGGTTTAAATATAACTATTGAACACATATGAAAAAGTACTTGAAGAAATCATGCGTGAATATTTTCATAATCTTAGAATTGGATTTGCTTTTGAAAACCTGCTTGTGAAAACCAAACCCCAAGGACCCATTTGCCTTCCTAGAGGTATAAACATTTGGGTCAGTGAAATAACACTATGAACCAAGTCAACAGACAACAAAACTCCTGAAGAACAAAGGCTGGGTTCAGGGTGAGATCCTGCCCTCTGCCAGCCCCTAGCTGTGGCACAGTCTCCCCAGACAGCTGCAGGGTGGGGGTAGGGATCCTTGCATAGCCACAGCACACACTCTTCATCAGATTCCTCTTTTGTCACTGTGCGCTGGGACAAATGTGGCAAAGTGTCCCCTCTCTGTCTCTCTCTCTCTCTCTCTCTCTCTCTCACCTACAAAGAAAGAAGGCCTGCAGAAGTATAGAGAAAAGGCTGAGGTTTTTATAGAGCCCCTGGCAGCCAGGTGCTGGCTCTTTCTAATTAATTCACCTTCGCAGCAACCAGAGACAGAATTATTTCAGCCTCCCAGACTAGAGCCTTTAAAACCAGCAACCAGCACCAGCAGTCACCTCCGATCATCAGCTTCTCACCTCTTCTTCACCCCCCTGTGTTTAATTCATCAATCCTAGTATATCTTTCTTAAAATGACCTTTGGGTTTAACCTTCCTTCTCAGATTCCTCTGCCTATAGAATTTGTTATTTCACTCTGACATTACTGCAAAGTCTTCTAGCTGGATGCCTGCCTTTCTCTGCCAATGGAGCTTCCTCAGCCTTCATCTGCCTACAAAACACCAATTTATTCCCTTGCCAAAGGATGTAGAGACAGGTCTATACTCCGCTTTCTCTGGCCGATTGGTATACCGTGTCACAGATTGTTTTATGGATCTCTTAATATAAAATTACACACTCCTTGAGGGCAGGGTCTCCTTTTCTCCCTCACTGCTACCATTTTAGCTACTTTTATTACCCAGAGCCAATCTTCCTTCATCTACATCTTCATCAAAACCCCCAGGAGATTTTTTAAATCTACCAAACTTAGAATGGTAGTTAAAATGCTAAAATAATCAGCTCTATTTATTTATTTATTTATTTATTTATTTATTTTTGACAATAGGTACCTGAAATAATAATGGCTGTCTCAAAGAATTACAATATATAGACACAAGTCAGATTGATGGGGGAATTTAGTATAAAGGTTTTTTTACTTTTTCTTTTTTTTCTTTTTTTAAATTTTATTTGTATTCTGGCTCCACTATTTAATTAGTATATGGACTTAAGCAAGTTGTTTCGCTTCTCTGAGCCCAGGTTTTCTGTTTTGGAAAGGTAAAATAATAATGATACGTCCCCATACAGGGCTTTTTTGAGCGTGAAAAGGAATAATTCAGGAAGTCACATTGGGAGAGCTCATGATGATGGGAAACTTCTCCACCTGCCTCCTTCCCCCCACCCCCATTTCCAGAAAGGGAAGAGCACAGCAATAAAGTGCCACCATTCCACCCTGAAAGTCCCCAGAAACACAGTTCATGACCGGGGGACCTTCCTCATCCAACCCAGAAGCCCGGCCTGGGAGAACTCAGAGCTGCCCGAATTCCAACCAGACATCAGTGATGATAAACAGCATCACTTTGCTTAGTTCCTCAGAGAAAGGAAAGAGGTGACAGGCAGAAAAAGGAAACTACAAGAAAAAGAGGAAATGAATCACTTTCTGAGCCTTAGACCTGAGCACACACAAGCAGGCAGGGGAGTGGGTAAAGTGGGGTGGGGCGGGGAGTAGCCAATTTTTTGGCAGCAGACTTTTTTTTTTTTTTCTTTAGAGCTGTCTCTTGGGAAATATGCAAAAGCAAATATTCAAATTTATCATACAAATAAATTCTGGCGGGAAAGACGCGTGGGCTCGGAAGGCGTTGTTGGAAAGCCTGTAAGTCCTTCCGCGGCCCCAGCTGCCCTTGGCGGTAGAACGCTGCGGTCAAGGTGACCTCTGACCAGGGGCAAAGCCTGCCGGCTTGGTCCCCAAGAAGGTACAAGCTTCTTTCGGGAGGATCAAGAGCCTGACAGCTTTCACATGGCTGCTGTTACAAGTTAACTTTGATTCCTTAATGCAGGAACAATGCCAAGTTTTAGAGTCAGAAATCCTGGATTGACTCCCAGCTGTCACTTCAAACCAATATCTTCTCAGGCAAAGCACTGACTTCCCTCCGACCCCACGTCAGCCCATCTGCTAAATGATACCTACCTCCTCAGTTTTGAGGAAGGTGGAATGAGTGCAATAGTAGATTTAAAAATATGGTACAGATTGGAATGTGATTTATTAGTATTATTAGGACAGCAGTTCGATCAAATAGGATGTGTCATAAAGCTATGATTATAACTCTGATAAAATATGGCTTTTCCAACAGGAAAAAAGAAGCGATCTCATGAGAAACCAGTAACAATGTGCTTCTTAGAGGGAGAATGAGGGTTGGTGGACAGGGGTATGAGGGGTGGTTATTTTCCACTACACACTCTTTGGTTACTTCTGCATATTTTAGAAAGTGTGTTCATATTAATTACTCAAAGAATATGCAAATAAAGTTCAAATGTATGTAGACTGAGCAATTTCCCTCCTAGGTATACATCAAATAGAAACTTATGTATATGTTCACCAAAAGACATGTGTAAGAATGTTCATAGCAGCATACTTGTGATGGCTTCAAACTGGGAAGCTGTGCAAATGCCCAACAACTGTTGAATGGATAAGGAGGCTGTAGTCTGCTCCCACATGGAATGCTACGAAGCAACTACGATACATGATCTGCAAGCACAGGCAACAGCATGGATGGCTATGACGGACGATGTGGAGCAAAAGAAGTCGGATACAGACGAGTACGCAGTGTGTGGTCTCATTTCTGAAAATCTCCAAAGCAGACAGAACTAATCTGTGCCGTTGGGAGTCATGATAGTGGTTGCCCTTACAGGAATCAGGAACTAAACGGGTCATAGAAGGGTTTCTGATGCATTGATAATATTCCACTTTCTGATCTGGGTTCTGTTTGTGTGGGTGTGTTCAATTTGTGAAAATTTATCACACTCTTTTCTGTCTGTATGTTGTATGTCAATTCAAGGTATGAATAGGTAGATAGGTAAGTATATAGATAGATGATAGATAGATACATACATACATACATACATACATACATACATACATAAGCCATCCTAATGGGGCTGACAAATAAATGATAGAACAATTAAAGAAATTTTGATCCAAGCTTTTTCAGTATTAACTATATGGTATCCATTTATATAATTTCCAAGTGAAGGTTTCAGAAATTCACAGATGCTACCATTTGTTAGTGGCAGTAGAAATTAAAATAGAGAACAAAATGGGAAATTAAAATCAGAGTTATGTGAATTGGTATCTTTTTCAGCCCAACCAAGTAATAGAACAATAAAACAAAGGTATGATATATGATTGATCCTGTCAAGATTTTGAAATAAAGTCCCAGAGGTGGCAATATTAAAATAGTAGAATTAAGAGAGTCAGTGTAAGAGAACAAGAAATTCTTCAGAAATGGGAAATGTTGCTGTATAGTGCAGGAAAGGAAACACTAAGTATCCAAAGTGGAAATAGGATAAAATGTGAGGTTGGTAAATTCTAGTCTCAGTGGCCAACAAGACGAAGACAATATGCCTAACCACTGTATCTTATGACCTCAAAATCCTGGGGGTCAAGTGTGCAGGGCACAGGGCTGGTAGCTAGTGGAGTCATAGTTTGAACCCAGACCTTTGAAGTCCAACATCCAAGCGCATCAGCCTCTGTCAGTGTCTAGCTCACACACAGCTCTTTCTTTCCCCCAAAACTTTTGCATTTATTTACACTTGCTTTGACTGTCAAGGTTGATCGCTTGCCCTCCAGGTCTCAGCCGAAATGCCACTGAGGCCTTCTCTGCCACCTAATCTGAAATAGTTTTCTCTCTTGATCTTTATAGCTGTTTTTTTTTTCTTCTTTTTCTTCATATGTAACAGAAATTGTAGTTGCTTAACTTATTGGGAGGTGGTATTTGACTTTGTGTTCATTTATCAGTCTCCTGAACTAGACCATAAGCTCAGTGAGGTGAAGGCCATGTCCACTGAGTCTCCGGCAATTTCACCTGGAAACAGGAGATGCTCAACAGATGACTATTTTATATAAATCAGTCTTAAGCTGTGCCAGGGGAGTGTGAAATGTCTGGTCACGTAAAAGATCAAGAGTGGCAGCCATAGCCTAACTCTGCCGTTGGCCTCCTGTGTTCTTGAGCAAAAAGCCTCCTCTCAGGCCTGTGGTTTCCTCATGTACAAAATCAAGGCTTGGGCTGAGTACCGGCTTCCTAAATTTCCTCCATTCTA
>CM053504.1:79521066-79547342 GCA_028627145.1 Eidolon dupreanum | reverse complement strand
CCCCCCCCCCCCCGCCCCACCACCACCCCCATGACTCAGCTGTCCTGACACTTCCTGCTTGTTCCAGCTGCACTTTTCTTCCCTTTTTATTTCAACCAGGACTTCAAAAGCGCTAGGATTTTTTAAATTGTTCCTGCCCTCCTCCCTTCCAGGAAGGACGTGGCCCCTCTGAAGTCATATGATGCTGGTGAGGTCCTGCTTCTAGACCTCAGGACCACCACTTTCTGTTTCCAAGTGTGGCTTCTGTCTGGGGCCGGCACTGTGGTTTTGCACGTGGAGTAGTAATCATCTCTCACCAAGCCTCCATTATTCATTTTGTCATCTTTCTAAAACTCAAAATGTCCTGCCAGGAAAATTAGTGTCAGGGCAGCAGGGACACAGGTCAGCTCAGAAGAAAAAAGAGAGGGAGCATTGGGTAGTATTAACAATATTGGTTACAGCAACCCAATGCAGAGCTCGCTCAGGGTGGCTCTGTCCACACAGCCTTTAGTTATTTTGATTCAGCTGTTATCAAATCTGAAGCAGTGTGCGTGTGAGTCCCTTTTCCACCACTAGCCTTACTCTCTTCTCTGTCTCTGTCTCTGTCTCTGTCTCTCTTTCTAATCTGAATCATCCAGCGTTCCAGCCAAGGGCTCAGTAATCTGCCCAGCCGATCCTAGCTCCTGATGAAAATGAGGGTACATTTCGACTCTTCACAGGGGCCCCACCCTTGTTTTTCTCTTTGGCTATCATTTTCCTCCTGCCAGCTGGGCTTCGAGGTGGGCTTCTTTGATGCCTGGGTCAATAGCTCACCCCCAGGAACGTTATCGTCAGGCCTTGCTGGACACCTGCATCCAGTCAACGGCCTTGAAGTGACAATTGAATGGCTTTGGTCATTGTTTCTTCAGCCAGTGCTCTCTTTCATCTTAACCTCAAAACTCAGCTTCTCTGCTCTAAAGGTCTATTACCAGAGTTTATTTAAATAAATAGCCACTAAGCCAAAATTTGCTGGCTCCCACGTCAGTAATAGAATCACTTTTTTTATAGGCTCCAAATTTCAAGAAATCTAAGCTATTTCCAGTGGAATCACCATTAATACACTGACAGAGATCCAAGAATAAAGAGACCCATCAGAGTTAGCATGCCTTATGAGAAAATGCACCCATCCCCCAATGTTTTTTAAGATAGGAAAATGCCACGTGCAGAACAAACTTATCTTTCTCAGCAGAGATTGCCTTATAAATTTTTGCCTCTAGAGCAAAACTAAACTCTCTAGCTCCAGACTGATGGAACTCTCTGCTCACATCCTGGCTACTCAGTATGACAGCAGGGGACCAAGGACATCTGCATCTCCTGGGAGTTAGCAGTGCAGACTCTCCAGCCCCACTCCACACCTACTGAGTCATAATCTGCATTTTAACATTGCCAGGTGATTCGTATGCACCTTAAACTTTGAGAACTCCTGTCTAGCCTTACTGTTAACTTTTTAAAAACTAGCACCATGCAATTGAAGAGAATCTATGTGGTGTCTCCATGCCCATAATATGCTGAAGTCAGGGCATTTCCAATTGGAAACAAAAAAATGCATTATGATTTCCATGCATTTAGCAGTTAGGAAAAAAAAAAAAAAAACGACGAAAACTCCTGACACCTCTGTGATGTATAAAAGTTCTATTTTCCCACCCTATTCTCATTTGACTTGTCTGGTCACATAAAAGAAAGATCTTAGTTTTGCTTTAGTCCTGTCATTTTTGTGAAAGACAGTGAGTAGGAAGAATACCTGCTCCCCATCCTAGCAAAAAAACAAAACAAAGCCAAACCCCTAAAATCCAAGTTCTTTAAATAGCTTTCACAAAATAAATAAGTAAATAAACAGGATGTTTGACATTAGCGACCTCTGTGAAACAGCAGTGCTGGTTGGTTGGGTATTAGGGTGGGGGAGGGGTGAGAGGCATGCCTCGAGCTGGCTCCTAGTACAGTGTGGGTCATCAATGGACACACCTCTAAAATGCTCACCATTGTGTCATCTTATGCTGGGGGCTTGACTGGCACCCCAAGGACTAGATCTCGAACAAGTCAACGGTGAACTGTTCAGGTGACTTCTGTACTTGAGGAAGTGGGCGGAGATAGGCAAAAGACGCGTTGGAGAGTACGCTGAGCGGGAGTCAGGCGGGGAGGAGTTGACCTAGTCACTCCCATTTAAACTTAGGCCTAATTTGCTAGGACACTCACTGCGCAGAATAACATATAGGTCAAAAATGTTTACACATCATATTTGCCTAAACGTTTGAGTACATAGAGTAGTAAACATGCAAGCTCCTCCCCAAATGTTAACCCTAAAGATTTGATTCTCTTAACCATTTCTGTTCCTAAGTCCACTTCTTTTCCAGGTTGAAACGCATTACTTAAAAAAGAAGTCATCTATTCAAACTACACAAATTTGGAACGCTCATTGGATTCTCATTAGATACACCCAAGCAAATAACCGGAGCCTAATCTGTAGTCTAGAACCGGGACTTTGTCACTCGTAGAGCCTACTATGACCTTACCTTGGGCTTCTGCAATACCCGTCCTGTTGGTATCTTACTGATTTTGTATTTCTTTGGATCTTAAGATAAATAAATATGTTTCCATTTCACCTGGATTCTTTTCATAAACTTCCAATCTCAAGACGACACAACCCTTTCCCTCCCCCCAGCTTTATTGAGACATACTCGACATAATGACATCATATAAGTTTAAGGTATACAGCATGTTGATTCGATACACATATATTGCAAAATGATTACCACAAGAAAGTTCATTAACACCTCCATCACCTCACATAGGTGAGAACATTTCAGATCTAGTCTCTTCACAACTTTCAAGTATATAATACCGAATGGCTCATTGTAATCACCATGCTGAATATTAGATTCTCAAAATATAGTCATCTTATAACTGAAAGAATCACACAACTCTTTAAAAAAAAGAGAGAGAGATCTCTAGATTCTGGGTAGAACCCATGGCTTTGCATGACAGTTTGGTTATCGTGTCCAAAATTATTCTACTGAAACACTACACACACACACACACACACACACACACACTCACACAGTGGCACAGCAGCCAGGGCAAATGAATACAGTTATGAAAGGAAATAGTTTCTAATTTCTGAGTTATGGATTACCTTGTAACTGAAAAGAGGAAATACACTTATTGCTATGCTTTCTCAGGAGCCAAGAAATAATTTTAAACAAATCAATATATTTCTAATCAAACAAAATATAGAGTAATATATTGAAATAATATAAAGAGAAAAATGACTAGGAATGTTTGTGTAGTCGAATGGTTTTTTTACTTGGGTGAGATATCTTATGTGAAAAGAGGAAGTCATCTATTGTTAGTTGCTTGGATATCCATCTATGTAAAAGAGGAAGAGAAAAAAAGACCCCTCTCCCTCAGCAAAAAGTGTAATTTTATCTTAGAACAGGTTAGTAAAATTAAATATGTGGTCTCTGATTACAGACTTTTTTTAAACCACAGTTTCATAACATACATATATAATTATATGTATGTATGTATATGTATATACGTATATACATATATATATATATATTTAAATATTTCTGATGGAACTGAAGGACACTACTATCTGAAAAGAATTTGGGGACTGGAGTACAAAATTCCGACCAATTGGGACTAAAAGTGGTGGCTTGAATAAAAGGTACTCCTTGAGATTTCTAGAATCACCCATGTCCTCCATCAGTTCCCATATCTTGAGAAAATTCTTTGTGCCTGTGGTTTCTGATGTCACTTTCCAGTGGAAGGGGAAATCTCTCTGAGATACTATTTTTAGCTGAGGGGTTGTTTTTGTTTTTAAGTCACAAGTTTTCGGTTCTATATTGTTATTCAGCAAATATGTCTCTTGTTTTTGCTTTTTATCCCTCTAGGCACATAGATAACTGGGCTAATGTAAATAAGTTAGATAATGCAAATCTCACATAGTATCTTATCTACTTGCCACTGTCACCATGTAAAATAAGTATTGTTTCAATTTTACAAGATATGAAAACTGCCCTTGGCTATATAGCTAGTAAAATGGGGGCAGAGTTGGGATTCAAACATAAGAGTTTTAAATTTTGAAATTCAGGCCATTTCCTGACACTGAAGTTCTTTGCCTTTCAAGCCTGTTTTCACGGATTTCTCTTGGGCAGCTGTTAAAGAGAAATCTCCATCTGAACTTGAACATCAACAGCATAGTCTGAGACATGGTAGATATATGCAGGGTGAATGAGAAAGGTTAAAACCCCTGATAGTGGATGACATCAACATCTTAAATTCCACCAAGGAAAGTTAAGTCCAGGGAATTTGAAAAACGTTTCAATATAATACAATTTCTCCTTTGACTGCTCAAAAGGCCAAATATATGTTAAGTCATTTTGTTGTGGATGGAAAAAGAGGTTCTATGGAGAGTAATCTCACAGGGTGATCTAATCATAAATTCCTAACTGGACCGGTCATGGTGGGTAGTCACGCCCAGGCATATTATTTTTCAGTAAAAGGTTTATCCTGGCCTTAAGCAAGCCCTGTCCATTGCTTCTATGCACCTAAGTTAACACACGTTGAAATACCAGAAATAATACCCCTGGAAGAAGCTACTAACCCTCAAGAGAGTACATAACCTTAACTATCCTTAATGCAATCTCTGCCTTGCTTTCTCCCACTTCCATGTATGTTCCCTCCTTAATTACAGGTGCATAAAAAGCAAGACTGTTATTTTCAGGAGCATTCGAGATCTTGTTCCCCTGCATGTGTCGTCAGTTTGTCTCAAATAAACTTATAAAAATTCTCTACAGGTTTAGACGTTTCTTATGTTGATGTTATAAACCCTAAAACGACTTTATAAAAGCAGGAGGATTAATTGCAGCTATAGTTTGGTTATGAGACGCTTGCTTATTCAGTCTTCAGTTGGAGCTATTCAGAAAAGTGTCGTTCTGGGTAGACTTTGTAATAAACAGGCTGTCATTCTTTATAATATTAATTTAGAGTTTTGTCCTAAAAAGGATTTCTCTCACTCAACAGTGGAGTTATTTGAATAGCCTCTAAAGTAGGAGGCATTCTCCTCTGCTTTGTTTAGTTTGGACATTTTCCAGGTGTTTTTCTCATTGTTTTCCAGGATTCTTAGTAAAAGATGAATACAAACCTGGAGCAAAATCTGGACTTTTATCTTAACAGGTTGAGGCTTTTAGGGCCCAGAGATACTCATTTCTACATATTTGCATAAGGAGAAGAGAAGGCCTGTTTGTTCATAGATCAGCATCAGATACAATCCTTTCCTGCTGTACTCAGATGCAAAAAAAAGAAAGCTGGAAATTTATGCCTCTCTCTCTCTCTCTCTCTCTCTCTCTCTCTTTTCTAAGAATTAAGGTGAAAGCCAAAGTTTGTATTATGAGGGCCCAATATCATAAGACTCAATATTAGGATAGTTCTTTCAGCCGGACATTACTTATTCAAGTGGGTGTCTTGAGCTGTATTTTTGCTCTAACAGTAGCATTAAAAGAAATAGCAAGAAACAGTATAATTAATATTCAAAGGCAAATTACTAATAACTCTAGATTTTTTTAAATGCCATAACATTAAAAAGAAGTCCTCAAAAACATTTCAAGAAAAACAAACCTTTGTATCCTTTATAAAAATCTGCAACAGTTGCTAAAATGGGTGTAACTCCTTACTATTTTAAAAGAAACAAAGAAGTAGTGAGAGGCTATACTTAAAAACACTAAGTTTCAAAGAGGAATAGAATTCAAGATTAAAGTCATTTCATAAAATAGCAAAGGGAAGCAAGCTCAGGACTGGGGGTCTGCGGTTGACTGTTTCTAACTCAGTATGTGACCTTGGGCAGGTGACCTCAGGTTTCTGGACTTCAGGGGAAGTAATACTGTGTTAAGTACTTATCAGGCGAGGACCTCAACTTTATTTACTCTCTTTAAATATCAGATTTCTCATCTGCAAAGTCAAGAAAGTTTTGAGAAAGGACCTCTCCGTCTTCAGGCTATAAGAGCATACTCATGACCTCATCCTACTCCCACATCTCGAAACAGCTCCATGAAATTAGGATGCTCCATCTATTTCTTTAGTGGTGGAATTCCTTTTTATTTCGACATGCTCTCTTTACTTGCAGATGCATGTCTTTTCTTCAACACCTATGTTGGCTTTTTAAAAACTGAAAATGTATAATAAAAGATGAATAAGATAGAACTCAAAAACTGTCACATGCATACAAATCTAATAGGTGATGGTGACATGAATTTTCTCCTTTCATTTGTGATCTGTAAATTACAGTATTTTTCTTTTTTAAATGAAATTTGGGTAAAACCACTTACTGTGTCCATAATGTGGCTGTACTAAATATTGGATGCACTAAAATTTTTCAGTCGTAGAAAGAATGAGAAAAGGACATATAAGAATATCTCCTCATTTTTTAAATTAAAATATAAATATATTTTTCTCATGAGTAATTTGTGTCTGTTCATTGTAAAAAAAAATTCAAAAATGTAGAAATATAAGAATTGAGAAGCAAATCCCATATTCTCATTCAACCTGAGATGACTTTGTTTTTAGTATAAAAATGTCTAGACTTGTTTACATGAATATTCAAGCCTACGTACACATATATATTTAGAACAGATCATAGTGCACTTCCTGTTTGGTAATCTTCTTTTCACACTTAAAGGTATATCTTAACATCTTTTCTTTATATCTATCTCATTAAGTGGCATAAATAATAGAACATGCCATCATTGATAATTAATATACTTCTGATGAACATTTTGTCACTTTTCAGTATTTTGTTATTTTACACATGCTACAAAGAACATCCTTGAACATAGGTATCTTAATATTCTTGTATACCTATCTCTGAACAGGTAAATTTTAAGGTGGATTGTTGAATCAAACACATTTTAATTTTTGCTATTCTATCCTGCTGAAAGTTGGTATACACGTTTCATGTACAATCTACAACCCCTCACCAAGCACTTGTCTCATACACGTCGCAAAAATTAGTTTCTTCAATTTGATGTTTGTGCTTAATTTTGTGATAATATTTTGCCTTTTAACCTTTTTTTAGGAAGATTTATCTATCTTGTCCTTTACAGGTTTTAAAATTGGTTTTATTCTAGGCAGGTACTACCCCACCAAGCTTACAAAAAATATTTTCCACTGTTTTCTCCCATCTTTTTCCTCACTGAGGTCATCCATGAACTTACTTCTTTCTTCTTCTCCCCAGAAGAAAACAATTTGGCCCAAACTGCCCTTCAGAAGTTTACACCCATTTACATTCCCACCAGTAGTGAATAAAATGTAAGTTCTCACAGTCACACTGCATAATCTTTCATTTCTAGTATTTGTCAAATTGAAAAAAAAAGTTTTCCTTTTATTTTACTTCACATTTTCTTTATTTTTCATAAAACCCATCTTTTGAGATATTTTCATTTACATTTGTTTCTCTTAAAACGTAAGTTATGTGCTTGCTATATTTTTCCGCCAAGCTTCATTTTTTAAAATTGATTTACAAGAGTTCTTTATATTTCCAGAAGAAGAATGCGAAGGATATGACCTTTTTTTCAATATATACTTTTCAAGTATTTTGAGTTTTATTTCACACTGTATGTGTTAGTGATGAAGCCTCAGATTGTGGTGAACATGAAGATGGGGGTGGGGGTGGGATAGAGAAAACTCTCCAGTTTATGGTAAATACTGAGACAAAACACACCCCTCCCCCACAGGGAACTGTTGCAAAGCATGACCCGTTCTCATGTTGCCACTCATCTATTGATGGTGGCCTCAGGTGTGTGAGTCTGGGCTCACACCTGCCACAGAGGGTCATAAGGGAAACTGAGGGAAGAGAGGAGTGGCTAGAAGAGAGGACATTCAGAAGTCTTAGGGGCTCACCATGCCTGTAATACTCTATAAAATGTTTCTCAGAGGACACGTGGACAAATTATGCATTCGTCTCTGCTTTGATTTATACATGTGGTGCATGGGTGAGGACAGAGAACGAAATACATAAAATACTATGCGATATAACAGAAACGTGCCTTTTCCCTTAAGCCAGAGCTCTCTAGAGTCACAGAGGTCTGGGCTCCAAATTACAAACCTCTTCCCCTACCCCTGGCAATCATAAACCAGTGTGTTTCACTCACCATAGCAACCACCACAGAAAACAAATTATTTTATGATAAAGCTTGACTATAATGCTCAAAGTCAGAACCTGGGACTTTGCATCTCCCTCTTTCAAAGTTCTAAATTTGGAATCCAGGCCCTCTCACGGCTACACCTAGCTATGTGTGACATTACCATTCGTACACATTTCTCTGTTTCATTGAAATGTAGCACTTAACTAATAAGAACGTGATGTCTTACATCTCACTGTACAAATTTCCATTGATATCTGCATGTTATCTTTGTGTTAGGCAGCCATACCAGGAAACAGCTCCTTTTTACCCTTGCTGCAAGTACATAGTCTCAATGCATTCCTTCCAGATAAAGTCTCCCTGTTCGACCTTTGTCATTGTTTGCTGCACTTCTGTTTGTCATGAACCTGCTAATAGCACTTTTATTTCGCGTTTCCTGATCATTATAGTAGAATGATTGGAAACCTCTGCCTGGAAATGAACTCATGTCCACTCACCGTCGTGAATTTGGGTGCATCTCCGCTTTCAATCAAAGCCAACCCCCACGCCACCCAGCACCAGCACCAGCAAGCGCCCTGGGGTGCATTCGTCATAGCTAAGGACTTTCCCTCATTCCTAAACCTCGGAACTACTACTAACAGTCTACGTAATAAATGCTAGCCAGAAGCAGGTAAACAAAACACTCTCCGCTGCTTGCTATCTTCCTGAGAAGACTTGTGATCACTGCCTTTAAAGGGAAGGGTGACCTCATCAAATCATGTCCTCATCAGGAAGGTGAGGTGCAGTCTCTGTGCACTTATGGGGGAAGCACATATCTTTGTCTTTCCCTTGTTGTCCCTATTTCACCTGCCATTTTTTTCCTGTGGCACTGCATTGTGAACAGTCTTATCTAACGATGAGGTTCAGCCGAGGGGAAGAAAGATAAGCGCTGAGGGGTGGGAGGAAATGAGAAGAAACAGGCGGAGGTGGTCTGGCTGGAAAGCATATAGTCTTGCTGGATAGCATCGACATGGTATCAGCAGCTTCTTGAAACACTGAAAAGCTCTACCTTTACTTAAAGCAACATAGATGAGAGGCATCTTAGTTTCTTTCTGCTACGGTTGTGATAGAAAAACATTATTGCATAGCTCGAGTTATAAACCACTCGGAGGTCAGGAACGTAAACTCAGGGAGAGCTAAGACTGTGCACGCCGGGAAAACACCAGCCACGCTTAGTGACACTTGCCCGACTCTGGATCACTCAGTGTCGGGGGAGACGGTGTTGGGCTGCTAGGATAAGACATTGGGATTCCAGATGCGGTAGGGAGTCCAGAGGTCTGTGTTGTTGAGGGTCAAAACTCGCAGTACAATCGGGAGAGTCGATGTGTGTTAACCTTGGACTCTCTCCCCCAGGTCGGCAACTCACTGCCCATCCCTTTCAGCTTTCAATCAGGGAAGTTTTGTGTCATTTAACCATTGCAGGCCGTTTTCTACAATCTTAAGAATCCCAGTGATGTTCGTTTTTGTTTTTCAGCCTGAACATCTGCTCCAGACTTACATTTCCTTTTCTGACAGCGTCATAGGTCATAACAGTGTTTACTAATAGTTTCACAAGTTCCTCTTATTCATCAGCAGCCATGTAGCCGCATAATCACTTTATAAATAACATATGACCAAGATTTTTATCTGCCTTATCTCATTTGCATGATATTTATGTTGAGCGTTTTCCCTAGAAATCACTTCTTGGAAATCAAGCATTCAGTTTGGAATTATTTCTAACCACTGACATACGTATTTTTAAGGCTGGCCTTGGTCCTTTTATCAGATGTGTCACAAGTCGTGGTAGGATACATACATTTTTTCCTGAGCTGGTTTTGAAAAAAGCAAGGCGAGAGTAATCTTAGCAGTGATGCAAACTTTGTTTACCAGGAGCATCAGCCCCATAGAAAAAAACCTTTCCCATACAAGTGACGGTGAATACGGCGCTTGGTTCATTGTTATGGTGATGGCTCGTGTTAAGGATCTTCACAGGTGGGCCGACTTTGGAATGTGCAGGAAGACTCCAGCTGGGTAGCACTCCACAGTGAGCACCTATGCAAGGCTTGTGGACAGAAGCAGACTGTCTGGGCTATCTCCCCCTCTTCTCAAGGAGGTCTGAAACGTTTTAAAGGACAGTGCCAAATGTTGACCCCTTCCCTTCTGGTGCTGAGAATGAGATGCTTAACTGGGTTGTGCATCCTTTTGCTGGTATTCTTGGGAGGAGCAGGAGGATGGTCCACCAGCTGGGGAGACATAAACACGATCTCCATAACCACTGTGGTTAGAACCGGAGGGGACTGGTCCTGACACTAATTACACGGTACACGGGCCCAGCTGGGGCAAGCGTGGCCCAGGCTCCAGGGGAACTCCCGGGTCTTCTTTACCACTTACGCCAGACGCCTGTCGGGACCCCAGAGATAAACAGGCCCAGTCCCTCTGTCTCCGTGTCACTAATTACTGGCTCTTTAGGATCTCGGCTCTGTGTGAGCCAGACCTCAAAGCGTTGTTTACCAACCGGCTTTATCTATGTAGAACAGAATCTCTCATCTCTTTCTACCTCGATTTATAGCCTCATAAGTAGGAGCTATGTAAGCCCTTGCGAGAGCCTTACACTGCCAGCAGGAGGGACCCATGTCCACGTCTTTAGAGACCCAGTGCCTAGCGCTGTGCCTGGGACCGAGAAGATAGTCAATGTTTGTTGAGTAGATAAAGTGAAATGTGATTGTAGTGGGGGCTCTGAGTCTTTAATATCACTGCACAGCCCTGCGAGGCGAGAGCGAAGGCCTTGGCTGGCTGTCTTCCCGTAGCAAGGGCAGCTGCACTGGTAGGTACCACATCAGAGCTTTGGCACCTGTTGAAGGGCTGAGTGACACCTGAGGGGCTAGCCACCCCCCCTGCCTGCCTCTTGCCTAAGAGCTGTAGAAAGCAGTCAGCACAATCAAGTATCGACATTCCATGAGAAAAAGAAACCAACACGTATTTCCTCATTGAAACTCAGAGTCGAGCCTTCTGGGACAGGAAAAATGCATATGGAAATGGTTTCAGACGGCCATTTCCTCCTCTAATTCTGTCTCAGGCTCCACTTCCTCCCAAAGTCTACTGGAGATGGGAGGGTTGGTCAGCCCCTGCGCTGGCCTTGCTCCCTAGAACGATTTGTCTCTCATTCTTGTATCAAAGTATAGATTTTAAGGCATTTACCCCAGAAAAGCCTCTCCTAGGAAGAAGGGTTTACTCACCTCCCTCTGTGAAGTCACAGAGACTGGGTGAGTTATTGGAACTGATACTAATGTGTGCAGATTCCTTTAAAAACTCTGTTTTAATCTATTAGGTACTGTTGCCTGTTTCTTCTAACCTGTAGCTGCTCAGCTGCTGGAGATGCAAGACTGTTAGACACGTCTATGGCCATGCCGCCCTGAACAAGACCAATTCCATCTGATCTCAGAAGCTAAGCAGGGTCGGGCCTGATTAGTACTTGGATGGGAGACCATCCAGGAAGACCAGGTATAGTAGGCATAAAAAAATTTAAAAACTAAGGGATCGTAAGCTGACAAGTTCCTTGCAATCTGTGAGGTCGACCAAGGGTTATCTCGCCTAAAAAAAAAAAAAAAAAAAGACTGTTAGACATACAGCAACTGAGGAATGAAGAAAGATGGATGACAAGGGGCCTTTACTCGCAGTCAGTGGGGTGCTACAGTGCTTAATAGGTTGGCCTCAGAGGTCAGAGTTCAAATTATGGCTCAACCATGGCATAGCCCTACAACTTGGGACAAGTCACTTAATCCTGATTTCCTTTGTCTCAAAAGTTGGAATAATGGTAGTACCTACCTCCTCAAGTAGCTGTAGGTATTAAATGAGATAATGACTTAAAGCACTTAGTACACAATATGTACTCAGTAACTCCTGAGTATTATTGTTAGAGAGCTATGAAATTTCTTGCCCCATAAAAAATAGGCTAGAACTTGCCCCTAATTCTTAACTCATCTACTTTTTTCCATCCAATCCTTTGCTATGGTCCAATTGAGGTAAAAGATATCCTAATATCTCGTGCTCCGTGATTTTATACTTATTAAAATACTTTCCTATTCATTATCTCAGTGCCTCAAATGACATTCTTAATCAATATTTATTTTTACTTTTCACAGCTATCTCAGGCTGCAGATGGGATAGATAATGGTGATGACATCTGATAAAGGAAGAGAATTTGTCACAGGTTCACAGTCGGGGCTGGGCTACATTAGTTCCCTAGGGCTGCCATGATGAAGCCCCTCTAAGTGGGAGGCTTAAAAATAACAGAAATGTATTGTCTCACCGGTCTGAGGCTAGAAGCCCAAGATCACAGAGTCACAGGGTCTCTTCTGAGGATTGTGAGGGAGAGAATCCATTCCACGCCTCTCTCCTGGCTTCTGGTGGTTTGCTGGTAATCTTCGGTGTTCTCAAATTCTAGAAACATTGATCTCTGCCTTCTTTTTCACATGGCATCCTCTCTCTGTGCACATCTGTGTTTGTGTCCAAATTACCCCCTTTTATAAGGACCCCAGACATATTGCAGTAGGGCCCACCATAATGACCTCGTCTGACTCCAGCATCTGTAAAGACCCTGTTTCTAAATAAGATCACATGCTAAGAAGGTATGAGAGGTTAGGACTTCAACAAGTAAATTCGGGGGGACACAATTCAACGCATAATATGGGCCTTACAACTCATTTAACCAGACACCTAATATCCTAGTGTGTTCACTCTCCAGAATCAGCTATTGCTTTTCTTTCTTTTCTTCTTCATTTTTTTTTTAATTAATTAATTTATTTTTGTGGTGACATTGGTTAACAAAATCCATTAAGTTTCAGGTGTACATTTTAACAGTAAGGCATATATATGTTTACATTGTATGTTGACCTCCCATAGTTAGATTTCTTTCTGTCACCACATATTTGACCGCTTTTACCCCATCTACCTCCCCCTCTCTACTCCCCCCTCCCCTCTGGTAACTACTAGTCTATTGTCCTGTTCATTTGTTGCTTTTCTTTATTTTTTTATTTTTTTTAATAGCGTAAACTTGAGGAACAGAGGCACCTGAAAAAGAAAAACATGAATACAGAAAAATATAAAAAGAAAGTAAGGGGAAACTGTTGGGTTTTCTTCTCTTGTGCTCTAGAAGGTTTGGCTTCTTTATTTCTGTGGCAGGCCTGCATCCTCGGCAGTTTAATAGGATATCATTATCGATCTCTCCCACAGTGTGATAAGCAGCTGGCAAAGATAGAGAGGCAGCAAAAAATCTATCAAAGGATAGAGAAAAATGGGTATACTAGACCACCTCTCCTTCCCCAATGCTTAATTCATGCAGACACATTTGTGTCTCTCCTATTTGAAGGACAGAATCCAAACTAATGACCTATATCAGAATTTGGCAAACTATAGCCAGCCCCCGGTATCTTCTTTCCTTTTTTAGCTTTTTCTTTTGAAATAATTATAGATTCATAGGAAGTTACGAAGATAGTACAGAGATCTTTCCTGGACCTTTCACCAGCTTCTCCCAGTGGTTGTGTGTTAAATGTCAACTACTGCCTTTTAAAGATGGTTGTGCTGGGCAGTGATTATTAAATACTGGGATGATTTGCTGGGAAATCTTAGCTGACTCACTCACCCAAACACTGCCTTTAAAGAAACCTGGAACCACAGTGCCCATGGCACCTTCCGCGGTCTCCAGACTCGATCACGCAGCTCTGAGCTCAGTTAGTGTCGTCTGATACAGTTTACCTGGCTCTCATCCATGAGGGAATTTCTACCATCTGGAGTTGGATGGTAGAAACTTTGACTAGGGGTAGAAGGGAAATTTCAAAGTCGGAAAAAAAAAAGATCAGGCTTTGCCTTGCGGAGGCCGCGATCAAGGGAGGCTAGGGTGTATTCTTGGTTTGTTTGTTTTTTAAATAATTTTTATTCTGGGTTCGATCCTACTCATTTCATGGGGTGGCCACCTGGAGGCAGGTGCTATGAGAGATGCACAGGGAAAAGAGTGGGTGCTGCCACCAAGCTGGTGGAAGGAGTGGCTGGTGAGGAAGGCATCGAGCAGGGAGGGTGACTGACCACTTCTTCACACTGAAACCCGGAGCCAGCCATGTCCTAAAGAAGGAGCATGGACTTCGGACCCGGGCCTGGCTTTGAGCCAGGATGTGCCATGGGGGATGGGAGACAGAAGGGAGTCAGGATGGCAAAGGTCCTCATTCTAGCAAATGTTCCTTAATTTATTCTGTTACTTTTTTTTTTCTGATTATAAAAGTAAGAATTCTCACTTGAGAGTTAGAACATATGGGAAAATACAGCAAAGAAAATAAACTCCACCCGTGACCCTACCACCCAACAGTTAAGCAGCAAAACAACAAAACTTGCTCTCCTTGCTGTACGAGAAACGCATGTTATGAGAAAATTGTTGACAAATTTCAACCGTTGGATTTAAGAGAGAAGTTAGTGGTGTTTGTTGACCTCTCCAGAATTTTATTCCCTGCATTGCAGGAATCAGCTCTTGTTCTAATGGCACTTTTGGAAGTAGCGCGGAATAATCCTACTGCTCTTCTTCGGAATAGCAGCTTCTCCCTCCCGTAATTTTTAGCAGCCTACCGACTGTCATCAGTTAGATACTGGGGATGTAGCAATGAAAGGTAGAGCCCTTCCTCAAGGAGGGGCTGGGAAGCAGTTAAAAACATACCCAGCGACATAGATACAACGACAGAGTGCTTTGAGAACAAACTACAGGGTTGCCGTGTCAGTTTGCTAGGGCTGCGGTGACAAAGCACCGCATCTGGGTGGCAAACAGAAACTTGCTGTCTCACAGTTCTGGAGGCTGGAAGTCCAAGATCAAGACGTCGGCAATGGTTTTTCCCTTCCGAAGATGGTGAGGAGAGTCTGTTCCTCACCTCTCCCGGAGCTGCTGGTGGTTTGTGGTTTGCCTGCAGTCTTTGGTGTTTCTTGTCTGGTGGAAGCATCACTCCAACCTCCTCCTTCACCTTCACATGGTGTTTTCTCTCTGTGCATGGCTGTCTCTGTGCCCAAATATCCCCTTTTTATGAGTCATATTGGGTTAGAGCCCTAATGACCTCATTTTAACTTGGTCGCCTCTGTAAAGACCTCCATTTTCTAATAAGGTCACATTTTAAGGTACTCAGGGCTTTAATAAATCCTTTTCGCAGGGACACAGGTAAACCCTATATAACACTAGCCAACCATGACTGGAGAGGAGTGAGCCAGCTGTGGATACGAGAGAGGGTGTGTGAACGCCTGGGGGATTACAAGTCACTGATGATGTAGACCCACCGGGCTGAAGAATGCAAAGGGAGGTGAAAGAGGAACGTGGGACTCAGACTTTGAAGGATCTTGAATCTCTCTGGAGAGACCAGAGGAGGGACCAGTGAGAAGGCTCATTGCTATCATCTAGGCCACAATCGATGAGGGACAGTGTTCAGATTTTGAAAGTAGCTTATCATCTCTCCACTTGGTCATTCATGCTCCCGGTTAAATGTGCCCAGTGCCTTCAGTCACAGAGAAGAACAGTCTGCCTCCTGCCCACCTGTCCGGTGCCAGCCCCCACCCCATCTTCCCTTCCATCCAACGCTTCTTCCTGTTCTCTGGTCCTACCAACCAGACTCTAGAAAAGCCTTGGCCTGTCCTGCTGCCTCCCGCCTCTGCTTCTGTATCGCCCTCTGCCTGAATGTTTTGTCCCTGTTTGTATCCCTGGCAAACTCTTTGGCTAAATTCAAGAGGTGGCTCACAGGTGTCCCCTCCTCTGAGAAGCCCCCCCGACCTCCCCAGGCAGACCATTTCCGGATGGTAACAGTAGCACTTTTGACAGTTGGTTCCATTTGTCTGCTGATGTGGCGGCTTTCCTAGCTCACGGTTCTCAACCTGGCTGTTCTTTAATCTCATCTGAGGAGTTTGAAAAGAAGCAATTCCTGATGCCCGGGCCCCACCCACAGAGATTCAGACTCCATTGGTTTAGGTTGGGGCCCTGTGTTTTTAAAAGCTCCTCCAGGTAATGCTAATGTGCAGCCAGGGTGGAGAACCCCTGCTCCAGACCAGGGGTCCCCAAATTCTACATGCATCAGACTCTCCTGGATGGCTCGCTCACTGGGCCCCACATCCAAAGTTTCAGCTCAGTAGTTTTGAGATCAGGCCTGAGAATTAGCATTTCTAACCTGCTCCCAGATGGTCCCCAAGCCTGCCACTCCTGAGCTCACACTTTGAGGACCACTGTGCCCCCTCCTACTCCAGTAGCTTCAGTGCCTGTGTGTATTTGTGTGTGTGTGGGGGGGGGGGTAGAAATGCAGAACTTGGGGCCCCACTCCAGACTGACAGAACAGAATCTGATTTTAACAAGATCCCTGAGTGATTCGAACATAAAGATTTGAAAAGCACGGTCAATTCCTCCATCAGAGGCCATGAAATTCCACTTTTACATAGGTTGCACCTAGCATAACTGACACACTGTAAAACACTCAGTAATTATTTGTAAAATGAATGATTGCCCATCAGGTCACTGTCTGTTGATTCCTGTCAACTGAGGGCTGTAATCGGTGGTACGTAGAAGCATGACCACATGTGTTACTTAAGCAGAACAGTGGCCCCAGCGGGAGCTCCCGCATGAAAGTCCTCGCAGTGGGCCCTGGGGAGGACACAATAATTATAGGGTCCACCTGTCCTCGAATCAAGACTTAGTGCATCTGTTTTGGGCCAGGCTAACGCTTCCGCCTTGGGCATAGAACATTGAGCAAGTCTCTGTTCCTGACGTGGAGGAGCTCACCGCCAATATCGCGAAGCATTCGCTCCTTGCTTATAATGACCACTCAGGCCAAATATCAGCGCAAGAGATGGCAGAAGGTGGTCCGCACACCTCCAGCCCAGCACTGGAGCACCTGCGGAGCTCGGCAGAGCGCAGCGACGGCTGAAGAGGAATGGTCAGTGCGCGGGAGGCCGGGAGAGCAGGTGGTGGGGCCACCACTCAGGTGTGGGGAACGGGACTTCTATTCTGGGAATGGGGACCGGCAAGAGCAAAGCAAGAGAGTTGCGAAGGCTGGTTGCTGGCCAGCCGTCCAAGACAGAGAGAAAGATAGAGAAGAGCCAGGCTGGAGAGAAAGAAGTGACCGCATCTTGGAGATAGAAACTCGACTTTGGTCCTGGGGCACGAATGAGGTTTTAGAGGCAGATCTGGTGCCCCAGTGAGGGAGGGAGGGAGGAAGGAAGGAAGGGAGGATTTTTAAAGGGCACGGTTACCTGAGTTTCTTCCAGTTTGTAAGCACCGCACCAAATATTCCAGTTTGGCTTTAATTGGAAAGGAAGCAGGTAGCAGTGTCCATTTATGCACCGACTGGTATTTTCACTAAATCTAGAAAGTTCTATGGGTTCTGCAAAGTTAATTTTCGGAGGGCCTAGGGAACAAGGAAGACTTAGAAACACAGTCTGGTGAAATGGAAGCCCTGGAACCAGATCTGACAGCTGACACAGCCCAGGTGGTCAAGGGGCACAGGATGCCAGCCTTCCTGCCTGCCCCTTCATTATTTTTGATTGGTCTGCTGAGAATACCTCAGACCAATAAAGCATCCCGGAACCAATCCAAGCTACTGAACCCTAAATTACTGAGGTGCCAACAGGCACCAGGCTTATAAATCTGTCTTTTATTATCTAGTTGACTTAGCCATGTTTCCAGAAGGAACAGTAAAGTTTTATGTTGTACTTTAACGAGCCGATCGTGAGAGTCAGGCTTTGTCCTGGTTGAAATTTCCCCACGGCAGCAATCGGGGTCAGACTAGACCATGCAACCCTGCCCTGATGTCAGTAGATACTGGGCTGAGGTTAGACCATTGACTCTGAATGTACTTCTCACTCAGTAGGGTGAAATACCCTTGCTTAATGTATGTTTATGTGCACAAACATACTTGAGCTTTTCATAAGAGGGATAATTATAAGGATTTTCTGGTAGCTTGGTCTTTTATTGTCTTAATTCTGCTTTAGGGTAGGTAATTTGGAAATAATATTTTCTTGTTTCTTTGAAATAGCTCCTTTTTTATTGCCAGTTATTGCTGTTCTAGTTCTCTTCGATGTACTGATTTTTCTATAGAAATGCGGTTTAAAAACATACAAATTGTTTAAAATGTGATTGTAAATAATTGTGTAGAATGTCTCCTGCTAAACTCCAGAAAATAATTAGTAATTTGGTTATAATAAGACTCAAATATTTAATGTTATTTTTAAGAGTAAATAGAACAATGATTGAGGATTATTTTAGTGACGGTAACAATCATTTTTCCAGTTAAAATTTAGTTAGTGAGAAAAAGATTTTCAACTTATTTCATGGTATTTCAACGATTTCAACAGTGTCCAAAGGAATCTAAAGTGATTGGTAGAAAATGATGAGATGCAATTCTGACCAAAAAAAAAAAACATATTCAGGAAGAGAGCAGGGTCCGAAAACCATCACAGGTTTCCATTTCCCTTGTTGTCGTCCATTAGTAGAATTAATCTGAGAGTTTTTCTCCACAAAAGCACATTCCAGTATCATTTTATCACTGGTTCGACCTATGAGCTCTATAAACACTCTATAAACACTGATGCTCTCATGAGATTGTACTTCTCAAAAGTATTTTAATAATTACAAAGTTTAAAAGCCCAATTTTGAAAGAAGCTAAACCTTTTACCTCCGGTTAAGAGTGGTTGCTTTCAGGTTGTCATCACAGGTCCTTCAGTGGTGTCATTGCCAAGAAAGTTCTGGAAACTTTTTAGAACCCAAGGTCGATTCTCTGAATATCTTCTAGGGTGTCAAATCATTTTTTGTTTGTTTGTTTGTTTGAAGTTTTGCTTTCCAGAGATAACTTAAAAGATTATTCTTTCCGTCGTACAGGTGGTCCGTCTGGGTAACAGCATTTGGGTCCAAAACCCTGTGTGGACTCATGGGATGACTTTCTGTGTGGTTTGTAAATCAGTTAAGACAGCATCACAAGAAGAGTTTCGTGCATGTCTGAAGCAAAGCAAAGGCCGTAGGCAAGAAGTATAGCTTCCCATAGCAGCCGTTTTAAAGTGACATTAATCTGGTTAGCAATCACAACGCATTTTAAAATAAATTAGTGTGAATTTACAGTCATGGCTCAAACACAAGCGTGCTCTATTTGTTGTTTAATTGTAGTTGACGTACAATATTATTTTAGTTTCAGGAAATAGGTACTACTGAAGGTGAAAATGTTTCAGGGAAGGTTAAAGAGAACTTTAAAATGTTTTACTTTTAAACTACACGCTTAGGGGGGACATAATCTGATTGCCTCCCCACCACACACAGAACCGTGAGATGAAACTCAGAGAGTAGAGAACAGGAGAAAAACACAGCTCTGTGGTGAGTAGAAAGCCTGCTAACCCAATTTATGCTTCTAGAACCAGGTTTTCTTTCCTCTCCACTGTTTACACCTACAAAAGCACTCATGCTCATAATCCCCCAAACCCAGCTATTATGAGTTTAACATCATGAAAAGTACAGGAATTCCTCTTATAATGGCTTGTGTTTATATGTTGCTTTATGTGGTTTACAAGACTTTCCTGTGTGAACCTCCTGAGAGGCGGGCAGAATAGGTAGCTTCTCCCTTTTAAAGATGGGGCATTGAAGAGTGCTTTGCACCAAATTGCTGGACTAGCTAGCAGCTGATAAGGATTTCAGATTGTGGGTCTAATTAACTCCTAAGCCAGGAGTCTTCCGTGGCCGTTTACTTCTGGAGTTGAACTAAAAAAGTCAGTGCAGCACTGTGCCTTCCAAAGTTTGCACTAAGGAATGGGTGAGGTCTACTTAAAACAGTTTGTTATGAAATGTTTCAGGCAGATCACAAATATATGTATTAGCACAATGGGTATCTGTAAGGTTCCATCCAGGGGAGGCGGACACATTTGAGGTGTACTTTCTATAGGAAGACACCTTGCCTGGGCCTTGGTGGAATGGATCTCAAGGTGTGACACCTTCACCCCTCCTCACCTGCCTCCTTGAACTGACTGAGGCTGCAGACAGGTGGGCAGTGAGCCAAAGCTTGAGGTCTGAGCAGAGCAGTTAACCAACCAGTGCACTATGATGAGGTCAGTTAGCTGACCTGAGTCGATCAGGTAAGAGAGTGAAGGGAGGAGGGAAATTCTGCCTCCTTAAACACTAAATTGGGGTCTCTGCCCGCCTTTCCAGTTTCATTCCTTCCCCAAAGGCACCTGGAATGGAGACAGGTGAACTCGGGGAGCCCCTTCTCACTTTCCGTTCTTATTTCCTTGCCCCAGGCTTCCCCGTATTACTCTAGTGTCACTGTTCCACCTGGCATCCCAGATGGCCCCTCAGGGGACCCTGCCCGAGCGCCCCAGGTGTTCCATCCGTCCACGCCTGTGAGGCTCCGCCCCCAGGAACCAGGAGATCCGGATTTCGGTTTCCTGCGTCCTCTGGACGCGCATTCCCAGCCCATACTCTTTCCAGCTGTGTCTTTCAAAGTGATAATTTTGTAAACGAAGCAGTGAGGGGAGGGAAAGGATTAAGGAGACACCGTAAAAGGGATGTTTGTGCATTTGAACAGTAGTTCAATGCCTAGGGAGGGATTTTCCCAGCCCCCAGTGGAGAATAGCTCCGGGTGGGGGGTGGATTTTTGTAAACAGTGCCTCTGGGATCTAGGAACGCTGAGAGAGAATGTGGCTTCCGCGTCCCATTCATCAAAAGCCTCAAATTTGGATCCTTGATGTTTTCTCCAAAGAACCCTCCCCAGAATAATTTTATGGTGTGGATGGAAAAAGAAAAAAAAAAAAGGTGAGGTTTTATGAAAAGTAACCTCAGGGTGGTCTGACCATAAATTCCTAACTGCACGGGGGTCATGGTTGGTAGGCATGCCCCAGGCATATAATTTTTTTAGTAAAGAGGCTTATCTTTGCTGTAAGCAAGCCCCCTCCCTTGTTTCTTTCTGTGCATCTAGATTAACACGCCTTTGAAATAAACTGTAACCACCCTCAAGATAGCACATAATCTTAACTACCCCGTGATCCACCCCCCACCTTGGCTTCTCCCACTTGCATATAAGCTTGCTTATGTTCCCTCCTTAATTCCAAATGCATAAAAGAAGCAGAAAAACTGTTATTTGGGGGAGCATTGGAGATCTTGCTCCCCTGCATATGTCGTGAGTCCGGCTCAGATAAACTCAAAAAAATTCTCTACAGGTTTGGACATTTCTTCGTCGACAATGGTAATAAAGATGGTCTTATAGACTGAAATCTGTGTCCTGTTAGCAAACCACACAGCCTTTTGGGCGCCATGCACCAATTGTTTTTATGGATTTTGTAATTCCTGTTTGATTCTGAAATCTGGTTTTAGCATACTTATATTATATTATATTGTATTTTCCTTTTAAAAACATTCTTTTATTAAATGTGTACATTCAAAATAGTTTATGATTTTGGAATTTATTTTTCTCAACTTTTATTTTGAAAAATTGAGATTCTCCTGAAGAGTTGAAAGATAATGCAATCAATGTACCCTTCACCAAATTCAGCAATTGTTAACATTTTACCACTTTTCTTTATCTCTGTTCCTATTTCCATATACAAATATATATGGAAACACACTCCTACACCACTCCCCTACACACATACATATATTCTTTTCCTTCTTAAATCATAAATTAAGTTGCAGAAATTATGGCACTTCACCCCTAAATACTTCAGTATGTGCCTCCTGAGAATAAGAACATTTTCCTAATAATAACAATGCTAGTATCACAAATTATTATCACATCACTTCAAAGGTGCCTATCAACAAACAGAGTTATGAACCACCTCCTTGAGGGTGGAGTATTTACAAAAATTATTTGTAATTCCTCTGCTCAGGAAATTTGTTTCTTCTTCCCCTTTTAAGCACTGCTAAATTTAAAAAAGAGGCCATTAGACTGAGTTGGCTCTGATGCTGGGGCCCCTATATTAGCAAACACAAATCTGAGCCTATAAATGCCTCAAGGTTCTGAGGTTGAAACCTAAGGACGACAGCCAACTAGGCCTTTAGCTAAACCCAATCAATCATCTCCTTACATTGCTTCTGCCTTTTCTCTATAACAGTTTCTCCCAGAACTCCATGGGTAGAGCACTTACTCCTAACCACTTCAAGTTTGGTGCTACCTGTTTTAAATCGATTCTAGTTCAAATAAACTTCTAAAAGTTTTACTATGTCTCGGTTCATCTTTTGATAGTTCATGATCACTTATTTATATCAGTATGGACTCATGGGTATTCATTTTATCTTTTGGGTTATAATACAATGCTGCTTTATTTTTGTTCAAATTGTTCCAGCGTTGGCCCTTGGAGGGAGCTTTTTCAGGTATCTTCTGTGTCCTTTTGATATACTCCCATCATGGTGCGTTTTTTGGTCAGGTTGTTTTGTTAAGAGCATTTTCTTACTTTCTGGCTCATCTGGTATATTTTTTTTATCTCAGGCCTAGAGTCAGCCATTTCTCCAAGGAGCCCTGTTTCCTTTTATTGGAGAATGAGATAAGAAATCAAGATCTGCTAGGTAGGCTTTTTGCTACTGGGGTGTCATTCCTTCTAAACCCTCTCAGCGGACAGAACATGATATGCATGTGTGTATACTAAACTGTGCGTAGTCACCTATCTACAAATATCTCTATATATAATCACCTGTGTCTACATTAAACTAGATGTGAGTTAATGCTGTCTGCAACACAAGTCCATTGCCACATGGATCATTCCAGCCTCTTTCCTTGCTTATCAGTAACTTCCTGTCCCAACAATGAGAAATCTGCCTCCCACCACCTGCCATCTACTTACTGAATTGTTCATTGACTTAAAAAAAAAATCTAAGTGTTAGTATCTATTTCTGCCACTATTCTTTTCGATGCTCTAGTTGTCCCAAATCTGGCCAGTGGGATCTCTTCCAAGCTGTGTCCTTTCACACATCTCCATCAGTTTTTGAGCACCTCACTGCTTTTGGTACAAGGAGATATTCTAGACTCACCCGTGCTTTGTCTCAGATATAAAATCAACTAGATCTTTAAGGATCCCTAATTCCTTTTACTAGGAAATCTGTATTTAGAGAACAAAAACAGAGCTAATTACTGCTGGGTTTTTATTGCTTCACTGCCCTTTCAGTGGGCAGAGTCATTATAGCTACATAATGAGTTTTTAGTGATACCTCCAATTCAAATCTGAATCCAACCCTATAGGATTTTTTCTTATTTTCCTTTTATTCCATATTTCTATATTCCTTCTTCCACAGCAAGAGCCCTAGTTTCCAGCAATTTTGGAATTTTTACTCTTTTGTTCTATCCTACAGCATACAAATATTTTCAAAATCTCCTCATTTTAAAATATACCTAAACTTCAAAAAAAAAAAAAAAAAAAAAAGGAAGTGACCCAAGTGTCCCTCAGTCTCCTAGGGGTCCTGCTTGAGACCCCCGTCTTATCACGTGGGGAAGGCCACCCCGATTCCGTCTCCATGTAGGGTAGGTCCCAAACCACCAAGGCAACAGAAAGTAAAGAAAAAACTAACAAATGTCAGAGAAACCATTCTCCCTCAATTCTGGAGTCTCTTGATAATATCCTGTCTTGTTTATTCATGATAAAGCTACATACATTTTTTTTTTTTCCAACTTATTTAAGTTCCAACTCAAAGGGAGAAAGCAAGCAGCAGCTCCTTTGACAGGGCCTCTGTGGCACTGAATTCAGATTGTGTCACTGCTATATCCGGCGACTGTGGACTGTGAGCCAGGGGAGACCTCCGTGCCACACCAGCCATGTGCAGTGGGAGATGGCACTGGCTGACCCTTAAGGACCTCAGAACTGCAAACATTTAATGATTAGGATGCACCCCTGAGAAAATACCGTGGGAGCATTGAGGCATACCGAAGAATTTACTGGAAATAGTTTAGCATAGGAGATGAGCAGGATTATGAAGGGTTTGGGAAAATCCATAGAGGAAGAATGAACAATGATCTCATGGAACAGAAAATTAGGCTGTTGGAAAATATTTTGTTTTTCTGTTTGCCCTTTTTCTCCTTCATTCTTTCATGAATGTCATGTACAGAAATGAGTTAATCATAGGCCTCATTCACAGATTGTTATCAGCATGAATTACACCAAATAATCTCTGTTTTTCTCCTGCATACTGCACAGTCACCCACGTGATCTTTAATAATATAAATTAGGTCATGCAACTTCTTCACTCTCTATCCTCCAGTGGCTTCCCACTTGGAATAAAATGCAAAATTCCCACCATGGTCAATGAGGTCCTGCAGAACCTCACCCCTGAGGTCAACCTTTTCCTCCTTACTCTCTCCTGCCCTCCAGACACTCTGGCTTATTGTTGTTCAACTTGCCAGGGATGTCCCAACCCCAAGGCCTTAGTCTTTGCTATTCCTTCTACCTGGAATAGGCTTTCTAATCTCTTCACATAGCTCACCCCCTCTCCTCCTTCAGATCTGGGTTCACATGCTACCCATCCCTCTCTCTCTGCTCATGTGTTTGATTCTTCTCCCTTACTCTACATTGCTCAACTCTTTATTGTCTCTATTCCACTCTCGAATGTAAGCGACATGAGGGCAAAGATTTGGATAAATTCATCACTTCATTCCTAGCTCCTAGAACTGCCTGGCACGCACAAGTGGCTCCATCACTATTTAGGAAGTAAATCCCCACTTTTTTTCTCCTTTCCCCAGTGTTATGCCCATCCCAATGTGCTCACAAATAAGCGTGTAAAATGCTCGGTATTGTATTTATTATATCTATGTGGATTTCTTCAGGAGGATACTAGTGATTTTGGGAAAACCTCATCTCTGCCTGCTCGTGGACAGAGCAGTTAGAGTGCCACTCACCAAGAAGTAGGGTGTGAATTGGGCTGCACCAAGGATGGCTAATTCATCAGGAAGTTTGTTTTGTGGAGAAAGAAGGAAGGAGTGTGAACAGAAGTGCTGGGGGATTTAGAGACGGGTTCATCAGTGGTCCAAGGCTCTGGAAAAAAGGCCAAAGAGGACAGTTCTTATTCAAAGCTATTGGGAGGAAAATTGAACACAGGGTGGATAACAGAGGTATCTGGTTTACCCAGAGGTAGAGATGAGATGCACTCAAGACATCTTCGTGGGGAAAGACGCTGCTTAATGCTGCTTTGCTGATGTGGCATTAGCATCACGACCTCAGTCTTCTAAATAACATAGAAATTAAGGCCCCAGCTACTGGTTCAAAAGCACAAATTCCACATTTTCTTGTCATAGCACATATTTTTTCATATTGAGTTTCTGTCTTTTAGGTTGCATATCTGGGGTACCTAAAATATTAATTTGGACTTGATGTAGGAATAATATGTTATGTACAATATACTTAATCTTTAAATGAAATGAAATTTAAAAATACTGTTGTGAGAAACTTCTCAAGGTTATTAGAACAATGCTAAACATAATCCAGGTATCGTAAATCTAGACATAGTTATTACTGGTTATTATTCTTAACGACATATCAAAGCAAGACAACCATACTGGGCTAATTATGATCTGGGGATGCTAATGGCTGTCCTGGTTGTCCCTGCTTAATTATTAACAGTATCTCCTGTCCCTTGGAAGTGTCCCTGTTCAAGATTATGTTTCTGCTGCATCTTCGTCCTCTAGTGGTAAAATAGTGGAAGTGGGGAAAGTGGGAAAAGGTAGGCCTCAGTGAAATGCAAAGTGTAAAACAACAGCTGCAAAAAAAAGACATCTTGTTTCCTAATCATCTCATAGAAAAGATTATTCATTCAACTGTACAAAGCAACATGGAAACCTCAGAAGTCATGAGGGGTTTTGTTTCTTTATTGTCACTTATTGGCAACATTTAAAATATGTATTGCCGAGACCCAGGAAATGTATGAAAAATGAACATACGAGACTATTGCTGAGAGTATAAATGGTTTAATTTTTCAGGAAGGTCCTTTGGTAATAGGTTTCAAAATATGATGTGTTAACATTTTTTTGACCTGGGGAGTTTATGAAGGATATATTTACATAAGAGCCAAAAGGTGTGCATAGGAGAGTATGCATAGCTTACTTAAAAATCTGAAAGCAAACAATGTCCCCCCCCCAAAAAAAA
>CM053504.1:79499105-79520566 GCA_028627145.1 Eidolon dupreanum | reverse complement strand
TCCTTGACCCCCATGCTCCTCCGCACGTCCACTCTGGACGTCGGCCATTGTCATTATTGTAATGGTTTGTCCCCGTGTCAGCCCCCATCTTGTCGTCTGTGCCTGGTTAATGGAGCGTGAGTCTCTCATCTCTACATTACAAACACAGGACCTGCAGGAAGTGCTCGATAGAATTTTTAAAAAAGTAATGGAGTGGCTGGACGATAATAAGAAACAATACATTTCTCTTTTAAATCATTGTGAAAGATCATATTTGATTTGTACTAGGACTTGCTTTGGGCTAAACTCCTAACTAAAATAGCTAGTAAGGATTTACCTTCCCAGAATATTCATTTGCTATACACGTTGTTTTCTCTTGTGGAGTGAGAAGATAAATCTATGGGGTAAAGAACCGAGAATTTTTTTCTTAATCAGTGAAACACTGGCTTTCTTTCATTAAAACATTTATAATAAATGTTATGGGCTTAATTGAGACCCTCCCCCGCCCCACACACCATTCGTATGTTGAAGTCCTCACCCCCAGTACCTCAGAATGTGACTGTGTTTGGCGATTGGGGCTTTAAAGAGATAATTAAGGTAAAATGGGGTCATTTGGGTGGGCCCTAATCCGATATGACCGAGGTCCTTAGAAGAGGGTAGGACACAGACACACATGCAGAGGAAAGGCCATGTGAGGACACAGCTAGAAAGCGGTCATCTGTGAGCCAAGGAATGAGGCCTAAGAAGAAAACTGACCTGCCAACACTTGGTCTTGGACTTCCAGCCTCCAGAACTGTGAGAAAATAAACGTCTGTTGTTTAAGCCACCGGTGTGTGGTGGTCTTATGGCAGCCCCCGGGAAACTAATACAATAAATATTGACAGGTCCTCACCTTTCTATCCTTTTCACGATATATAGGGCTTCTATTTATTTGAGATTCGCAGGGGCCCACTGAAACCTCAGGTTTCTTGTTAATCACCCACTTGTAAGGGAAGACTCCCCTGGGAGCATATCCCCGCCCCCCCCCCCCCCGCGGCCCCCATACCCTTTTATCACTCTGTCTGAGTCTCCAGAGGGCAGCAGAGAAGCAGTGAGCTGTCGTTAAGATAAAGCTTAACCTGGGAGGGTGAGGAATCACTTCATGTACCTGAGAGCAAGCAACCGACACACCAGGGTGGGAAAACATTACATTGGCCACCATGGCCAAAGATGGAATCTCTGATTTGGGGTACTGGTAGGAAGACCCACAACTTTATATAGTGCTCACCTACTACGTGCCAGGGACTGTCCTGAGCGTTTTACTTTATAATTTAGTCTTTGAACAGCCCTCTGAGATGGGTGCTATTGTTAGCATCCCCATTATATAGATGTGGGAATAAGACAGAGAACCCAGCTAACCTGTTCAGGGTCACAGAGTATCTGCCCCAGGCTGTGCTTTCGACAGGAACGCTTTAGGGCGAAGGTCATGGAATGAGAGATGGGGACCTTCCCCTTGCCAGGTCCCTCTTCTCCAAAGCCAGACTCTTTAATTACAGAGAGACAATTTCAGGAGAAACAAGACCACTGTTTTCCTATACTCATTATATCTAATTAATTCCGAATTTCTTTTGAATTCTAAATAAAGCGTGCATGTGTGTATGTGTGTAGTAGTGGTTGATTGGGATGGGTTACCCATTTTTAATAGAAGAATTGTGCTCATTTATCAAGGTATAAACATATATCATTGGTTGATTTGAACAACCAGGACACTGGACCCCCGAATGACTCAAATTTTTATTTTACTCGTTATGAAATTAAATTGTTACTTTCTGGCCTGGCTACTTAGTATTCATTTTTATCTTTTCTACAAAGCATTATTTATTCCCAAATATATGTCAGAGGAAACAATGGACAAAAATATTATTTAAAAAAAAATGGAAATTGCTTTTTAATTTCCCTGTTGCTCACTTAATCCTCCCCAGTCCTTCTGTTTGGTTGGTCTCTGAAGTCTCAGAAGAGATACCTTCAACAGAATTTGACTGGATTTGCAATTCTCTGCTAGAAACCACTTTTTGTGTATTTGGTTTGTTGCTATTTGTAGTTGACCCCAAAAATGGTCAGGAGATGCCTCAAAATTACCCACTAGAACAGGTACTAAAATGACTTTTTTCTTATTAGTTTCAAGTAGACAGTATATTGGTTAGACATTTATGTAATTTATGAAACAATCCCCCTGATTACTCCATCTTCTCTCTGGCTCTACATGTAGCCTAAAATGACTATTTTTAAGCGATACTTTGGAACCCTTGATTTTCTGGGATGTGTGGGAAGACAGCCATTTAACTAGAGCAAGGCAGATTCAGGTGGTGTAATAATGAAACCCCCTGGTGGGGGCTTCGATTGGTACCAGGATGCAAAAGCCAACCTCAAGTGAGGAGGATGCTTAACTAAAGATCTGCTTCCAGGAGATTCTTTACAGGTGGCAGCAGCTTTAGTAGCAGCCCAAGATATCACATAGAGCTTTAGAATCTCTTCGTTCTTCTAGGGTCAAGAGCATTGTTAGCTGGCGGCCAAGAGATGGCGCTGTGAGCCCAACGGAAGAAGCCACCTCACAGCTGCAGCAAAATGCAAGGCCTGGGACTTTTCCGATTCGCTTTCTCAAGGCCTTAGTGGCTTCCTCAAACCCAAAATAAATGCCCATGCCAGTGTATATAAGAATCTTTTTCTCCTTAGCCTCAGAAAGGGCTCAGCTCCCAGCCACACATGACTTAAAACTGCAAGGGAAGACTCAGCCAGCCATGCGAGTCTCTAGTCTTGTTGAAAAGGAAATCTTACAGGGGTTGGGTGGGTGGGGGAGGTAACTTGTGAATATTCTTTGGAAAGCTGTGACTGTCACAGAGAAAGCCTGGCACAAGTGACCATGTAGAGTGTGGGTGAATGAGAGAAAAATAGATGAATCAAAGCAAAAAGCAAACAACAGTAACTGGCATCATAAATCACGGCTGAGCTCTTGGCATGACATTAATCTTCTGCTTTCGTGTGACGAACACATTTGGTCCCACTCTGTCCAGCTGTTCACAGAAAGTCACGTCACTCTGACTGCGGGATCATTCCACTTAAAACTCTTCTCAAAAGCAGCCTCTGTCTTTTTCATCGGTTTCTCTTCATCACATTATCTTTCTCATGCGTAGCCTGCCGTTTAAGACCAGCATGCTCCCTTGCAAAAAGAAAGAGACAACTTTCTGAGATGGGTGATGGAGATCACAGTAATTAAGGAAGAGCAAGATTAACCTCAGACCTGAGGTGGTGCCAGTTCTTGATGAGCCGCATGGACATGCCAGCCTTGGTGAGTTGTGTATGGAAGAAGTTTACTTGAAATTGATCCAGACCAATTAGTGTGCTTATCAAAATAAACATAATTTGAAAGATAAAGCCAAAGTAAAACACACACTCAATAATGTATTGATATAATTTAGAACTGAAGGGCCCTTAACACGCCTTTGCCTGAATGTGACGGAGTGCTACTTAAAAACAGAAAGGACTGGACCCAACTCCAGATCTAATGAGTCAGAATTTCCAGAATTTCCAGGTATAGGGCCGTGCTCCTCCCTACCCCTCCCCCCCCACCCTGCCCAGGGGACTCTTATGAAGAAGCTTTGGAAATAGTATCTAAGAAATTGTCTAGGACATGGTCCCATAGTGTAGTGCTTAGCACATCTGCTTTATATGCAGAAGGTTCTGGGTTCATGGCCCGGTGGAGCCACGGTTCATGGTCTATGGCCATGCTACCCTGAACAAGCCCGATTATGATCTCCAGAGCTAAGCAGGGTCAGGCCTGGTTAGTACTTGGATGGGAGACCACCTAGGAAGACCAGGTGCTGTAGGCATAAATTAAAAAAAAAAAATTGTCTAGTCCAAGGGTTGGTAAACTGCCAGGAAAGGGCCTGATAGCAAATATTTGAGGCTTTGCAGACCATACAGTCCCTGTCACAACCACTCAGTCACAGTACGAAAGTGGCTATGGAAAATATGTAAATGATGGCATGGCTGTGTTCCAATAAAGCTTTATTTACAAAAACAGGCCGAGGGCTGAAGTTTGCTGACCACTGAGCTAGTTGTTTCATTTTACAGTTGAAGACACTGAGGACTAGAGAAATGAGATGACTTGCCCAAAGTGTAATTAGTCAGTGGTCCAGCCAGGCCCAGCCCCCTGAGCCCCCAGAGCAACATCCCCTTTACCAGCTGACCCCAGGCTCTCATGCCAAATATAGTCACCAGGGTTGATTGACAGCTTTGGAATAAACTTTCTGCCATGCCACTTGCAGTCAAAGACTCTCATGATGAGGACATGTTTCTATCCCCTACCGAAGATCTTACCATCTCATTTCTCTGGTAGGTGGGTTTTAAAAAATGAAAATAGAAGAATAAAGCATCTACTGGTTAAGCTGAATAAGGCTAGAAATTTTGGTGTCAACTGAATTCTACAGTTCAAACTACTTTTTAAAAAAGTCCTTTAAAACGTATTTGTGACCTTCAGAGGATACCTAGTTCTCCTTCTGCTAACACTTTTTTTTTAACAGCCTTCCAAGAATCAAATTCTTTTATTATGGCAAACCAATTTCCTCCTTTCCTGTTCTCATGACAGAAGGGAGCATCTGGTTGCCATTTTCTTAATACATCTGAAGAACCATCGTTAAATTGCCACGTAGTTGCTATTCTCCAGGCAAAGCTGCTGATGCCTCAGAACTTCCTCAAAAAAACTTGTCCTCTGGTCCTTTAATCCTGAAGTCATTTTTATGAGTTCAGAGCCTCCTCCATGTTGTCTGCATCCTCTTCAACTGCATGGTTTTACACTAGGCTCCATCTGCTGGTGAGTTTTGAGTTCTCAAGGAAGAACTGTAGAAGATTAAGTTGTTTTCCTCTCTTTGGCTTCCAGGATCTCCAGTTACTTAATGGTTGACACCTTCCAGTGTGAGACACGTGGGGAGTTTATTTTGGGGGGGAACCAGAGAGCCCGGGTGCTGGGTATTTCTGGGGGGAGAGTATTTTTTTGTTTGTTTGTTTGTTTTTTTGGGGGTTGGATTTTTTGTTTTTGTTTTCAGTACCCAGAAAAAATTTGTCCAGAATATGGAAACAGTCAGGCATTTTTGGAATTCCTGTAGAATTATTTGTTGTGCTAGAATTCAGGAAATTTTTAGAAATGGAAAACAGTGTAGCAATCACTGTTTCTAAAAAAAAAATAAAAGGCAGAACATTGGCTTTCAAATGACGCTGGTCTCCTGTATCTTTCGACTTTCTTGGTTCAAGGTACTTTCGGCAGGTTGCCACTGTTAGTGCTCTTTTTTTCACTTAACTTTTATTTGGTAAAATTTCAAATCAACAGTGAAGTTGGACATACACATACCCTCCATCCAGATCCACCAGTTAACGTTCTCACATTGGCTTCATCGTTCACTCTCTTCGTTTCCACCTGTACTGACATACACACAGACACACGCCACATTCTTGTTTTGGGCTGAGACATTTGAAAATAAGTTGCTGATATCATAACACTTCACCTCTAAGTCCTTCAGCCTACGTCTCTTGAGACTAAGGCCATCTCCTACATAAACGTTATATGAATATCACATTATAAGAATGTAAGAAAATTAATATTCATTCCATAACCATTTAATATACAATCCATATTCAAATTCTCCCAACTGTCCCAAAGATGTCTTTTCACGGCTATTCTGTCTTCTGATCCAGGATCCAATCTAGGTTCACATTGCAGTGATATCTTTGGTCTCTGGAGTCACTTGCTAATTAAGAACAGTCTTCTCACTTTCTATTTTCTTTGATGACGTTGACTTTTTGATAGGATCCAGGCCAACTGGGCTTGTAGAATGTCCTGTCTTCTGAAACAGTCTGATTGATTCCTTATGATTAGATTCGAGTTAAACAGTCATGCCAAGAATGCCACACTGGTGGTATCGTACACTTCTTCATACATCACATCAGGAGGTCCACAAGGTTGATGCTAAGTTTGATCATTTTCCTAAGATGATGTTCACCACACCTCTCCAAGGTAAAGATATATTGTCCCTCATAGTAAGCAACATATGACTGGTACTTTGTGCCCATGTGAATATCATGTTTTCTGATAATCTCGCCCCTGATGTTCTTATTGTCCACTGTTGATCTTTACTTGAATCAATACAAGGGGCTACGAAATGTTGATTTTTCTAATTTTATCATTCCTTTTAATTATGAGCTAGCATTGTTCTAGAAAGAATAGTTTTTGTTCTTCTTCCCTTCTCTCTCTCTCTGTCTCCGTCTGTCTCTCTCCCTTATTTCCTCTCCACAGTTAGTTCTCTTGACTGAAAGAATTCACAAAGCTTCATTGAATTGTGCCCTTGCTTCCTTTATGACAAATGGCATGGAGCGGATGGTCATGAAGGTGTCCTAATTCTGTTGAGTTTCTCATAATAAAATGGATGTTTGTGTACTGCTTCAAATTTCTTCCTCCTGTTGGACCGGGGTTTCCTTGTTGATGCTTAAAGCAGATCACAAATGCACAAAGTGATGACTGATGGAGGGGAAGGGCAGTGACCATGAACTTCATTGGGCCTTACATGCCGACCACCAACTGTGCTATTTTCCCTACTCTGTTTCCCCTCTCCCTCTCCTGGTGACTACGTCACACTTTCTACTCTCTGTTCAAATCCTCACCACCTCAGCTGTTTTTAACTCTTAGCTAACAACCTCGCTTCCTACTTCTCGAGTCAGAAGAGAGCAGTTAGAAGAGACTTCCATGTTTGCCTGGCACTTCCGTTCCCTGCTACCAGCATCTGCGCCCCGCACTCTGCTCACCTCCTGTTCGCACAGGTAAGCTCTTGGTGCTCCTCCCCAAAACATGACCCTCTGCTAGACCCCATCCCTTCTCAGCCACGCACGCGCATTGCTCCAGGGATGCTCTCCCCTCTCTCCTGCATCATCAGATATATTATTTTAATTCTATACTCGGACCTCGCCACGAGCAAACCACTGTGTTATTTCTCCCAACTCAGGAAAACTTTTCTTTTGATGCTGTTTTCCTGGCCACCACCCACCCCACTGCTCTGAAGCAAAACTCAAACCAGTGATCTGCATACGTCTCCACATGTTCTCTTCCTTTTCCCTCTTAAATTCACTTTAATTTGGCTCTTCCTCCTTCATTCCTCTTCTGAAACTGCTCTTGGAAGATCACCAGCGACCTCCCCATTGCTAAATCGAATAGATCCAAGCCCCTCACTTGATCTGTCTGCAGCCTTTGACAGAACTGATCGCCTCCTCTTTCCCAATGTGCTTCGTTCACTTGGTTTCAGAACACCTCACACTCTCCGGACTAACCTTGGATGTGTAGACTACACATCCAAACCTGAGTGCCTGATCTTCTCCCCTGTCTGCGCCACTTGTTCTTTCCCAGCTCAGGTGATACAACTTTACTCTTCAGTACAAAGTCTCTGCAGTCTCCCATGACTCATCCCTCTTACTTCGCACCTGATCCAAAGGGAAGTCGTGTCTGCTCTACCTTTCAGATATATTCAGAATCTAAACACTTCTCAGGAATTGCACTTCTACTGCCTAGAGTAGACCATCTTATTTCTACATGGCTGCCTCCCTGGTTTCCCTTCTCCCCTCTTAGGCCCCCTCCCATCTATTCTCAGGGTTTGCTGCACCCCCGAATCCAAATACCCACCACCTTTCCCACTCCTGCCTTTCTTTCTCCCTCCTTCATTTCTCTCTGACCTCCTTTCATCGCCTTGACTGCCTGGGTGTTTCCTGAATGTATGGCATGCTCCTACCTCTGGCCTTTGTACTGTCTCTTTCATCTGCTAAATAGTTATCTCCTCTAAGCTAACTTCCTTCTCTTTTTTCTCAGTTATCACCTCCAATGAGAATTATTCTGACATTTCTATTTTAAATTGCCATCCTTCCATCCCACCTGCATTCCTGATCACCTATACTCAGTTCTACTTTATAAAATACTACATAATGTATCTATTTCACCCAAAAGGTTACGAGCTCTGCAAGTGTAGGGCCTTTTGCAATTTTGTTCACTTATATATGCCAGGTGACCAGAATAGTAAACTCTCCACCAATATTTGAGTTGCATAACTGAATGAATGAAATTATCCCTTTCCCCGCATTTCTTATTAAGCAGTTTTGATCAATTTTAGAAGTGTTTAAGAAATTCATACTTGATAAATTGGATGAAGGCCAATCTCTCATGAACAAGTTATCCTTTAAATGATCCAGGAAAGGAAACTTTTCATTTATAGTTTTAAAAAATGTAGGCATGTACACAGTTTTGCAGGTTAAACAGTTACGTTGCTTAAATTGAGAACCAACATAACCCTGCCCTATCCCTTCTCAAATTGATTTTTCAGTCTTTAGATGAAAGCATTTTCACCTGTTTCAGCTGATAGGTAGACTCAGAATAATTTCTCTGGGACTATAAGCATAACTTGGAACCATCTAAGACAACCAGGATGAAAAGTCACTTCACTTAAAGTGATCTATAGGCATTCCCAGTGGATATCTGCTACCCAGACTGTGACATTCTTCTATTTTCTCAGCTGTCACTAATGGATAGGCACACTTCTATGGTCCTTTCCCTATGTATTCTTCAGTAATTACATAAGGAGAAGAGAAAAAGAAAAATGTGTTTCAGCCATTTGAAATATAATAGGCATTTAAAAAACAAATATTTGTTGAGTGAATAATGTATAAACAAATAAAAGAAAATGTAATTGACAACATTTTTTTCTGTGGAGATATGGGTAATTACAGAGAATAACAAAAGAAAGTAAGGAAGAAAGAAAGAGAACTGATACTCACTGGGAAAATGTGGCTCATTTAACTTTGTTTTAAATTTTTGTGGATCCTGGTCCCGTATCTCATAAAAAGTAATACTCGACTAGCCAAGAAGTCACCAAGAGTCTATATCTGGATGTTTAAAGAGAAGCAATCTCTAGAAGGTTATTGACCGTTAATACACTTTACAATTGGGGGAGATTTTTATTTTCTTTTTTCATTTCCTGTTTCTTATCTTACGTTCTCAAATTAAGGCCATTCCTTGGCCATAATAGCACGTTTCTGCACGATCTGCCTCCTGCCATTTATCAAAACTTTGTCTTGACCCTTTTCAGTTAATCAAAACCAGGAGGCAAAATTTCAGAAAAGAACGGAGCTGTATTTTTCACATCCAGAGTAGTGACGTGTGTGCGTGCATGTGTGTGTGTGTGTGTGTGTGTGTGTGTGTGTGTGTGAGAGAGAGAGAGAGAGAGAGAGAGAGAGAGAGAGAGAGTCAGTCAGAGGTGGTATTGGTGTTAAGACACAAAGAAAAGCATGGACTTTGATTAGTGGGGTGAGAAATAAAGGACTTTTAAAGAAATGCCAATGCAGGCATCAACTTATACTCTTGGAAGTCTGACGTGATGCAGCATACTTATTACTGGATCCTTGATAACAATAACAAAGTTGATCGGCTTTAACCACAAACAATTATTTTATCATTGCTTTTTGTTTGTTTTGTTTTGTTTTGTTTTGTTTTGTTTTTGCTGAATATGAGATGAGTTTAAGGTTTCCATTTGTGGTTTCCAAAAAGAAAGCAATTTGGCGTTGGTAGTTTCCCACTTAGGGCAAATAAATCATGCTATGACACAAACCTGGTTTCTTTCTTGTCAATAGTGATTATTATATGTCTACTAGGTCAGCCTGACTTATCTGCATGAGAAGTTTCATGACCAGCAGCTGTGACTATGGAAACCACTGAAACACACTGTTACATTCTTTTGGCTTGGGCTGTTTGGAGAACCAATGGTCATTTTGCTATGGGAAAACGGAGCACTATCTTCCTTCCAGAGAAGCTTTGCTGGGTCGGTGGCACAGAGGGAAAACGATGATAGCTAACTTTCATTGAATGTGTGTTTTCTTCTCAGCACCACTGTAAGTACCTTACCTGCATTATTTATTTATTTCTCACAATTGTTATTTTATGGAAGACGAGATTAGGCGTGGAGAGATTAAATATCTTTCCCAAGGTCATACAGCTAATAGGTAGTAGATGTAGAATTCAAATCTTGGTTAGTTGGGATTTAAAGACTGAACTCCTTACTACTACTCTACACTGCCTTATCTCCCTACCTAGAAATTGCCATCTATATATCACTTTCTTTCTCTGACCCCATATGGAGTTAGTCACCAAATCCTATTAATCCCCCCCCCCCGCCCCATTCTGTCTTAAATCCATCTTTTCATTCCCATTGGCAAGACAACTCCTTATCCCACATCAAGATCATCATATCGCACTCCTACAATGCCTGCCTGCCTTTGCAATCACCCCTTAGTCCACCTTTAACATCACAGTCAGACCAATCTACCTTCATCATCGTTTTTAACATACATTCTACCAATATAGACTGAGTACCCATTTTGCACTCAGCTTGGTATTCTGTAGACACCATCCTTAGGGGATCTAGTCAAGATTATGAAGTCAGTTCTGTGCACACCCATAGGTCCCAATGCCTACCCTAGTAATTCTAAACTATTTAGTTTGTCTTTCATAACTATCTACAGTACAGTCTATCTACCAATCTGACTTTTATTTTTCATATACAGCTCCAATCCAACTAGCCCCCTAACTGGGCCGAATAAGTGAGTTTTTAAGTTTGGCAGAAAATATCATTTATTGAATATTTATTTTCATTTATTCAATGAATATTTACCAAGTATCTAACTTTAGTCAACTATTAGCTATTACATGGTCCCAACAATTTATAAAACTTTACTTAAGAAATCAAAAAGAAATGTATAGTTTAATGGCAAAATTAAGCCATCTTTACTGTCTGCCACTCTAGTCTTGCTTTTCAGCTTTCTTAGGTGACTTCTCTCCTCCGTGAAAGGTCACAGGTTTCTCTAACTCCACTTGAGACCTTTCCTTTGACCGATTACACCCACGATCTCCTTTTTCTTTTTTTGGTTCCTTATCACTATCAGAATTTGTAGATATTTCTGGACACTTTCAGCCTGCAAAAACAACACAAACTTTTTCTTTACCAAACCTTAAATATTTCATAGAAAATTCAAAAGAAAAAAGGAAACAAACACCCACAAGTGGAAGGCCATTTTACTATCTAGGAATTAAAATTACAGTCTTGGTTCTAATCCCCTCTTCTTAGCTTCTTTCTCCTGCAGCACCTTTGGTCTAAAATATTTTTTTGTCCTTCTCTTGGTCACAGATTTTAACAAATTTTTGGCACATGAGAGAAGGAAAATAAAAGATGGGTGAATAGGAGGCAAGGCAGGAACTGAGTAGCTGGTCAGAGGGCTGTGAATTAAGCAGGGGGAGGGGAAAAGGAGGCTCGCTCCAGTCTTCAGTGGGAAGCAGGAGGAATAGAATAGGAAAAAGGTATTTTCTTTGTCCAGGATCCATTCATAATCCACAGCTTTGGGATTAAAAAAATAATAATAATAATAAAATAAAAATAAGATAATATTAAAATAATAAAACCAAATATCTCCACTATCAGTTTGGGTCATATCGGTTTTAAACAGTCTGATTTATCTTTTAGTCAAGAAATTGAAAACGTTTTTGGTATCTGCATTTCATATTTGAAGGTTACATGGAGCACTATTTAGTAATTATAAATGCCATAGAAAAATGCGAATTGCACTTTCATTCTATATTGCGGACAGTCAAAGGAGACAGAGGAAAGAGACGAGAGGAAAGCAATACATGCAAAGGGATGGAACAAAAACTAAGTGAGATTCTAACCAACGTGAAACATTCACAGAAAGATGGTACCCTGGGAGTCACACCAGTAGATTAAGAGGCAAAGTGGCACAGGTGCAACCCACTATTTTGCACACCTATTTGTAGAAACATGTCTGTAAGAATGGGACTATCTTAAACAACTGTACACCTCACGATTTGGAAGACTGGAAGCGAGCCAACATGGCTGCTAACGCATTTTCTTCTTTTAGAACAAAAGAATAACACAAAAACTTCAAATAAGCAAAAGCTTGTCCAATTCACAATTAAATGAGCAAGCTATGGGTTCGAAGCCAACCAAGAGTTTGTACCGCCTTCTGTCAGTGCCCTCCTTCATTAAACCAGCTGGAATGTTTTATAAGTACCGTCCTTTCAATCCTTTAAAATGGAGGATTTGACCATTGTTGGAAAATACGTGTCTCATTATAAACATGGAACACAGTGCCCTTGGTTTAGTTATTCTCTAGGGAAGTAACTTTATTGCACTAGATGCCAGGAATATAGTAAAAGGGGGAGTGGAAGCTGATTACAGTAAATTTATTTCAGGCATGAGAGACTGGGAGACTTTTATATAGATAGATGGATAGATTAGATAGATGGATCGCTGCAGGCCCCAGTCCCAGGGTACCAATACTCACGAAACAAATTCTGAGAAGTAAATCAATTACTAATTTTTTTTTCATGTCTAGGAATTCATAAAGAGAGAACAAGCCAAGAACAAAGAACCAACTTCAGAAGAAGTATGATAGACTCAAGGTTTTTAAAAAACAAGAGGTCAGTTAAAAAGGACTGGAACTAGTTTAGATATGAAACAACATTCCCAGAGCTTCTTCTCAAACTTGTCCTTTTTTATTTTAACCATTGAAAAAAAAGTAAAGATTTATATCTCTCTTGTACCACGCACCTTATACTAAAGTAAATCCCAGACCAATTTGAGATTTTAATGTAAAAAAATCAAACCACATAAGAATTGTAGGAAAATACAGGAAAAATAATAAAGAAAAACAAAACAAAAATAAAAAATACAGGTAAATATTTATGTAATCTTGAGGCGCAAATGGCTATTTGAAGAATAAAAGCAACAGCAAAAACTATAAAGGAAATGAGAGCTAGATTTGACTTTATGTAACTTAAAAAAACTTATTGGATAAAAGCACCAGAAACAAAGGCAACCCAACTTGAACATGTACAATAATCTCCTCAAGTCTCCTTTTGGCTGCACATAATTCTCTCAAGCTAGCTCATTAAAAAAGAAAAAGGACAGAACAGAAGGATATAGGCATCTCTCTCCATCCTGCAGTCAATGTATAGACTCCAAGGACAGGAGCATAGCTGGACCACAGCAGAAATTGGGAACCAGGGCAGGAGAAGCCATTGGGAATGAAGGAATCAAGTGGCACTCTCAGACTTGTCCTGGGACCAGAGTCTCCTGTCACTCATCTCTCAGTCTATACCGTTACTTCCTTCTTTCTCTCTCAGGCTGTCTTTCCCTATCTCCATGCACCTCACTGCTCCTCACCTTCCTCACTTCCACCCACATACAGAAGCTGCCTTTTCATTGCTGTCCCTTGTCCCCATAACAGAAAATCTTCGAGGCCCAATTTTTCTAGTTGTAAACTCCTAATCCAGATGGCTGTGGCCAGGGGCCACGGTCACATAGAACACAAACAGCCAGGGGTTAGTGTGGGGCTGCTATTAGAGAAAAAAATGTTACCATGGGCCGATTGGACACCAGGAATTGTGACTACTACAACCACATGGGGATACTATCTGCTCTTGACCTTTTACAAGTTATTTTTTTTTAAAACTCAGTAGAGAAATAAGCAGAAGAATAAATGCAAAAGATCAATAATCTGATAGAAATGTTAGACCTTACTTGCAAGTGAAACAATGACAAGATTAGAAAATTCTTTTTTATGTTAAATTTTTATATAAAATTGCTGAATATTAAAAATACAATAAACTTTTATAATAAATTTTATAATAAATTTGTTTATCATAAATAAGTTATAATAAATAACTATTATAACCATATATGATTATACTAATTATTAAAATAAAATTATACTTAAAATGTTATTGAAATATTCAAACAGCCAGAATTTGCAGAAGGCACGGAGAATCAGATATTTACATGTGCTATGTATATGGCCTTTATTATGTTAAGGTTCATTCTTTCTGTGTCTAATTTGTTGAGAGTCTCTATCATGGAAGGATGTTGCATTTTGTCAAATGCTTTTTCTGCATCTGTTGAATCATCGTATGATTTTTATCCTTCGCTCTGTTCAGTACAAGTATGAAAGTGTTCTGATGATGAGTAAAGCATGGAGGAATCTTTATCTGAATTTAACATTGCCAAAATGAAAAAGGGCTACATGTTATAGACATTTGGAAAACAATAATTACATAAGCTATTTCATCAATACATTTTACTATAAAATTTAGTCCAGTCTTGACACATGTGTTGTTATGCACAATAAACATATCTAATATGGCTTTCCTACTATTCATTTTGAATTTCTAGATCTAACATTATTTCTTTAGCACAATGAGAAAAACCTATTGCAGGAAAAAAATATTCTAAGTTAATGAATACAACATATTAAAATAATGCAAAGTCTTATATGACTTATATGATTGATACACATATAAATGACAGTGAACACTGTCATTTGTACTAAATGCAATGGAAAATTGTACTGAAATGCTATAGAAAGCAATACACAGTATAAGTAACACTCCCTTTAGCCAGGAAAGTAAAAGAAATGAAGCACAGAACATATACTGACATTGGCCTTGGAATTTGAATTTTAAGATTTATCTAATACTATTTATATTGGTGCTCTAAAGTTTGTGAGAAATCAATTCATGTCTTCCTAAAGTCCTTCTGACTTTTCTTTAATTCTATTTTTTAAATTCTATTATAAGTCTAGTACAATAATTCCAAAAATTTTTGAGAAGATATTGTGTATCAGAGAACAGTGTTTTAAAATTCTTTATCATTTTGGAGGTAGGAAAGATAATATAAATATATGTGAAATCATACACATAGCCACCATGTGTTGATATTTTGGCAGGAGAACAATCTGGAGTTGAAACAGGTGCTGTGACTCACTCCTCGATTTTGAAGTCAACCATGCTGGTAGATATATCCACTCATTTATCCAACATTGTTTGCCTGCTACTCAATTTGACTGAACATCAAAGGTAAGAAAGACAAAGTCCCAGCTTTCAACAAATGTACGGTCTCATGGGGAAAGAACAAATGAACAAGTATGGTAGTGTCAGTGGGGCTCAGCAGTGATATGTGTCAGCAAAGGTCGGCACGCTGGACAGAGAAGTCAGTTCCATCCCAAGGTGGATGATTAGGGAGGCAGGAAAGAGGATGGAGAGGAGGAATCAGGAAATATACCTGAAAAAATGTCCCAACTAGTTCTTGCTTCCAGCTTGACCAGTGCGGGAGAAGGGCATCTTGGATGCTCTTGATGAGATGAAACTCCCTGTGGTATCTAGGAAAGTGCCTTTGGAGACTAATGGTGGTTTCTCCATCCTTTAGTCAATGCACAGATTAACAAGTGCACTTGAAGGAAGAGCACTAAACTGCCCGGGTAATGATCCAGGCCACCAAGGCAGTGAGGGGCTGTCACTAGGCTGAGTCACTAAGTACACAGAGCCAGTGTGGCCCAGATCATCAAAGCTTTCATTTGATGAGGCTGCCTGGAGCCAAGTGCCAGGTACTTGCATGAGAGGCTTGGCAGTAAACACGCATTTGGTAATGATCTCACACTTCTCTCCTCCCATGGGTTCGGCCGTCTTTTGATCCACAAGTGGAAACATATGAGGACTGTTTGCTTTGAGAGATGCCTTCTCTATGCCAATGGTGGCCCTCAAATGGTTTGTTGTGCTCGAGGATTCCTGCCCTGGTTCAGAAGATCCCAGGGACAGATGTGCGCCTTCTCTCCTGAGCTGCATCATGTTCCCTAAAACTGGTGTTTTGATTGTGATTAGGGGGAGGGGAGGCAGATCCCTTGGGACTGTAACCCCGGGCAGATTATATCTACATTGCTTTTGCAGGCAGTACTGGACTCTAACTGCCTCTGATATCACTCTTCCTCAGAGAAATTAGGTTGTGAGCGTCTAGTGGTCAACTTTAAGACCAGACCTTCAGAATACAAGCCATTTCTCTCTGGGGTCTGGTTTTATACAAGATCAAGAGAAAAGTGCGGGTGGAGAGAAGAATTGCTAGATCTTGGCAGTAATTTTGTTTACGCTGTGTGCTCCGTGCCTGGCACAAAGCCTGTAGAATAAGCATGCGGTAAAAATGTGTGGAATGAACTAATTGGAATAATTAGGAATTAGAGAGGAAAATTTTCGAGTGGTAAATATTTGTGTCTGACCTTTTACATTTTGCTATATATCTTTCAAAATATTGTTTCTAATGCTAGTGATTTTATATTTTCAGCACAATGCTATTGCATTAAACTTTATTTTGGAAATAGAAAGTACAAAGTTAAAATGGATAAATGAGTCATTCTTTGAGTTAAACCTATAGGGAACTTTTTTTTTTTTTTTTTTTTTATGAAAAGGCTACATAGGAGGCTGAAGCGGTCAATCTATGGCCTCACAAATTAATTTCACACCAAGTACTTAGAAAACAATAGAAATATTCTCAAATCCCATCGTCAACCTGACAGAACAAACAATAGGCTCTCTAGACTTAAAAAATGTTAATGAACGATAACAGGGTGAGTCAAACAAAGTAGACAGTAATCCCATATAGTCTGACAGTTAAAGGGTATAAGTGCCTATATTGGCAAAAGTCATGTGCATCGTGTTTTTAAGGCACAGGACTCTGACGGGTGTCACAGGTCAATGCTGGGCTGCTGGTTGTGCCTAAGTCTCAGGGATGAAGGCTTTGCCTGCGATGTGCTCTTTGTTCCGGAGAGTCCTAGTGAATAAGAGGGGGTCATCAGTTTAATTCTGTGTAATTCCTTTGGGAATTTACATAGCACTAAAATGTGTTCAAGGCATGTTGACAATTGAGAACCGTGCCTCTAATATCTAGTGTAGTTTGGGAGGTAATTTGCTAACTAATTGCAAAAGGCAGGAAGGGAAAGACTGGGGAGGGACAGGGAGAGAAGGAAGGGGAGGGAGGAGAGGGAAGAATAATGTAAGGTAGAAGGTGTGAGAAGCAAACCCATATGCTCATTTGTCACGTGAACCCCTGAGGCCGCTAGCAGTGACAACACACCAGGACTTTTCCTCTCCAGAAAAATTCTAAAGTTTTCCCAGTACCTTGTCTACCATCAACACCTACTTGTTCTATCCATATTTTCCCAGGTCCCAGAGTTTTTCCAACTCCTTCTTTATCATCAAAACTTGTTTTGTCCCTTATTTACTAAGGGTTCCTGATAGATGACTCACTAACTTGCTAACTTTAATGAGATGAAGTGTTAATGGCTGATAATAGCAGAATGTGTCATCCCCAGCAGATTCATTTACATTTTAATCGAGGTCTTGAATGCCTTATTTGGAAAGAAAAAGAAGTGGCTGATGTGAGACCCTCAGGCTTTGTAGGGAGGCCAGTGGGAAAGCTAATTGGGATGTGAGTAGGGAGTTTCCATTGTCATTTTTATCACATTATCAAAGGGTGGCTGTCATCTACTCCCGTGAGAAGCTATCTCAGCCTCCCAAAGTGGATGGTTGTATATTCCTTTGAAGGTTCTCATTTTGGGGTTTGATTTTCCAAGCTCGATAAATCCAAATGTTGAATTAAAAAGCCTTCTTTGAAAATTTTAACTAGTTTCCTTTTGTTTCTAGCTCAGGGAAGGTGAAGAGCAAGCGGCCATGACTCTTCTCATTAAGCATTCTTTTCTGTATGTGAAGACAGTAATTCAGGATCGACTTCTCCGGGAGATACAACCTCACTTCTTCTAGACTGAATAAGAAGCCCCCTCATGCACTGCTTTCGCCCTATCATAGCCTTTTTTAACCTCAGACTTGCTCCATTTTTTTTTTCTCACATAATTTCTTAAACGCGAGGGTTGTGCCTCACCGTTGCTATTGTGTGTCGCTGCTGTTGAGCCAGCTGGGGCTCAGCCCACTCCAGTCAACAAGAGCTACTCCTTCCGGGAAGCACCGCCAGTCAGCAGCCGGACCTCCCAAAATGTTGCACTTTGAAATACAATAACTGAATCACAGTCTTTCTGTTGAGTTTCCCCAAATCTCACCGAAGTCCTCTAGTATGAAGATACAAAATCGGGGCACAGATTTCCTGTTTAGATTATCTACACATGGTTCATAGCCCTTAGCATGCTACCTTGACTGTAAGGTATTCCTAAAAACACTTGATGCTCAAGAATGGCCATGTCAGCCCAAATCGTCTTTCCTCTGGGTATAGTTCCCATTCCTTCCAACATTCATATTTAGCAAACAGAAAAACGTGGACTCTAAACAAATGCAATTTATGCCCACTGTTGACTTAAGGCTTAATTTTTGGGGTCACATTTGGAGTTGGCTTTTGAAGTGCAAGGATTCAATGTTAGGGATGATTTTCTTGGACGAAAGCTAGTGTTCTCAGGAATGTCAGTTCTAGAGAAATCTGAGACTGTTACCTACTTGAGCAAAATTCTTATCACATCACAAAGAGTGGCTGTCATCTATTCAGATGAGAAGTGGACACCTTAAGTCTTCCCAAGGGGGTAGTTTTGTATTCTTTTGAAGGTCTCTAGAAATGTAGAAACCCAGAAACTGCTTAGGGATGGGATAAAATAATTAACAGAAATATAACAATTAGGACTGTGAGGGTCATGATTTTAGATTTACAGCCTCCTTGCTGAGGTCCTTACCTGCTTTGGGGCATGGTTCAGCAGTCAAAACACTGCATACTTACATATTCACTCACTTCTGAGCATTTCCCACTTTCTAACAGGGTGTAAAACCCCTAAGCCTCTTTACCTCTTAAGAGTTTATTATGTTTACCCTAAAAACAGGAAGTTATTTTATGTAAACACAACACAGGTATCAACTTCAGAACATTTGATATTAATCTTATAGTTTTATCTAATCTGTAATTCATATCCCAATAGTGTTCACTATCCCAATAATGTCCTTTAGAACATTCGGTCCAGGATGCAGCCCAGGGTAGTGGTTTACATTTAGTTGTCATCTAGTCTCCGTTACTCCGGAACGGTTTCCTAATGTCTCTTTGTCTTTATGACAATAACATTTTAAAGAATATAGGCCATTTATTTTATAGAAATGTTCTCAATTTGGGTATGGCTGGTGTTTCCTTGTAATTACATTCAAATAGGTTTTGAAGGGCTCTACCATGGAAAGTTAGAAATCATGGCCTCTTCCAAGGGCCTCCCAACTCAGAGAGAACAGAATTTACACATTTTACAAGCCCCACAAGGCCTGCTTCCTTGCTGCTGGCTCCACGCTGTCTCTGCCTCAGGCCCTTTGCACTTGCTGTGCCCACTTCCTGGTTTGCTCTTCCCCAGATTTTTCTTTCCTTGCTCCATCACTTAATTTAGGTACATTTAGCCACAGACTGAGCAATAATCTCCGATACAGTCCACGGCATTCTTTCCCTGTTTGCAATCTTCCTAAGATTCTGAAACCCTGTCTCCTACCCCCAGAGTGTATACGTGTGTGTAATGCTGATGAATGCTTTGTTCTTTGGAACTAAACTGTTGTCCCCTCAGGCAGTGTCTAATCTTAACAGATGGAGTTTGTATTTACAGCACTATTAATTTAGGTGAGAGTGACATCTAGTGGACCAGTGATGACAGTCTTTGAGCTAGGCTCTTGATTGACCTAAGGATTGAAGGAAGGACAAACAACAACAAAAAATGACAAAGAACTCCACTCTGATCCCTGGATGGAGTCCTTGGTGAGGTCTGGAGAATTCAGTGGGATTCCTGTTGACGTTTGAAGTTGCTATTAATGGGTTAAATATATCTAGAGATTTAGGTTTCTATTACATGTGTTTGAAAAGGAATACTGAGGACAGGCCTAATATGAGACAAATAAGAGAGGCTTTGGTGTGTGAGACAGAGTAAGCTGCTATAAATTCAGTTTTCAAGAGGTTGATTTATCACCCAACAGGTATGAACATGAAATTAGTGTATGCTATCACCAAGTAGTGGTAATGATTCAAAATTAAAGACTTTATTCATTAAGTACACTCAGCTGAGGAAGAAATTAGAAATTCCCCTACTTATTATACTTTAAAATATAAATATACTAAATGCCTCCATATTTAAACTTTATATGAAAGAATATTTTAATCATTATTGTGAATTTAAATGATTGTGTTAACAATGAGCAATGTAAAAGAGTACATTTTTCCTTGCTCAACAATAAAGTATGTTATCTGTCTTTTTGTCACTGCTAATTTGACAGGTAAAAGAAACAAAAAACAAGACATAACTCGTGCTACTTTTATTATTCACATCTCTTATTATAGGTGAGATTGAGTAACTTTTCATCTAATTTTCTTTTCTGCGAATTGTTTCCTTACAATTTGTCCATACTTCTATGGAGTTAGTGGTCTTTTAAAAATTGATTTGTAGGAGCTCTTTATATATTAGGTTAATTAGCCCTTTATCTGAGATATGAGTTGCAAGTATTTTTTCCAATACATCATTTGTCTTTTGACTTTGCTTATGATAGTGTTAGCCATGAACATTTTCTTATTGTTTGGGTTTTTGTGTTAAAAAAGCATTCCCTTTTCTGAGATTACAAAAGGAAATTATCGTGTGGTTTCTTATAGAACTTTAAAGGTTCATCTTTTGAATTTAAATATATGATCAATCTGAAATTTGTGAAATAACGTTCTCCCTGGATTTTTTTTCCAGTGCTGAATTATCTCAACATCATTCATTCAATAATGTATTCCCCCCCTCCCCGTGATTTAAAATACTACTTTCACTACACACTAAATTCATTTGTGCCTTTGAGTAGTAATGTATTTCTGTTATCCACCCATATCGGTACACGAAGATGGGAAGATTTAAAAAGATACTTTGCCTCATCCCTCTCGGATGTGGCAGCTGTAGCCCCATTTCCCTGTATGTTGCTGCTGACTGCTCTTCCTTGTTATTTTTAATAGGAACTCCCTTGAAATGGTTGTTCATGTGTACCATTTTCACTTTCTCTTTCCAGTCTCTCCCGAACCCCATGAATCAGGCCTTTGTGCCTAGTTAAGGTCACCAGTGATGCAGATGTGGTTTTCCCAGGAATGCCCTGGTTTTTACCTGTTATCCTGGTGTGATTGTTAATTGTGATCCTTTTCATTCTCAAAAGTGTCCTGGTATGAATGATAAATTATATAGTCACCCTCCTACTAGTGATAATGAACATAATACACTTAACCAAGATTCACCCACCCATGGTTAATTTTTACCCCATTGTCTTTATTTTTGGGGCTCTCTCTATGTATTTTTTAAGAGTAGGAACACTCTCTTACATAGCCACAAGACAATGATTAATTTTATATATTTTCCTTGAAGCAATACTTTAATCTATTGACCATATTACAGTGTTGTCAGTTGATCTAATAATTTCCTGTAGAGCATCCCTGTCCCAAGCCCCACCCACACCCGCCTGCCAAGTATAGGATCCAGTCTAGGGTTGGGCACTGCATTTGCTTGTCATGTCTTTTTGGCTTCCTTTAACCTCGAACATTGCTTTGTCTTCTGTA
>CM053504.1:79467681-79498605 GCA_028627145.1 Eidolon dupreanum | reverse complement strand
ATTTAGTGTCTGACAAGGCACAATATTCCCTCACACCCACTAAGGGCTTCCAAAGTGTCAGGCACTTGAAAGCACTTTAGTCGTATTTACTCATTTAATCCTTGTGACAACTCTATAAGGTAGGTAATTTCATCATCCTCATTTTACGGATGGAAGTTTTAAGGCACAGAGAATTTCAGGAACTTACCCAAGGTCACCCAACTCGCTCAGCTGCAGGAGCTGGGCTATGAGGGTGGCCATTCGGACCCCTGAGTCCACGCTCAACAGCTCACCAGCGCTGTCCCCAGTGCCAGTTCTGATTCTGAGTATCACACACACACACACACGCACACACACACACGCACGCACATTCACCGGCACTGCAATCTGCTCTCCTCTCTCTGTGGAGGACTGTGGATGCAAGAGAGGGAGGTGAGACCAGCATGTGTCTCCTTACCCACCTTGAGGCTGTGGGGGGAAGACAAGGCTGCTGGAGAGTCAAAGTTTCAAGTCCCCTTAGGTTTGCTAGCGAATCCTGGGGACTTCGTTTTTAAATAACTTATTCCAGCTTTATTGAGCTATGATTGACATATAAGATTGTATAATTTTTAAGGTGTACGATGTGATGGTTTGCTATACGTATATATTGTGAAATGATTATCACAATAAGGTTTGTTAACGTCCATCACCTCACACGGTTATCATTTTTGTGTGTGTGGTAAGAACATTTAAGAGTTACTCTTTTAGCAACTTTTAGGTATATAATACAGTATTGTCAACCACAGTCATAATGCTGTACATTGGATTCCCAGGATGTCTTTGTCTTTTTTTTGTTGTTATTATTATTATGTTGACATTGATTAACAAAACTCAATAAGTGTCAAGTGTATCATTCAACAGTAAGTCACATATATATATATATCTCGCATTGTGTGTTCACTGACCACAGTTAGATTTCTTTCTGTCACCACATACTTGACCCCTTACTTCATCTACCCACCCCCACTCTCTGGTAACCACTAGTCCACTGTCCATGTCCATGAGTCTCTGTTTGTTTGTCGTGTTTGTTTGTTTCTTTTAGATTTATTTCCCACATATAAGTGATATCATGCGGTTTTCAACTTTTTCTGTCTGGCTTATTTTGCTTAGCATGATTATCCCAAGATCTATCTATGTTGTCATGATGACAATATTTCATCTCTTCGTATGGTCGAGTAATATTCCACTGTATATATGTACCACAGCTTCTTTATCCAATTATCTATTGTAGGACACTTTAGTTGCTTCCATGTCCTGGCCACCATGAATAATGCTGCTATAAATATCCATGTGCATATATCTTTTCAGATAAATGTTTTCAAGTCTTTTGGGTAAATACCCAGTAGAGGGATTGTTGAATCATATGGTAGATCAATTCTCAGTTTTTTGAGAAATCTCCATACCGTTTTCTGTATTTATCTTGTAATTGGAAGTTTGTCACCTTTGACTAACATCTCCCTATTCCCCGCACTGCCCACCCACCTCACCTCAGCCCCTGGCAACCACTAATCTGCTCTGTCTCTATGAGTTTAGCTTTCTTGGGTTCTATGTTCGAGTGAGAATATATAGTGTAAGGTAAACGTGTGACAAGCCAAGAGAAGTTTTAAAAGCAAGCCCTTATTGGGAGAGGGCGCTTGGGCGAGATTCTCTAGTCCAGAGAGGAGAGGGGTCAGAGAAGTTGTGCCCTGGGGAGGGAGGGTGTAGTTTTTATGGGGTTATGTGGGGGTAGGGTATAGGGTGGGGAATGTTAATTAAATGTTAGTTGAGCATCCGGATTAGGGTGGTGGCACCCAGGGCTTTAGGGTGGGCCTTTATCAGTTGGGCATTGTGGACTTCATGTCCAGCTGGAAGGTCTGGATTCCGATATCAAGCTGGGAAGCCTCCAGGCTTCTAGCTGGCCCTTCCCCCACCGACCTAACACATAGTATTTGTCTTTCTCTGTCTGACTTATTTCACTTAGCATAACACCCTCAAGGTTGATCCTGAGGACTTTTAATTGATTCCATAGAGTTTGATTCAATAGGTCTAGTAGTGAGACTCAAATCTTCTGTTCTCGAAGGTTCCCCCAGGTGATGCTGACATAGATCTTGTCCTGGCACAATTAAGAAACTCCTTTCTGATTTGCTTTAAAATTTTCTCTCTCTCTCCCTTTCTTTCTCTCTCTCACACACACAAATGGGTAATAATGATAAATGTGTAGTTTGAAATTTTCCATGACAAAAAGTCTTAAATAACAAAGATGCCTGTTTGGTGATATATACAGTAGCACACAACAAAATTTTAGATCTTGTACTCAAACTTTGCTGAAAGTCCTGTATTAGTTTTCTATCACTGTGTAATTAATTACCAAGATCTTAGCAGCTAAAGATCACATTCATTTATTCCCACAGTTTCGTAGGCTGAAAGTCTGAGTAGGCTCCACTGGGCTCTCTGTTTAGGTCCCAACAAGGCCAAAATGAAGATGCTGGCCAGACTGGGCTATGATCTGGGCGCTCTGAGGGAGAATCTCTCCAAGCTCATTCTAGTTGTTGGCACTTAGTTCCTTGCACTGGTAGAAATATTGCTGAAAAGATTCTTGTCTTACTTCACAAGAAAGGATTCAAGGGTAAGATGAATGGCTGGAGAGCGTGGGGGTCCAAAGACCAAATTCCTGTTCTATTCTGCAAGAAAAAATTCAGAGACAAGGTGAACAGCAGGCAGGAAAGTGCAAAATTTATTAAAGTGAAAGCACACACTCGAGGGCCAGGGGAGTGCAGGCTTACTCTAGAGAAAAAGAGAGAGATGGGCAAGATGGCTGGTTATGAACTTGTTTTCCTTGGAGGCAGAGCCCAGGTAAACATAACGCTGACATAGCCTTATTGTCACCTCCCAGTATATTGGGAGCTTGGTTTCCTGCCTTTTCTTCCACATATGATATTTCTGAAACTGTCATACATCAGGTACATCATGGGAACTGCAGTATTTGCAATGATATTATAATTGGGCCAAAGGTCATGCCTTAGCCAAAGATGGCATCTAGGCTGGAAAAGACTGGTATTGGCTTATCTCTCCTGCCAGGATTAAGACAGGGAGAGGTCTGAGGAAAGGAATGATTTCCAGAGCCATATTCCTGGAAGGGGAGGGGGTGTTCCAGCACTTCCTGTCCTGCTTCAGAACTAAGTCTGTGTTCCCATGCTGATAATTGATTTGGGTCACCATCACTCTCTGTAGGCTGTTCTCCTACCCTTGCTCATAGATCCGTCCACCATCCAGCCAGCAGCAGGGTGTCCAACCCTTATAGAATCTCCAATCTGATGTTCCCATCTACCATTAGCCAGAGAAAACTCTCTGCTTTTAAAAGTCACATGATGAGATTGAGCACGTCCAGATAATCTCTCTCCTGATTAGCTCAAAGTCAACCGATAAATAGTAACTTTAATTACACGAGCAAAATCTCTTTTGCCCTATAACGTAACATAAAGCGTGAGTATGATATTTCACCATATTCATAGTTCTAGTGATTACAGCTAGAAATCTTGGAAGTCCATTTTAGAATTCTATCTACAACAAGCCCTTATTATTATTCATGTATTTTACTCTTTATATCACCCACTGTGCCTCACCCAGGATTCTCAGAGAATCCTCTTCTAAAAGTAATTTCTCCTTGCTTTCAGACAATTGCTTAGCTTAATTTTTGTTCTTTACTTGGCCTGGATAGACATAGCTAAAGCTTATTTAAGTCAAGTGGATCTTTAAAATATGCCCCAGATCCCATGTTAAGAGAACTGAAATCATGATTAAATTTCAAATTCTTGTCATTTTACCTGATCTCATTGTTAATTACAGGATTATGCCAGAATGGGTCTTAAAATTATAATGATGTAAGCTTACTTCCATCTAATGCTGCTTCATGGGCCCAAAATCTTTCAATACATGCAAATTGGGATTGGAATTGGAAAAACTTTGGGCCAATTTCTAGCAGGTTTTCCAGAGAAGTATTTTTCACCGACATTGTAGAAACCCAAATAGGCTTCTCCCTCAGGATCATCAGAAGAGACTGGAAATACCAATCAGCCCTAAACACAGTCCAAGATTTTATGTTTTCTGGTTTTTTATAATGTCAGTTTTGATTTTTATTGAGCAACGAGAAAGTTAGTTGTTTATTGGAACAAACAAGGCTAGTAATAATTCTTTCCAAGTGCTGGGCCTTTCCATTCACTTAAACTAAATAAAGTATTTCTGGTATGCCCTTGAGAGACTAGAATGTAGAACTGCACAGCATGGTTTAGAAAAGATTTGCAATGCCTCCCTCAGGTCATTTCCCCAGGATCAGCCTATTTGCATTATATATATATATATATATATATATATATATATATATATATATATATATATATATATCTCTTTAGCAACACAAATTGGATACAAATTCTAATTCCCTTGTGTTCGAATGGGGGGGGAGGGACTTTAAAACAATGAATAAATTAGGAATGGAAATTCCACAGCTACATCTTCATTTTAAAGCAAAGAAACCTAGCATCATGTCCTAGAAGCCAAGGGCTTACAAAGAGTGAGTCTGAATACTCACTCCCACCCCGAGGAGGTTAGGCATGGCCTGCGGTAGGGGGTGAGTTGGCGGGCACTTTTGTGGTGTGGTCTGTCTCTAGCAGATGATGTTAAAGAATCAGGGGCTGACGCCCAGGATGAAGGGGTGAGCATGGCTGAGGCAGTAAGCTTAGGCCTTTTTCTCATGCAATTGAAGGGCTCTTTCCATTTCCTTCTCTCAGGAGAAGCATTTTTTTAAAGCTCCTTGGGAGCTCCCTTGCTCTTAGCTGGTGAATAACCACAGAGGAAGGGATTTCCCCCCTTTTTTCTTTATCTTTCTGGAGGCTTCTCTCCTCTCAGCGTATATTAGAACCGATAAGGAATGCCTCTGTGTAGAAATTATTTTTCCCACCATTTTTTCTGTACTACATGTTAATAAAATTCTTTCTGTAGCCTGATCACAAATTTTTACAACCAATAAATTCATTGGTTGGGTTGGTGGCTTTTGAAATCAGTCCTGGTCACCCATCATAATCCCCTGGGATTTCTTTCTCATGTTATTCAGCAACTTGGGGACATTAATACACGTGCAGTCCTCCTCTACACTATCTTAAAGGGACCAGTATTTTTGATATAACTTTTTAAAATCTGTTCAGATTTGCATAGACAAATCAATGAATCTTTTTCTCCCTTCACCCTTATTGGTCTAAACTGGACCTCTCAATAGGCCTCATGTGACAATGGAAGAATTCACTCTGTTAGGCTTGAGCATGTTTTGCCGATTTGTGTAAAAATCTTCTTGGGCAAATTGCTTGAAGTATAACTCAACTCTTATTAAAAAAAAACTCCCCAATACTGCCCCATTTCTTTGCTGTGTGAACTATCACATTAACAAATGAACTATCATCTATCTCAAAGAATGTTTCACCTGGAAAGGGTCGCAGACCCTATTTCATCCAACCTTGTCATTCTACAGATGAGGAAACTGAGATCCACATAGCTTCAATGAGTGAGCCCACAGTCACATGGCTTGAAGTGTTTGAAGATCTAATCCCAGCGTTCCCAGTGTTAAGGTATACTTCAAACTCATCTGAGTTCCACTAAAAAGGATCTAATCATGAATACGAGCTCCAGTTTGATGTTAACTTTAACCACATATCCCATAGTCAGGTGTAGCATGCAACTGTCGCTTGTCCATGTTTCTACTGAAGCATATAAACTGTGAGGAAATTAAATTCTGCTTCATCCTTTGTCTATGGACATGGAATTTTTGAGTAAGGTGATATTTGAAGTACCTCATTTAGAGTTAGAATTTGGTTATTCCCTGTCCAGTTATATGAGATGTTAGTCATGGTGCCGTACCATAAAAAAAAATGTTCAGGGGATTGCCTGTCTCATCAAGCTGCCCGTTAGTGTGTGTAACGGGAACAATTTAGCCTGACTTCAGAGTAGGTGCAGATAGTTTCAGAAAACCTACCTGTTAGGACATTAATACATTTTGGTTTTTCTCCCTACTCATCAATAACAGTGTACTTATGATGACTACAAGAACCAGAAGTTCTAGAGCTTTAAGATATTACTCTATTTTTATTATAGTCGGAATTATTATAAACCTAGACTTTAAAAAAATGGCCAGTGATGTCTATCATTGTAAATTTTACTTAATCAAACTGAATCCCAATTTTCTCTAAAATAGTGGATCTCAATTAAGCTGGATTTTGCCACTCCTGAGGACATTTGGAGGTGTTGTGATTGTCACAAGTGGAGAGGAGGGGTCTCTGTTCTACTGTCATTTAGTGGGCAGAGACTAGGAATGTTGCTAAACATCTTACAGTGCACAGGACGACCCCTTACAACAGAGAATTATCTGGCTCAAAATGTCAATAGTGACAAGATTGAGAAACCTTGCTCTAAAAAGAGGGATAATTCCAGTGTACACACCGAAGATTACTATTCTTAGAATTCTTAGAGTGCTGCTCAAATAAACATTGAGGCCTATAACTCAAAAAAATCATTCTTCAATGGGAATTAGAATATACCAAAGTGAAAAGTATATATTTAATGGGTTTAACTAAAAGCTAAAGACTTATTTTTTTAAGATAATTAAGTATCTACAGAGTGGTATATGGGGATAGTAACAACATTCAATAATTTTGCCACATACATACATTGGACACTCACATACATACACACAAATACCTGTTTCATCAAGATTCAAGGCCATTTTATATTTTTAAGCAACAATGTAAAGATCTTTGATCATATTGGGTTTGATGTTGTACTTCATGTTTTATCAATCCTCATATTGAGCCATCGTTCATATAGTCCAGTATTGTGTCTTTGTCAGTCAGACTTTAACAATTATTCTTTTCTGCATAACAAACCACTCCAAACTCAAGAGCTTTCATCAGTAGACATTTACTCTGGCACTCTTGGACCTATAGGTTCATTAAATGGCTAATCTAGGTTGGGCTCAGCTGCATGGTTCTGCTTTGGGCTGTGGATCTTGCTGGACTCAGCTCTTTACTGTGGGATAGACTTGGATTTACCCAGGTTGAAGGAGCTGCAGCTACTCCTGGGAGTTTCTTCTCACAATAATGGCAGATGTGCAAATTGAAGAGCAGAAACATGATATAAAGCCTGGGCTCAAAACTGGCACAGTGTCACTTCTGCCCACATTCTATTGGTCAAAGCAAGTCACAAGGCCTAGCCTGGCATCAGTGGGGTGGAGGAATGTTCTCTGCTATCAGTAGGAAAAACTGAAAAGTCACATGACAGTATGGAATTGAAGGCATGATGGCAGTTTCTTGTGACAGCATCTCAAAAGTTTCATGGGTCATTTCAAGGTGTCTGACACCTTGAAGACACCCATTACAGCTAGATCACCAATAGAATTATATACTTTTAAAAAAGTTTATTTAGTTTGAAAAAGTTATTTTAGAACAAATAAAAAATACTAAAACCTAGAATAAAGAAAAAAAATTATTTACAGTATTACAAACCACAGAAATTGACTACTAATGTTTTGTTGCATTTACTTTTAGTGTTAAACTGCTTTTGGATTAAAGAAGTAGTTTTACATATCTTGAGAATTTGGAAAATTATAGTATAAATTATATATAGTGTAAAATATATTTTTAAAAAAACACTATGCAACAATTGTCTCTGTTAACATTTTTCTATGCATGGATTTTGTTTTACTTAATTGCTATCACATTATATATGAATTTCTCATCCTGATTTTTCTCACCAAAATATATATTAAGCATTTCCCATGTCATTAAATATGCTTTGCAAACAAAATATTAATAGCAGTCAAATATTCCAGCACATAGAGGTTCTCCCTTTATCCAATCACTTATTTAAATGAGTTTTACCTTCATCTGTCAATTCTCTTAAGATAGTGCTTTTGGCACTATTTATAAAGCATATCTCTAAAAAACAGCTAAAGACAAAGTAACCATATCCTAGATATTGATCAAATTCTGGTTTTATACAACAATCACTAGTAGACATATCAATTAAAATAACTTTCTAGCAAGGTTAACTAGTATGGGAACCAAAATTCATCAACAAAAGTGTCAACAAAATTCCCAATAATTCCTTAAAAGTTCATACCTGGCTTATTTATTATCTTGGAACTAATAGTAACATATACTTTTCTAGAGATACTTTCTAGTGGCTTTCTTCTAAAGACTGATAGTTTGATAAATATTTCATTTGGTGATTATATAACCAGACAGACATATTAAGGCTTTAAATCACAGAGTTTTGACAGTTTACAATGTCAATTGCTTTTTCATTGTAAGGACTTTTAGGGCTGTACGTATTGTTCTAGGGAGCCATGTGTAGCCCTCTGCTGGAGCACTTTGGGTGTGGCAATACATATTTATTGATTAGGCTTGAAGTATTAGCAGATGCAAATGGTTAACGATTAAGTTCTGAATATTTAACCTAAATATCCCTTTATATACTACAAATTGACATTGAACAGAGTTAAAAGAATGTACAAACCAGGTCGATTAGTCTCCTAGCGCTGCCTTAAAAAAGTACCACAAACCGGTGGCTTAAAATAACAGAAATGAATTGTCCTGCAGTTCTGGGGGATAGAAGTTCAAATTCAAGGTGTCAGCAGAACCGTGTTCCTTCTGAAATCTGTAGGAGAGGATCTTCCTTGCCTCTGCTAACTTCCAGTGTTTTCCAGCACTCCTTGGCATTCCTTGGCTTGGAGATATATCACTACAGTTTCTGCCTCTGTCACATGTCACATGGCCATCTCTCCTTGTATGTCTTATCTCCTCTTTATAAGGACATCAGTTATATTGTATTAGGGGCCCATCCTACTCCAGTATAACTTCATCGTAGCCAATTACATCTGCAAAAACCCTATTTGCAAATAAGGTTACGGTCTGAGGTCCTGGGGTCAGGACTTCTCCGCATCTTTTTGAAGGATACAGTTCAATACAGAACATCAGAAAATGGAAAGTTAAAGCCCTGAGTAACTGAAATACTTCAGATGAGTGTTTGTTCCTATTGCTTAGCTGGAAAATGTGAATAAGTAATGAAAACATGTTTCTGCAATTGTGGATGGCTCTAATTAATAGAATAATGGAAAGTTTCCCTTTGGTCACTTACCAACCCATATTCTGTTTAAATTCCAAACTTCAAAAGTATCATGTGAGCATTCTGGGAGCATAGCATCTCTATGTGTGACGGTCACACTAGTAAGGGAACCTCCTGAGTTAACTACTGTTTTCTGGGAATTTTCCAGATTTCTCTGAATTTCAGCATGAGTGATATGATCCAGGGTAACAGTACTGCATGATAGAGGATGATATGGCTAGAGAGAACAAATTTTTTGGCTCCTCAAATTTTTCTGGCTCTTAACCCATGATTTGGCTAATTGAGTCCATCTCAGTTGTAGACGAGCCAAAGGAGAAGATATTTCCCAGAATGAGCCTTGATTAGAAAAGTCTGCCCCAGTATATTCCAGCTACAGGCCAACTGGCAATATCCTGAATCACCAAAGAGAGTATTGCAATGTGAATTTCCTTATATTCACTCTCCTCATCATTCTTGATAAGTAATTACTGGCCACTAGAATCTTTCAGAAAGTAGTCATTTAAACCCTAAAGCTCATTGATTAATAGGTTGTCATGTAATAAATTACACAGACATTATCTGTAGCCAAATTGTGCATGCTTTATTCAACCAACTGTGCTCATAGAATACCCGTGGTGGTATGAAAAATATATAGTATGTAAAATAAGCTCACTGATAGAATGATTTATAAAATATTCCTAGAACAAGTTCAACAAAGACACTTACAAAGATAATTTCTCTTGACATTAGAACTGACGAAGGATTGCAGAATGTCATTTTGTATTGATGATATGCCTTTCAGAATTTAAAGCACTATCTAAATGTTATTTAATTGCCTCTGTCCTGGAGGTGGACACATCAGTTTATAGAAGGACAATCTGAGACAAAGGGCTAAGTGACACTCTTATAATCCTAAGTGTTGGATAAAATTAGGATGTTTGTTCATGATTTCTGGAGTCACTAAGTGAACACTCACAGGGATACACTTACAGTGCGTTTCCTGAGCGTATTTTATATGTCCCATGCTCTGTCCTGTGTAGGACTTTCTTAAATTATCTAACTTCACAGTAACTTTATATAATGGGAATTGTCACTTCCATTTTAAAGATGAGGAAACTGAGGATTAAAAAGGTTAAGCCCCAAGCTAGTCGGGTACATCCTGGATATGAACCCATGGAGGTAATTCTAAAATCTGTCCTCTTCCTAAGTCTGGTTTATCCTCTCTCCTCTAAATAGCATCCTTAACTTGTCTATTCCTCCTCTTCTGAAGATATTCTGTGGTCGTGTTTCCAGCCAGTGCTCATTCCAGAATTTCTCATGGTGTCAAGGGTGAGCTTAGTTGTGTGAGCAGTCAAGTTAAGGCTCAAAGAGCAAACAAGCAGAACTGCGTCAGATCAGATCCAGCATCCTTGTCACTGTCATTGTCATAGATTGCTTACGACGTCCCCACTGAAGATCAGGCACGCACTGAAGCTTGGGCTCAGACAAGTCCGTGTGAGGGGCCATCACTTCTCAGCCCTCCTCAGGAGGCCAAGACTCTCCTAAATTGGATGCAGGTTGGAGATGTTAGGAGATCCAAACACCTCCCTCACATTCTTCTGGACTCACATGAACTGTTATTTTTCCTGTGGAAAGCAACCCCTGGATGCAGTCAGTATGAGAATGAAGATTATGTGAGGTTATAAATAACACCCCACCCCTACCCCCCGCCATGCGCATATTCCAGGAAAACATTTTGGGAGCCTGGAGGAAGATGAGTAAGTAGAAACAACCTTGGCCAGCTGTGCTACTTGCCAAAACATGCCTTTTGAGGTTAGAGCGCTGTGATTTAACTCTGCAGCAGTGAGCTGCTGTGAGAACCACCGTTTCGCCCTGATTTTTTTTTTTTTCTAAAATGTGTCATTTATGTACAGAAACACTTCCCCCCAAAGCAAAATAAACTCAAACAAAGTAACCCAACAGCCGACTCTCATGAATGAATTACGTGAGGTGTTAGAACACTTTGGATAACATTCCTTGATGGGGAACGCAGGAGACGGGGAAGAATAGCTTCTGTTAAACCAGTTTATAAGACTCTCCTCTAATGTTTCATGGAGGGAAATGACAAAGCTGTTTGTGTTCAGTCTCAACGGTTTGTTGGTCACAGAGAATGGAGGAAGGTGCTATTCCTTTCTGATACTCATAAAATGTTTATATTATTTCGATGCTTGAAAGTGAGGCTGTAGCCTCTCAAAGAAGTGATGCTGCCTGCAAGAGGGGGTATTCAGTGCGAAGCACACGGATGTCACCTTCCCCACCCCCTGCCTGTGCTGTCTGCAGACCCTTCCCATCAGGGACCAGGCCACCTCTGACAATTACAACACCTCGTTAAACTGTGACTCCCAACCTCTCCTACTCGGCCTGCTAGCAGAACTGTGCCAATAGGGAAAGCTTCTGATGGAATTTTAATTCTACTTCCTTTTCCTTCCCCAGACTGTGAGGGTCTGGTGAGGTGGCTAAGCACGGAATCCAGAGGTCTAGAAACATTCATTATCTGTTAATTACGTGAATAATAGTAACTGAGCCATGAGTGTTGACTTGGATTCATGGAGAGGGAAACGGAGTCCTAAGCCTGGGTCTCATCCTTAACCCGGGCTGCAGACAAAGTCCAAGGCCCTCATAGGCAGGTGCCTCTGCTTCAGCCCCCTGCCCACCCAATGAACTAGTTCTCAAAAATCAAATAACAGAGGACCAAGCAAGGCAGCCAAGCTGTTCTCTAGCCTCCAGCCCAGTGGAGGGGGAGGTGGATGCAGTCGGGGTGAGACAGGCAGATCTGGCCACGGGCTACCAGCTCCCAGTTCTCACACCCAGAGTAGCTGGTCTTCCTCACTACAGTGATGATGATGACAATAAAACTTTGCAAATGGCTTCATAACTGACATGTGAAATGAAGATAATCTGATCTCTTCCTTTGACCATGGCGGAATCATTTAACGAATGCGAGATGTACATCCTACATGAAGAATGCGATGATGCCCTAAATGTGTATTACTTCCTCTTTATTCAACAATTCATTATTAGAAACATTTTATGTATAAGGCCTAAATAAAATAGGTATAAGCTTCCTTGTCTTAAATCCTAAACTTGAGCTTCAGGCCCTAGACAAATCCAAAGTGACCTTGAAGTTTTTCTTGTAAATAATGTAGTAACGTGTTCTCCTTTTGTCCACATATATGTCCCTCGCCACCACACGTGCTTGAAGTAGCTTTCCTGGTGGTGATAACGTTCGCAGTCATCCATTTTCATTTGCTCACCAAGGTCCCTCTTGACTCTGCGAACTCGCCGATGTCTGCCTGGAATTACGTACGCGGCCTGTGGCTACAGAGCCGTCTGGCTCACGCAGGAACGGTTCTAAGAACTTGGTGCAATGAATCACTCAACTTGGCCAATTAATTGTGAATGGCAAGGACTCGGTGCAGGACACTGTTTGGGATGAACTTCGGATCCACTTCCTCTTTCATCAAGGGACCCCCAGACCTTGTTTGCAGGCAAAGCCCAAGTTGCCTGGCCTGGTGACTCAGGTCACTGAGGGTATCAGTGGAGATGGGACTTGTCAGGAGACAATGGAGACAGACCCAAATGAGGTTTCTGTCGGGGCTGGGCAGGGATGACGATGGCTTAGATAGTGATTCCTTATGCAAAATAGTCTTTTTGTCTAGAGCCAGAGCCAGATGGCACAGTGACTAAGCCTGTGTGCTCTCAGACCAGACAGCCTGTGTCTGATTCCAGGCCCACTGCTTACTAGCCAGGTGACCTTAGATGAGTGGTTGACCTTTCTGTGTCTCAGTTTTCCTCATCTATAAAATGGGGATAATAATGTTTATCTGGCAGGCTTGTTGTAAGGACTGGATGACGTCTCATCATGAAATCATTTAGGACATTTCTTGGGATGCAGCGGACAGTTGATAAAGCATTGTCAGAATTGTCATTTTAGGCATGACAGGGCAAAAGCTCAACCTTGATAGGGACACCAGGAGGCTGTGTTCTCACCATGAGCACATTAATGGCATGGGGCTGTGAAGAATGTGCATGTAATCCCAGTCCGGCAATAGATAGTAGTATCACAAACAGGATTATGGTCCTTTCAAGGACACCCACAAAGCCACGGAGAAAAGGCCCTTCTCATGGGAAAACATAGGTGATGATAATGCTTAGGGAAAGGAGCTTCAAATGTGTTTTGGTCTCAGTTTGATCTCAGCATGGGGTGGGGGGAGTGGAATCTCTTCCTTAACCCTACGTTTGCTGTACCAAAGTCCCCACCGCAGGATGACAGCATTTTGAAGGCTTACGCTACATCTTACTGTTCCTGCAATCCCCTAAGGCACTTCTCTAAGTTTTTTTTTAACCTTGACCTTACATTTCAGGGAATTCAGGTCAAAAGAAAAATCATGCCAGCCTCAAAATAGTTATTGTTGGCTGCAAATATGTTGGGAAAGCGTCCTATCGCTGAGCTGGAGCAACTTTCACACTTTTCAAAAACTTCTTGATTTCCAGAGATGAAGTGATTTCCTAATCCTTGTCAACGGAGAGCGTTTCCAATGGCAACGACACAACTCAGCCTGCTTTGATTTATTAATTGCTCCCAGGTCGGGGAACAAGTTTAGCCTCCAGAGGAAGAAAATCGTTTCTGTAGGAAAGGGCTGTTACACAGAGGTAGTTTAAACCACTTGCCTTCTGACCTCTTTCTTTGAGACTCGATTGAACAGTGATAGTATTTTTTTGCAAGGAGTGAGAAATAAATAAATACAGAGCCACAGAGCTGTCACAGGTGGCACGGGAGCTCCTTAAAGAGTCACGGATGTTTTGTGCTCTGGGGTCAAACACAGGAATCTCCAATTACGGTGGTCTTTTCCAGAGTGTTGAGCTGTAGTGCTGATATTCAGGGAGCATGCCCGGATTCTTGCAGCCGTTCCACTAAGCTATGTGTCCAACGGGATGGCTGCACTTCACAGTCCATTCATCTCCGAAAGAGGGATTTTTAGATACCAGGACGGCTCAAGATAAACTGGTGATCGGTGGCCTCCGATTCCTCGGTTCTTGCCTTGCTGTCCCCTCTTCGTGAAGGGTTGCCCACCTCCTTCAGTCATGCGCTCACTCATTCAGCGTTCATCGCCTGCAAATATTTCACCAACGAGCTCTACACTAGAGTCGTTAAAAAAAAAAAGAGTAAGCTCTCCAGTTCTTTCCTCCCCACCCCAAACTGGTTCCCAGGTCTTGCAGAAGGAATGAAGCCTTGCTGACCCCTTGATGTTAGCCCAGCGAGACTGATTTTGGACTTCTGACTTCCAGAACTACAAGATAATAAATTTGGGTTGTTTTAAGCTACTAAGTTGTGGTAATTTCTTATGACAGTCATGAGAAATTAATACAAGGCACTTTTTCCTTCCTGCTCCTATCACCCCTTACCTCTTGCCTGCAGAAGTCTGGTACAGCTTGTGGCACCGAGTGTGGGTGTGGTTAGTTGTCTCGCTTGTCTCGTCTCCCCTGTTAGAGCTGTAACGCCTGGCTGTTTCCTTATTTACTTTCGTTACTAACACACCCAGCACTGCCTGCCACACAGCAAACATTCATTTGACTGTTTTTTTTTTCTTTTCAAAGAATGAAAGAAGGTAGGGGAAAGTATTTCTCCCCTCTCTTACAGTGAAAGGAGGACAGGTACAGCTATGCCACGCCGGTGCAAGCAACATATGTGTCAACGAAACAGAAAATGACAGGAGCAGCCTCCGTGGCCAGCAGCAGGTGAGCAGAAGCAGGCGTGGCAAGAAGGAGCGCGCATGCTCAGAGCAAAGGGCCAGCGACGGATGCACCTTCAGGCAAATGTGACATGCGCGAGAGACTTTGAAACTAGAAGCCTAAAGGCTGCGTTGGATTTGTGAAAACTTGGAAAATAAACAGAATTTTAAGAAAAATATTTTCACAGCTCCTCCAGTCAGTCACTGCAGAACGGCGGAGAGGGAAGGTAACTGTGTGAATTAAGGTGGGAACACCAAGGCAGGAGAGAGTCTAGAAGGTGAGATCCAATCAAGTTTAAAAGTATACAGGAGATTCAGCCAAGGGGATGAATGCCCTGGCCAGGAGGAAGTGATAAAATAAGGAGAAGATGGGAGATCAACTAAAAGCAAGGCTCGGGGAGGGAAGGGATGAAGCAACTGGAATTTCAAAACAGGAGATAAAAAAAAATTAGAGTGAAGAGATGGATAGATGTCTGTTTAGGGCAGGATATCTCAGCCTCAGCAGATTAACATCCCGAGCCTGACAATTCTTTGTTGTGAGCTGGAGGCAGGGGCTGCCCCGTGCATCATAGGAGGCTGAGCACCATCCTAGCCTCTCCTTGCCAGGTGCCAGTAGCAGCCACCCCCCAGTCAGGACAACTAAGATGTCTCTGGCCGTTGCCAAATTTCTGCTGGGTGACAGACTGCCCCTCCCCGCCAGTTGAGAACCAATGATTTCTCAGGAAAAATTGGGATTGGGAAAGGAGTACACTTTTGACTTGGATGCTTGGGGAAGGATCTACTTTAAGGAAAAGCAGAGTAGCAGAAGGAAAATAACAGAAGAGACAAGCCAAAGGGTAGAAAGTGAAAGTTGGTGGGTGAAAGGGCAGAATCTGACCAAAGGAGGAGTCACGGCGAAATGATTGATGAAAGAGGGGAATGGACAAAAAGGCAAGCAAAGAGCAGAAACGGGAGAGAAAAAGACCCAAAAGGAAAGCAAGGATGACAGGCCAAGAAGGAAGGACACATCCTGAGAGGGAATTGACTTCAAAGCAGGTCGCTCATGGGTTTTAATGGCGGGTTACTGACAGGAAGGGTCAGGGCCCATTCATCTTCTATCAGGACGTAAAGATTCAGAGCCAAATACATGTCAAATTGCATACACGTGACTTTCAGGCTCATTATAATTATACCACAGATAAATGCTGGAACTGAGAAGATTCAGTAGGTTCCAACTCCCTTTTTGATGAATTATCAGGACGCTCATCAGTGATAAAACCAAATAAACAACACGGAAAAGATACACTCGGTTCTAAACATCACTGATTAAGCAGAAAGAAAGTAAACAATTGCCTAGATAGATCCCAAACAAAAAGTGAACCTAAAGCAAAGACAGCTTATTTTATCTGGCATTCCTTGGGGATTCTGCATTGTTGGTAAAGATTAGAACTGAAGAATGCAAACCAAAGCTAATCTTAAACATCCCCTGCAGACTAGCCAACAACCTCTGAGAGTTGGGGGTGGGGGGTGGGGTTAAGGGATAGAGAGAGAGGGAGGGAAAGAGAGAGAGAGAGATATCCAAAACTCTTCCAACTTTCTTGAGAAAACCTTGGTTACAACTGTTTACCCTCCCCTATTCTTTCTGGATCTTTGAAGGATCAGTTTCCAGTTGCAAGGATATTGCATGGGGCTATGCCAGACTCTGAAGTTTTCAAGACAATTTGCCAGGTATATCATTGTGGTGACTACAAAAATGACCCCCCCCCCCCACACACACACATACAGCTTTAGTCATCTCTGAGGTCTATAAGAGTTCTAGGTCTGAGAAAGACCCGGCTCAGGCTCAGGGAAAGAACTGGAAGAATGGTTTGCAACAGTGCCAGAGCTCCAAGAGTTCTGAAACTGGATCTCATTCTTCTCAGGGCACATTCCCACATAAATCAGCAGAGGCTCCATGAGGACAGGTCTGGTGCATACAGCTCAGCTTTGTTGCAAAGAGAGAGGTCAGCTAATACACAAAGGTGGGAATTTATGGCCAGCTGGTCAGCCCAGAGCAGCAGATGAAGGGTCATGCTTGAGCATGAACCGTGTTAAGAGTCTCAGGGTTACTGGTTATGGTGCTGGACCTTGGACCTTCCCTGGTTCTCATTACATCCCTGGGCAAACTTCCTGGATGTAGTCTGACTCTTAGGAGAAAACTGCCCAGATGCTTACTTCTCCAGAGGGCAAGTTAGTATAGTGTTGAAAGCAGGGTCCCTGGGGCCTTGATTAAAACCCAGCTCAGCTACTCATAACTCCGTACCTCAGTTTCCTTATTTGTAAAATGCAGATAATAACAGAGTCAGTGACAGAGGACTGACTCTGTAATAAGGATTAAATGAGATAATAAGGATTAAATGAGATAATACTTTGTGCTTTAGAAAATGAGAGTACCAAGTGCTTAATAAGTGTTGTTATTCTTTGTGCTAAATTCTTGGAAAATTATTATCATTAAAACCTTACAGGAATGTCACTTTCTTGGTATTAGATCATGAACAGGCCGCCATTTCAGCTAAGAAATGTATCCCACTTTCTGTTAGAATGTAACAACCTTTAACTGAACTCAGATTTTTCTTCACAATATGGACATAATTTCTTTAAACACAACTGCCCTATTGGAAGACTGTGGCCTCCTCAGTCAGGGTTCCTTTACACTTTTGCAAATTTTCCAGGCCTGATCCGATTAGAAAAGCTCAGCAGAAAATAACACAATTTCGTCGATGGACAGATTTGAGGAGAGTATTGGCACCACTCCAGAAGTGAGCACAGCTGGGTTGTAACTAGCCATTTCCTCGGACACATTTAAACCACGATTCGATTTAAAAATTTGTTTTAAACGTCAGATAGGCACAGCACTCAGAAGCACAGCTATTCTCCATGGAAAAGTATATACCTTTTAACTTCTAGCAACTGTTATTGATTTGACTTATTCAGAACCTTAGTCACTCCCTAATGTCTAATTAAAGCACAATGACACCAATATCAACTCTGCTACTTAGTCTGTTCTGTGACAGGGTATCTCTATTCTTAGTCATTCATGTCACAAAGTATTTCTTATGGAAAGCAAATTAGGTAAGATAGACTGGACAGTCTAGCAAAATTGCGTCCAAATTATTGAAGGAAAACAGTTAAAATAATGTTAGCTATCATTTATTATCTCCGATGTGACATCGTGTATGTTATACATCTTATTTAACTCTTTCCAACAATTCTATGAGTTGGAGATTGTTGCTTCTCTATTTTTTATGGATAAACCAAGTCCCAGGGAGATTAAGCAATTTAACCAGGGTCATAGAAGTTTTAGGTGGTAGAGCTGGATTTCAAACCTAGGTAAATCTGATTTTTAAATCTAATTTATTCCCACTACACAATGCTATTTCTTTAAGTCCATTTTTTAAAGAAGGGAGGTAAGGTTAACTTCATATCCAGGGGAAAATTATTTTTAATTACAGTAAGTACCTATGCTCTGTTAGCATGGATGATACCGTTATTCTATCATCAAAGATATCTTGGCTCAGATCAGAAAACTTTTAAAGTTAACATTCTTATTACTTGTCACATTGGCTTGATACCATATTGCAGGGCCGAGTATCTCCCAGTTTTCAATAATTATTAAATAAGAACTCTTACCCTCATGGGGTTAAGGCATGTAAACAGGGCTTGCTCTACAAAAATAAAGCAGAGAAGCTGTATTGGAGTGGCTGACACTCAAAGGAGCCGGCTCATAAATCCTGGGAGAATTCCAACACCATTTTCTCTACCAGAGCCTTTGTAACGGGGGCCAGGGGTCCAACTTGTAGTGCTGGCCGCTTATCCTCCCTTGTTCATGTTTGCGGAGAGAGAGAGAGAGATGGAGCCATCTCAACCACATGCCCTGTAGTCTCCACTTGTCCCAGGAGCTTCAGAATTGAGTGGTGTTGGAACCCACTTCTAGAAATCCTAGGTTTGGTCCTAGAGCTCTGACTGGACCAGGGGATCGCCAACACCTATCGTCTCAACTAGTTTTTCTTTTGGGAGAAATTCCAGACAGGGACTCAATGTGTGTGTATTAAAACTTTCAAGAATATGACACTCAAATCACACAAATAATTTTCTTGATTTTCTTGAGACATAACAAGAAGGTTCTCTGTATTGTTCATACATTTTTCCTTTAGCAGCCTATATGCTTATAAGACTAACTCATCTTTTAAAATTGCTTTTATTTCAAAGTTTGGCAAAAATCATGTGATTCTGCCACAAACATAGGAATCAGATGTTTCTTCCTGTCTTGGGAGAAAATTCCAGAGACCCACAGCTTCAGCATACTGCAAGTTACAACTAAGTTAGACTAAGTGCAAAGATAATGTACACACCCCAAAACCAGGGCTTTAGAACCCTTTTAGTGTATTAACATGTTTGATTCTTCTGGCCTCAAGCATATCTTCACAATGGCTTGGAGATTGGCGCCCGTAAACACTTTTCAAGGTGTGACCCTCATTCTCTAAGCCGACCTGGCTGTGTGTCAGTCAAAACCAAAACTGAAGGAAAGGTATCGGGGCAATCTGTTTATTTTAGAGATAGTAGGTGGTGTGTGTACCACTCACAATCCAGTATGAACTCTACCCACACTTGTCAAGTCTTGTTTGTGAAAACACCATTATCTGACAGTAGATGACTATTGCAATGTTTCAGGGAGACCAATAGGAAAAATCTGTGACTGTTATTATTTTTTTTTTTTGGAGGAATTTATGGGCTTTACCTTTATGGCTACCTTGAATCTTATAACCAATCATGTGATTATCCTGAACTGACTTCTGAGAATCCAAGAACTGATCTGTGACCTGCTTTAAACACAGCATAGTTCTGCTTGTACAATCCTGCCAACTCACTTCACTTCAGCTTCATTTTATTATTTGATTTTGCCTTAATTGCTTTATCTAATCTGCTCTATACTATATATAATATATACTACATACAATGCATATAAGGTATAAAGAAATATACAGTGTAAAATAGTATGTATTTTTGTCAGTTTTTTCTCAAAATTCTCTTAAGAAATTTAAATAGTGAAATAAATTGTGCCCACATTTAGTGGTGTTTTGTTCTTTATAGTAATTTAGTTTTTTATTAATCTCTCTTTTCTAATATTATGTTGCTTTTTCTCCAAATAAGATGTCACAATCCCTTAAAAATGAGTGGGCAAAGTTGGTAAAGCTGATAGAGACAAATGTCCAGTTAAAAAATAAATAAGTCATGGGGCTGTAATGTTCAGCATGGTGACTGTAGTTAATATACTGTATTGCATGTTTGAAAATTGCTAAGAGTAGATCTTAAAAATTCTCATAACAAAAAAAAAATTGCAACTCTGTATGGTGATGCATTTAACTGGACTTATCGAGGTGATCATTTCTCAATACATATACATATTGAATTATTATGTTGTATGCCTGAAACTTATAGATGTAATTTTTGCTTCAATTGAAAAATAAACAAAAGCTAAAAATAAAACGAGTGGAAGAGGCCATCCGTCTTATTTAGAAGGGTATTCTTTGCCCTATAGCCTAGTTTTTACTTTTCCTTTTTCCTTTCACTTTGCTTTGGTAGGCTGGCCTTTGCATTCGCCAGCCAATCGCCTCCCTTCCCCTCCTCCGTCCACTGCCCCAGATAACACTCGACGGTCCTTAACCATACCTGGGCCACCAGGGAATCTAACCTATAGCGCAAGCTGCACTCTAAAGCTCTTGGCACGGCCCCATAGCCCTAGGAAATGGTAAATTGCAGAACAATCCTCTCTCTGGTTTGTTTCAGGGGAGCTGACAGGTCTACGCGAAAAACATCGCACAGAGTGGTATGCTGAAAAGAAATAATCGTACAGAGCCTCCCTGGAGGAGCATTGAGGTTCACATCATTAATCTTTGTAACACTTGGATGAAAGAGGCGGGAGGTGAATCTTTTCATCCAATGTTTCATAAATGAGAGAATGGGGCAGATCAGTAGGGGTGAGCTGGGGAGGAGGGAGCTTGTGTGTGGTGGGGGGCAGAGTTAGTGTATCAGGGAGAAAACCTAAGACCCTGGAGGTCCCTGTCACACTCAGCCTCATTCTGCGATGTCCTATGTGGGCTGCAGCCCGAGAGTTCACAGGTTTTGTCTCTTGCAGGAGTGTTTAACTTCTCAGGGGACTGGTATCCATACATGGCATTGGCATCTCCTTCCGCTTGACTCTGCTCTGCAGCCCGGCCCCTCGAGGGAGAACGGGAATGTCATGCTGTCAGTAGCTGCCAATTAGTTTAAGTTCCAGGCCTCCAGGCAAAGGTTTTGAAAAGGTCTCTGCTCCAGCTCACCTCTTCCAGAAATGCTGACTCCCCCGCCCTACGGTTGCCTCCCCAGGCAAATCTGTGCTGTTTACCTTGCCCCAGAACCTTCTCTAACCCCTCATTCTTATCTAATGCTCAGTGTAGGGGGCTAAAAATAAGGAGGCAGCAACTTTGGCTCTGTCCCCAATCTTCTGCCACACAGCTGTGCGTAATGGACATGGTTTTGCTTTAATCATTTTGCAGGCTGCATGTCCCCATATGTGGCTTATTAACTGTTTAATGACGCTGACAACTAATTGCCTACACCATTCTCTATTATTTGTAGAATTAACATCCATAATGCAACAGTAGAAAAAGTATGAGAAAAGGATAGCGAGATATCAAAATAGAGTAATTGGTAAGAAAACAAAAATAGAACCTGCTACAGATGGCCGCTTTCCTATAAGATGGAGATTAAACACTTTTGCGGTCCAATTTAAAAGTGATACAATTTTTATAAGCTCCAGGATGGGTTTATTTTTCATGTTAGAGAGGTATCTCTTTAGGAAGCCAAGCTACTGTTGTGAAGTAAACTATATACCTAGAAAGTGAAAAACTTGACAGTTAAAACTGAAAATTCTGTGCAATAATTTGTATTAAAATAATAGTTAATGTTTACTGAGCACTCAATATATACCCAGCACTGGGAAACTACTTTGTATGCATTACCTCATTTAATACTTATAAACACATATGGGGGAGCTTTCCCCATTTCACAGATGAGAAAACTGAGTTTCAGGAGGTTTAAGTAACTTGCCCAAGGTCACACACCTAGGAAGCCACGCAGCCTGAGTTTGAATTAAGGATTTTATTTTTCTGACTCTGTAATGGTCACTCAGGTGTTGCAGGCTCCCGAAGTGCATTCTGAATTACACGTGAAAATTCATTCATTTTGTGTAGCACCATATTTTAATACGAAGTCTGTTTTACGGTCTTCCCTGTCTGTGCAAGCTTTGTAGGAAAAAAAACCACCTCATGGAGCTAAGAAGTCAGACACCCAATTTCCAGGGATATTATGAGCGTCAAATAAAATAAATGAAAAACCTTTGGAAAATATAGGAGCATTCCACAGAGAAATGAGGGTGCCATGGCAGTTAAAAAGATCAAGGTGTTTGTGATATGCACGGCAATTCTCAGTGGATCAGAATGTTTTGAATCAAAACAGCTGCCTACCTAACCAGTTAACACATCGGGTAACTTGTGAGCAAACTGCATTTTCACCTCATCTCCTGGGAGCTGCAGAACCCGGTTTGCTAGAGGTTAGGCATTACAACCTCGTGTCTGGGACACGACCACTCGCTTGGCTCTGCGGGGCACGTTTATGTCACGAGTTTCTCCTTAACGGGCACGGGACTCCAAATGTGCAAGAAAAGGTTAAGATACAGACATACCCGAATCGCGGGTGGGTCCCTCCCTCCCCCCCAGAGGAGCCGATTTACGGCCCGCAGCGTGGTTTTTCGCGCTATCCATAAACACCGCTGTGTTAACTAGCAGAGGGGCGGGGGGAGGCGGGTGATTAAGGGCCTCACTCAGGGTCTCATCTGACCTTCCAGGAGTTTTCAGCTCGCGTGTGTGTGTGTGTGTGTTGGGGGAGAGGGGCGGGCATCGTAACTACATTAAAGCCACCTAAGGTAAAAGAACTACCCCCTCTCCCCCCCCCCAGGAAGACACACTGAGATCTTTTACTTGCCTCGCCCTCCAGCTGGGAAGAAGCTAGCTGCTTTGTTAACACGTGAAGCTACCGGAGGACTTTTTTCTAAGGGCTTGCATGAAGACAGGCGAAGCTCTAGAAATTGCGCCCTGTCAGGTGTGCAAGGCAGTTGGGGAGAGCCGCTGGTAGCCTTTCCACTCCTCCCTCTCTTATTCCGCCAAGAGAAAACTGGCCTGACCCTGGTCCTTAGGAAACGACTAACAGGAAGGACGCGTATTAACCCCTCTGCTCCCCGCCCCCCCATTTTTCCCGGGTGAGAGCCGACTCCTCCTCCTCTTGGTCGTGCGACCCTGGTGTAAAGTGCGAGCACCCGCCTGCTTTCCGCACCCTGCCCTCCGCTCCCCAGCCCAGGAAGAGGCGAGAGGGAGGGTGCAGCCCAAAGCCGAGTCCGGCAAGTCCGTCCACTCGGCGTGACCATCCCGGGCGAGACGACCTGGACCCCGCGACTCTCGCGCCGGCCGGGCACCGCGGACGCCGCGTTCACCTGCTTGTCTGCGGAGTTTGCAGTCTGCACCCCAGCCCCGCAGCACCCCGAGTCCCTGCGCCTCGCGCAGGTGGTGCAAACGCCCCGGCTCTCTGGCGCCCCCTGCCGGGGAGAGGGACGGTGGCCGCGGAGCAGCCGCGCGCAGGGCGGGGAGCGGGCTCCGGCGCCGGGAAGAAGTCGGGAGCGTCCCTGATGGTGCCGCCGTCTCCGAGCCGGGGAGGAGCGGCGAGGGGGCAGCTGGGCAAGAGCCTGGGTCCGCTGCTGCTGCTCTTGGCGCTGGGGCACACGTGGAGCTACCGAGAGGACCCTGAGGACAGCGACAGGTAAACGCCGGCAGCCTCCGGTGCGCTCTCGGCCCTCGGGGTGCAGGCGGTGTCCCCACCTCCGCAGCGACCCTCACGCCCTCGCTGCGCCAGGCACGGGCTGGGCGCTCGACGGGCCTGGGCGACATTAAACTTCTCCCGGGTCACCGCTTCCGCGCCCTCAGCCCGGGGTCCCTTCAACCGTGATACACTCGCCCCGCATCCTGGCTGTCCCCCGGTGCCCGGCTTCTTCGGCTCCTTGCTCTGGGGCTGGACCCTCGGCTGGACCCTCGCCTGGCCTGCCCCTGCCCGGAGCCCTCTCGGCGTCCGCGCTCGGGGACCAGTGGCTCTCCCGGACGCGGACCCGCAGCCGCGCGCACTCAGGACCCCCGAGCGCGCACTGGCCTCCGCTCCCCTGCGGAGAAGCAGCGACCGCGACTCTCCACCTCTTTTCTTTCTTTCTTTTGTAGAGAAGTCTGCTCGGAAAACAAAATCGCCACGACTAAATACCCGTGTCTGAAGGCTTCGGGCGAGCTCACCACGTGTTTCAGGTAAGCCTCGGGGCTCTGCTGGGTCGCCAGTGCGCACCCCGGCAGGTGGGAAGGCGGCGCCGCAAAGGTGTTTGGAGGCGCGCCCGGGGACCGGGGGGCCACGGCGCTGCCGGGACCTGCTGGGTGAGCTCTCCGTGGTGCAAACCTTTGTGTATGGTTTCTGGGCCGGGGCAACGACGGGCAACCCCGCGTGTGCACCTAGAGTTTGTGCCCTGAGGTCGGGTGGCTGTTTCCTGCTCCCTAGAATACTTGGCATGGAGGAGGGCGGAGGGCAAGAGATCGAACATTTACCAGCAAAGTGGATCGGATGGTGGGTGTAAACAGCAAGGCACAGAAAAGACGAATGGCTGCTGCTGCGTTTTTGTTGTTGTTGTTATTTTCTTTTTTTTGAAAATACAATGTGAACAAGTGAATACTTGGCCCTTGGCTGTCTGTTGACCTTGTGCAGGGACGAAGTGTAACACTGTCACGGTCTCGGGCAGAAAGATGGTGGGGGGCGGGGCGGGATTGCCGACTGTTGATATGATTGTGTTGAGTGAAAACAAGTGTCAATATTGAGCCACGAGGAGAAAAAGAACAGTCTCTTTGAAAATACTGTCCATAGATCACTTGAGTGTTCAGTCACTTGGGTGCTCCTTAAAACTGAGCCTGGATAGAGCTAGGAATCTAGCTTGGAAAATGCCCTCCAGGTGGTTCTGATTCACAACAAAAAGAGAACCACTGTTCTTTGCAAGCTTTGTGGAGGTGAGGGTTGGTATGTTTTTTTTTTTTCTCACCACTGAATCTTGGCTTCTGTTCCAGCGCTTCCCCTGGATGCAGGAGGCATGCACCCATAAACATTTATTAGTTGCCTGATTTTAAAAGGTACCGTGCAGGGTACTGGGATCTCACACTCACACCAGACTCCATCTCTGTCTTTGGGAACCATGCACTGTTTGGGGTGCCAAGATAAATATTAGGGAGTACTAGGTAACAATGCAAACCCCCACAGGTGAACTTGAAAGAAAAGGACGTTTACTCTTCATAATGTAGCAGATGAATCAACTGTAATGCTTTCAGGTACAGGAAATGTTATTTCACATTCTCAGAGGTTCAGGTGTGTGTTGCTCCAGGGCTGGTCACTTTAGCGGTGCAAAGGCACCATTGGCTATGGCGCGTAGCGTGCTTTAAAATCTGTCACTGGCAATGGAATGTTGACAACCGTTTAAGTGAATCAGCAGTCACTCCTCGGGAAGGGCCGCCTTCTTTGGGACATGGGCTGTGCACACTGAACAAAATGGGTGAGGGTTAGAGGAAGAGGAGGGAGTATGTGCAATGAGCAGGTAAAGACTGAAGAAGTTAACTGGGTAAGCAATGTCACCCAGCTGGCGAAATGACCTGGTGGTGCTGGCACCTGATTGCTTGCCTGGTCTCAGCTCTGTGTTTTATCCACATGACCAGTTTTTCTTAGGACGTGTTGTTTTTCTATCATTGCAGAATAAAGCCTCTAATCTAACGTGAAAAGTGTCCCTGAGAGGGTTTGCTCACTTGTTCAGTCCCTGAAGGTCAGGCACGTAAATCAGTGACAGTTATAGAATGCATGTCCAATTTTCAGGAACAGGGGGAGGGGTCTGATTAGTGTACTAAGCTGATTTCATTTGTTATACCTTTAAGATAGCACTATTTCTTTCACACCGAGACTCTAAATGAGACTAGTAGTGTTTTGATGTGTCTTCACTAACAGCTATTTGAAGAAACAGCTTATGAGCACAAACAAAAAAAAGGTATCTTATAGAGAACAGTAAAGAACTTTGTTTTGGGAGCTGGGAGGAATGGGAAAGGATGTTTTCAACTGCAGAAAATGGAAATGGTCCTTGTAAATATTAAGTGATTTGGTTAAGTGACTTCCTTCATAAGAGTCAAGAGTTCTGTGTGTACTCCATTGGTTTTAAGGTATTTTCATAATTTAGTAATTAAAGTTGGCAGTTGAAACCCAAGAATGGGGGAAAGCTATGTGCTTCTTGGTTTGTGAATTATAGTTGTCTTGGCCCTGTGGACATCTTGCTACTTCCAGTGTGGTCTGGAAAGCAGCTGCAGGAGCATCCTCTGGGAACTTTGTTAAAGTCCTGGGCGCCTCCCCAGACCTCCTGAATCTCCCCGATTCAGGGTTAATGAGATGTGCATTAAAGCTGGAGAAGGGTCCCCTACCTGGGTCACAGTGCAGACCCATTTAGACGGGTCTTCGGAGGTGTGTGGAGGCCTTTGCAGATGGAGCGAGTAGTTAGCCCTTCTACCACGTTAACCTTGAACCAGACCCAGAACCAGTTTTCTGGGAAACTGGACTCTTCAGCTCTTGGATGATCTTTAAGCTGTAAGTATCGCAACAAAGCTGCTCAGGGAATGCTGTCTGATTACGTAGAATCCCACTATTTACCTAATGTTTTTGATGAATGGCTTTAGCATAAGACAACTCCAGAAGTCACTTCTGAACTTGTTGAAAGTGATTTTTTAAAAGCGATTAAAAAAAATCATTGATATGGAAGATGGCTTTAATACTACCATGAGTATGGTAGATGTAGTAAATCTGATCTGCCATTCTACCTAGAATGATATGGAGACCTAAGTGATGTGGAGAAGATGGATTCAGAATAATCTTTGTTCTGGACCCTCCCTCCCACCACCTTTGTACACTTCTGCTTTACATGGCTTGACCTAAGCAATACCTTTCCACTTCAGCCTTTTATAGGATATGTTAAAGAATGACAATTTGAGGACTTTGTATTTAGCACTGTTTAATATACGTTATTTTATCTGATCCTCAAAGCCAAGCTCTAGGATTTGTATTACCTTGACTTTACAGAGGAGAGAACTCGCCTAGGGTCACAAAGTTAACGCAGGTGTGAGAGCCAAGATTCAAACCCAAGTTTGTCTGACATCGAAGTCTGGGCCCTCTCATCATCCTGGAGGTGCCTAGAGATGAGATCGAACTTTCCAGATCCTGAGAGCTAAGAAGACCATAGATTCAGATGACTATAAATTCAAAAGACAGTTTGATAGAAAACTCCCAACATCCATCATGACCAGTGTTTTTTTTAATGAATTATCACCCTTGAGATCTGTCTTAAACAATTGACTTCATATCATATTATACATAAAATTGGTTCATACATATATATCTTTCCTTGTAGGATTTTATCTTAATCACAGAGTCTGTCTCTAGAGGCTCTCTACCCCAATGTGCATTGTGCCAAGTACCCAAAGTTTAATATTCACTTGAATGAATGCCAGTGACAGCTTATCGAGCTTAAAGTACAAATTTGCTCAGTATTATAATCTGACATAGGGCATACTCTTTTGCCAGTAGTTAAGATTTCAGAGTTGGTATGAGATTTATCTGACGCTGAATTTATTATAGCCAAACCAAGCATATAAAGTTATCATGGCATTTACTCCTTTTGTGGCTATTAAAGCTTTTCCTCGCAAGTTGACTTTCCTTTTACCGCACCAAAATCACATAGTTTGAACAAAAGGTTTATGTTTACTTTTTTTTATTGGGTCTCATATCAATAAAATGAGATGTTAAGAGGCTTTTTAAAAAAAGAACACATGTTGTGTATAGGAAATGTCAATAAAAGCCAATTTTTATTGAGTGAGGCTCTGTCTAATAAACATCCTACTTAACTTTTTTCATCTGTTAAGGATTTATTGAGCATTTACTATGAGCTTAAAATAGTCTTAGAAAATGAGCATAGAAGAATTAGCTATAATCCCTGGTTTCAGACAGTTTACAGACTTGATTTTTACACTAAGGCCTTTGAAACTGTAACCAATACAGAATGGTACATGACTGAGTTCAAAGTCATGTAGTTTGTACTGCACTATCAATGACGGGGAAGAGAGAGGCAGCTAGGAATGGTGTTACGGGTAGGAGAGATTTAACTTAGTTTTTCAACATGTGTCTTTAGTGGTAGGTGTTTAAGTTGCATTAGCTGTGATTTTCAGCCTTGCGATTTATGCCTCCAAGTGGGACCCTGAAGGTGCCCCTCGGCTGTATTTTCCAGTCCTTAATGTCTCACTAGGCCCTGCTTTTGCTCACGATCATGTTCCCATGGGAAGTAATGACACAGGGATGCAAAAACTCCCACTTTCCTTTGAGATAAAACAACAGTGTTGCCAAGTCCTATTAAAACTTGGAAGTTAGTGCGACATTTCTGCAAATGTGTTTACTTGGAGTTTGGAGAACAAGGAGGGCAGTTAATTATAGCAGCATCACCAGATTGAGAACACCCATCTAGCTAAGGCGGCATCGGGAGAGAATGTACCATCTGCTAGGTCCCTGAGTTCTACAGAGGGCTCTGATAATGTCAGACATGCACAGTAATAGAAACTCTGCCTGGTTTTGAATTCCGGCTCTATTTGTTTTATGACCTTGAACAGTTTCTTAATCTCTGTGCTTTAGTTATATCCTCTAAAGTGAGGATCATATTAGTACTGGAGTTAGAGGGTTACTGTGAAGATTAAATGAGTTGATTCACATGGGAAGTGCTTGACTATTACCTCTTGTGATCACTACTGCATGATGAGTGCACGTAGTAGATGCTAAGTGGACATTTGTTGAGTTTGGAGCTATATGGTAGACATTTCTGAAGGTGCAAATTCAGACCACAGCCAGAAACAGAGGGTGTTTATTGTATGAGTCACACATCAGTGTTTTTTACATGCTTTCCCAAATGTAGAATAGCCCAGCCTGGGAACAAGTACAAAGAATATATCTTTGCCTCCTGCCTCCGACCTAGCTACTCAAGGAGCCTTTGTGACTGTAAGAGCCGGGTATAAGAGGCAGGTATAGCCACCCCGTTTTAGAGGATCTTAGAGGTTGTCCCTTTGCCTGGGGTCAAAAAGGAATCTTATTGGCAGAAGACTAGAAATCAGTGTCTTAGGTCCTCAGCCCACCCAGTTCTGGTCTCTTCTCTGCTGCCTCCCTGTCGCCAACATAGCTTAGGAAAGGTGCTGACGACAGCTGTGAATAAGTGTTGGCTCATTTAGGGCCTGAGGTCCCCTTTTCAGAAAGCATTTATATCTTAATCATCTATAACGTTGAAGAAAGTGGTACGAATATTATAAAAAAAATGAGACAGGTGAAGGTGGCTTTGTGCAGAGTTGCCTAAATGACAGACATGTTGAAGGCAGCATCTATTTCCGTATGTTTGACCTCTCCCACTAGATGGTCAGCCCATTGAGGGCCAGGGCCAACTGTCCCTTCATCCATGACTATCCTCAGAGGCTAGCCCCATGCCTGGACAGTGCTACGTACACATCCTTGAATGACTGAGTGAATGAATACATTAACGTTACAAGGAATGATGAGATTTTTTTTTTTTTTTTAGGCGAGGCAGCCCTTGGTTGACCTCACAGATTGCAAGGACCTTGTCAGCTTACAATCCCTTATTATTATTATTATTATTGATTTTTTTTACGCCTACAGCACCTGGTCTTCCTAGGTGGTCTCCCATCCAAGTAAGTACTAACCAGGCCCGACCCTGCTTAGCTTCCGAGATCAGATGGAGTCAAGCTTGTTCAGGGTAGCATGGCTGTAGACTAAGTCATGATGAGATTTGACTTAAATCTTTTAGATCTTTCAGAATTTCTGTTGCTGTCTTCGTCTGCCTCTTTTTTCTAGTGGAGAGGTAGCAAGACTTCTTTAAAAACCAGAGCTTACCTGCACCTCCGCAAGAAGCTGCCATGGTTTGCACTGGTTCCCAGTTTGACTGGCTTAACTTCACTGATGTGTTACACAGCCATTTCTGGCAGCTCTAACTAACTCTACGAATTTGCTCTTTTAAATGGCACCTGAAGGGAACATGGGCGGTCCTGGTCAGGAAATGATTGCCCTGTAGACACTGGCTTTGATGGGGGAGATTACAGTTTTAAAGAGGCTCGCCCTCCCTACCTCCCACACCCTTATTTTTTAAAGCTGAAGAACAGGTGTCAGAGAACAGGGAAGGTGCGGACCAAAGCTAGCCTCTGTATCACTTTTCACTCATTCTTAAAGAAACAGCACAAAGGGATAGGGAAAAAAAAAAAAACCAAAAAAACAATTGAATTTACCACAAAAGGCTGTGCTTTCACTGGTATGTCCTTTGAGACCGGGTCCAGTTGCTACTCTCATTGTCTCTGAAGTTCTTGATGCCTGACTTCCTACATCAACTTCACTTCATCTTTTCTAAGTGAAGCTGGGGTGGGTGTGCCCGGAAAAAGCAATTATGCTCTTTATGCTAGAATACTCTATCTTCTCAGGAGAAAGCTTGCATTTCAATCAGTTTTTGTGTCAGTGCAGCTAGCTCGGCTCTTGAAACTTACTACTCCCCTGCCCAGCAGGACCCTCACCGCTTTTGTGCGTTAGAGCATCTGCCTGCACCGGGGCTCGCAGAATATCCAGAGAACAAAGATCTGTCTCCATTTTGTCTGTTTGTTACTTTCATTTGGGGGAATGAAAAGAGTAAACAGCTATAACATCTGCAGCTTCTCTTCTGCCAAGCTTGGATCTTTCTTTTCCATGAAGCCATTTACCAATTTTAAAGGTTTATCAACAGTTTCCATTCATTCAACAAATACTTGTGAGCTTGTTGTAC
>CM053504.1:79423353-79467181 GCA_028627145.1 Eidolon dupreanum | reverse complement strand
GCCAAAGTGGTACCCAGGCTCGTCGTGTTGACTGGGGGCGAGCGCGTAAGAACATCGTGGCTCTTCCTCCTGCCTAAGCCTTGGAGCACGCGAACCTCTGCCGCTGTTGCAACTTTTCTGGTAGTAGTGACCCTTGCCGTGTGTGTGATCTGGCAGTTTCCACAGGCCCTGCATACTTTTCGTATTGAACTGTCACAGTTGCTGGCTCATGTCACCTCACGCAGAATATCACTTGCTTCCAGCTTTCACAAAAACAGAGAACTTTCATAGCATGCCATGAAAATATTGGTGCTTTTTCTAAGAGGACACTAATCCCGCTGAGCGCAGTCTGCTTCATTCGCTTCTCCGTCCCCTGACGTCACCTCCAGCGTGTTTGCTGCAGCGTTTTGCACATGACGAATCCTTCACATGTCGGTAAACTTGACGGATTTACTCCAGCCCCCACAGTGTTCCTGCTCAGTTGAAGCCGTGTCCCTCCAGCTGACAGTGACAGCCATGAAGCAAATAGATGTTCACTGAGCCTATTTGCTCTGAGTCCTGCGGAGTGATACGCTTTCCACGGGGTGGGGGGTGGGGGGTGGGGGGTGGGGGGTGGGGGGTGGGGGGTGGGGGGTGGGGGGTGGGGAACCTTCACCAGGGAGAGCTCAGCCTGGAGCATATAAATGAGCTCCTATAAATGAGACCTAAGAACATCGTGGCTCTTGCCTGGAATGCTTCTTCACATCTAGAGGTTAGCTTTTATTTTGCCTTCGGGAGACAATCAAATATTTTCCTGTTGTCTACGCATAGTGAACTGATAACCAAGTATTTCCATGAGATTGAGGTGTTTGCCATCGGCTGTATAAAATAGAAGCATATCTGGATAAATTGGTGGTTAAAATGATGTGGCAGACCCCGAATTTTCACATTAGCTTCATCTAGTAAGCTTGACAATGATTATCCAACACTTATTTAGAATAGGATAAAAAAAAAATCTGATGGGTTCTTTCCTATGATTATCAGCCATCTGGTCTGGCATTTTAGTTGCTCTTAAGCATTGTGGGCCTTTAATACTAAGAAACTGAGCAGAAGTCAACTCATTTTCTGTACCATAACCAATAAAATCAGGTTTAAAGTGCTGAGTGAGGGAACATCCTCTGTAGCTAATGAGATACAGTTGCTGGCTTGTGAACAGAGATCTCTCTTCGTGTCCTTGTGAGTGAGCTTCTGTCTTAGGGGGAGCACTCTGGTTGAATGGGGCACGGGCTTTCATGTGGTCGCAGACGAGGAGAATGCCAGCTGATGTGCACATAACTGCTCTGGCCTTTGGTCACTCCCATGCAGAAACTGAAGGGAACGTTGTAGTGAGAGCTGATTTGCAGTCAAGGCTGACTTTTGACGCTGGACACACCCACGTCAATGCAATCCCGAAGGGAGGAAGCCAGCCGGAGGGTGTTTAAGAATGCAGACCCTGCTCCTCTTGTTTCTTATGACTCACTCTGCTCACACCTCAGCTCACCCCTTAAATGTTGGTGGTATTTTTTTTTTGCTTTTGTTTTTTCCAGATCACTAGAGGGCCAGTAGTTCTTGAAGAGGAGTGAGTGTTTAATTGTGGCAGCCTTGTTTAAAGGCCGGGAGTGGAGCTGCCCAGAGGGTTTACACTGAAGCCGTGTTTGCAGAATATGCCGTTTTTTCCATTTAATACTGTTTGTTTATTGGGCGTGTCTTACGGGGGCGGGGGTTAATGCTCAGGGTTCTTAACAGGGGGTCTCTTCTCCTCCGTCTCTGCCCCTCCATCACCCAGAGTAACCTCATTTCTTGCATTTTACTTTATCCTCAACTGTCAAATGTATATGGACCGTTGTTTTCCTTTCTCCAGAGCTCCAGTTGCCTGCCGCATCATCTCCCTTGAGGCCTAGTGGCTCCACGCTTTGTCTCAAGCAGAAGTCACTTCTCTGGCCATGTGCTCCCTCCCCCCCGCCCCACCCAACCCCTGTGTTCTGGATCTTGGTTAGTGGCTTCACCAGCTTCCCAATCTCCTAAACTGGAATCATGGGAGTTACTTCTTATTTCTTCCCCGCTTTTCAGAAATTCTCCAGGGTTACTCACTTGGTACCAAGGCCTGTCCCGTCTGCCTCATGAGCGTCTTTAGGAACTAGACCTTTTCTGTCCATTCCCATTGCCATTCAGCTCATCTCTTGCCCTAAATAACGTCCTCTGGTGGCAGCTTCTGAACTGTCCTCCCCCTGACTCTCCCATCGCCGACTGTCCTATTCCTAAGTCAGCCAAGTTGGAGGCATGCAGGTCTGCTTGTCTTGGCTGCGCACGGATGTCCTCTGCGCTTGGCGACCCGCTGTCACTAACCCACAGCTCCTGCTCTTCCACCATCCCTTTCCCAAATCCCAGCCTCACCGAACTGTGCCGCATCACCGAAGACTTTGTCACCCAATTCAGGACACTTCTGAGAATGAAAGAGGCTCATTAATAAATCCACGAATGTAATAGGCAAACATGGGAACTGTCGCAGGCAAATCAGGACATATATTCATTCACTCGATGTTGCTTCTTCCTTTGGAATGCCCTTCCCACTCTCCCAGCAAATTCCATCGTCATCCCTAAAACTCAGCTCAGCTGTCATCTGCTCTCTGCATCCTTCCTGGACCACTCCAGAGAGAGACTCTGGTTTCCTCCTCTGCACTTGACGTCACTTTTTCATGCCGTCGCTAAAGCGCGTGTGCCCTCTACTTCCCACAAAGGGGCTTTCCCTATGACGGTGGGCTCTGTGACACCGAGAACAATATCCTGTCCTTCTTTGTACCCCTAGCACCATGCCCGGTTCCTGGCTCATGGGAAATATTCAGTCAACCTTTAATTTGTCTTCATTTTTTAAAAATTAAGCACGTTGGACTTGGAGCCATTCTGTAGGTGGTGTTCTGCTGTCATATACGAGTACTTTAGAGATGTTGCTTCAGAGATGTTGCATTTTTCTTTTTTTTAACACATCGAAGGCAAGCCCTTCCACCAGCACAATGATTACTACTGGCTTTATTGTGATACTGGCTTTATTGTGATGGTTTGGAATGGAACCCACAATATCTCCGAGGTGTGCCTATACCTTTAATATATGTGACCTGGTTTAATTATCCCCAAACTTGCCTCAGGGCTCTCGCATTTACTCTGCCTGCTAGCTCACCCTCCCCTTCACCTGGCTGACTCCAGCCTGTGCTTGGATACTGACTTAACTCTCAACTGCCATCATCCTCCTGAACCTGCTGTCAGATTATGGTCACCTTTCATACCTCCTGTGTCTTCTACGCCATTCAGTTATATCTTGTGGTTATATATGTGGGAGATTATTAGTTTAATTCCCCACCCCACAACTATTAGCACGATAGTGAAGGAACCTGTCTGTTCTGGTCGCTTTCCTACCTCAGTGGCTGGTACTGAGGAGATGCTCAATCAGTCTTTAGGGAATGAATAAAGTACAGTCAGTCCTCGTTATCTGTGGAGTATGTATTTGCAAATTTACTTATTAACATTTATCTGTAGCCCCAAAATCAGTACTCAAAGGACTTTTGTGGTTATTCAGACACACGCACAGCAGTGAAAAATCTAAGTGTCCTGATGTGTGTATTTCTAGCCGAGGCTAAACAGGGCAAGACTCTGCTTTGTTTCAGTTTTCATACTGTAGACACGTGTCTTACTTGTGGTCCTTTTAGCGCCAAGGTTTTGGCATTTTTGTTTTTTTGTTGGCGATTTCACGGTTTAAAAGGGCCCCCAAGCACGATGCTGAAGTGCTGTTTGGTGTTCTAAGCACAAGAAGCCTGTGATGTGTCTTTCAGAGAAAATACATGTGTTTGATAAGCTTTGTTCAAGGATGTTAGTGCTGTCGATTGAATGGCAATGAATCAAACATGTTTATTAAATAAGGGGTCTCGAAGCAGAAACACACATAAAACAAGGTGACGTATTGATCACTTGGCTAAAACGTGACCAGAGGCTCTCAGAAGCCTAGCTCTGTTTTCCCCCTAGGAGTCATGGTCCGTGTTAGTTAATTTGGTATTTGTGGCGAACTTACAGAACATAACTACCGTGAATAATGGGAATCGACTGTACTCACCCTATGTCTTTAATTGTGGACGCTAAAGCACCAAGGATTTCAACATCGTGCATGGAAGTGCAGACAGCTAGTGAGTACAGGACTCGAAGCTTCATTTGTTTGACAAATATTTACTGAGCCCCTCCTCTGAGTCAGCAGTTGTGTACATTTGACCCTCTAGGTCTTTAACCCCAAAACCAATGAATGTGAATAAAGTGTCCTGACTTCTTCAGTAAGTTATTATAAACAAATAAGCTGAGTTGCAGAAATCAACCAAACTCCTTTTGAGATAGATTGAAAATATTTGCTGTGTGTTTCTGGTCTCCAGTTTGCAGGTCCACAGAGACACCCTTTAGATGACTGAGATGTTTGTTTAAGTTGCAAAATTTTCCAGATGAAGTCCACAATGGGGATACGTTAGCGGTATAGTGTTGGAAAATCTCCAGGGAAAATAGCTTTGGTCAGGGAGGAAAAAATTCACATCAAAAAAAAAAAAAAAATCCGTGATCAAGTAGTCATGGGTGGAAATAATTTACAAAGATGTATTTATTTATACATTTCCACTGAGTCCCAAAGTCTGCCAGGATTGAGATGTCTGGGGGGGAAAAAAAAGCATTTGTAAATCTGGTTGGCCCTGGAATTATGAAGTTATTCCAGTGAGGGAATAGTTCCAGCTGAATATTTCCATGGATCTAATTTTCTGAGCATTTTGGGAGGAATTTTTGGATTACTTCACATCTTTGAAAGTCAGATTGTGTTGGGTTTTCATTTCTTGCTTATAGAGGCAGAACATGGGGACAGTGTCTTTAACTTAGGTTTTTAAAGCTTATTCTCTGTGGGGATCCAGGCGCTGATACGGTGATGACGGAAATATCCGTTGGTTGAGCCTTTCAGGCCTGAGCGTCACGTCTCATCATGGAACGTGGTAACTCACATGAAGGGTAGATGCTGTAGGTAATGTTCGAGTGCTCTGTGCCAGGCGCTGTTGTGCCTTCTCTATGTGTCTTAACTCACTGAATCCTCACAGTAGCCATACGAGGTCAGTGATATTGCCATCCATGTTTTACAGATGAGTCAACGGTGACACCGAAGTTAGGTACTCTGCCTGAAGTTGCACGGCTTCTGTGTGTCAGAGTCGTTTCCACATCGAGCCATCTGCCTTCACGGCCAATGCTCTTAGACGCTCTGATGTGTTGCCTCCAGTAGCTGTAATGTGGCCTCCTTACAATCACGTTGTATAGGGCCTTTCATGCGTTATTATTTCTTATTTTGTGAGCCTTTTTCTTTTAAAAAATAGTTTATGTTAAGTCTCAATATTAGTGTCAACCTTCTTAATGCTCAAAGAACCTGAAGAATCGATGAAAGCAGTCGTCTGTTGAAAGCACGCCAGGTCTGAGGGTTAGGTGCACCTGGTACATGCAGACTGGCCCATCAGGTAGGATGGAAATGCCGGAGATGGTGTTGCCTTTGGGGTCTGCATTCTCTCTCTCCTTTCTTCCTTTCAGTACTTCTGAGTTCACCAACCTTGGTGTTCCCTGGCTGGTCTGCACTCCCCCCCCCCGCCCCCCAAGAAATACCTCTCAGTCCCAGGTGTACCTTGAAGGCGTAACACCTTCCCCTTCATTCACATTCAAACCTGTCTCGGGTCCTGTTCCCTTGGGTGTTTGTCTGGGTAGCTGGGCTAAATCTGAAGCGCTTGGTGTTGTAACATAGGGATGTGATTGGTGGCTTTTGAGAGTAATACCTTTTCCAAAACAATTTATTTTTTCTTTTGAATATAATTTCATTTTTATACAGGACTGCTAGAGATAATGGGACCAAGGAAATAGAAAGTCCAAGCTAGAATTTCAGGTCGTGCAAGACAAGGGGTAGAGACATTTGGGGGCCCAGGCCTGTCCCTTCCATTGCCCCCCAGGGAAGGATCTGTGAAGCCAGTAAATTGTTTGAGACCCTAGATTTATCTTCCCAGTTGTATTCGTTTTTTTTGTTTGTTTGTTTTGTTTTTTCCCTTTCAGAATCTCTGGGCTTAGCTAATGACAGATTACAATGGTGGCCTCTGGGTGCTAAGCACCATGCGATGTATGCTTTGGGTCCTCCTTACACTGTAACTAAAATTTATGGTTACATTTTAGTATAAAGTAATCCTGAGTGGGCAACGGTTTCCCTAGTTAAAGGGAGCCTGTGAAATTAGCATTTGGTATATAAGGAACTTTGTTCTTTAGACAGAATAATAAGTCTTGTGTTTACGACTCCATCTGATCTCTTAAAATATATTGGTTAGCTGGGTAATTGCCCATTGGCTGCACGTGCAAATAATTAGGCCCAGCTGCCATTCCTGACCATCAAGAAATAAAACTAATGACCCAGAATTCATGTCCTCAGTGGCATCCTTCAATTCTCCTTTTAAGACCAATTTAAAGCAGTGGCTCTCTGAAAGATAAAATAACCTCCTTCCATATACTGAAACGTAATAATTACCAAATACCAAAGAAAATAATTTAGTCTCTAAGTAGTTAGTCATTCTGCTAAGATTTAATAGAACTTAAAATCATCCTTTAAATGCTGTACGGTGAAATGAACCACAATCACGATTGCTTCGTATGGTCTTAAAAATTCTTCTCTACTGTTTAAAAATAGTGCAAAATATATAATTGACTTTCTTTTGTCATTCAGTATGAGACAATTTCAGTCACCTATTGTGTCCTCCAGAATCCTAACCCTAGCCTACTGAAATCTTCTCTCATTCACTTGAAATGGATCCCATCGCAAATCTAATTGTAAAATCAGCGTGCAAGTTCACGTCTTTGAGAATGGTCCTCAGTCTTTTAAAAAGATAGCCAGCTAGAACTGATATTTAAGGTATCTCATCTTTCCTGCCTTTTCTTCCACCCCTCCCACCCACTATGTTGCATAATCCAGGGACCACATTTAAAGTAGAGTCAACATTTGGAGTAAATCATTAGACCAGATTGTTCACAGGTTTGTGAAAACATCCAGACTTGCTGTCAGGCTTCAAAAAAAAAAAAAAAAAAGTAAACATGGTGTTCTTCTTTGCTTTCTGAGTGATGTTGCATCTATTTTGGGCATGTGCAGATGGGGCTTTAATGTCCGATGGCTAAGTGACAGTCGTTGGGAGGCTGGGTACAGTGACCTCATGTGGAGATGGTCTTTAGCCAACAACTCTGGCCCATGGGTGCTCTGCACTCCCACTAGCCTTTCGTGGGATGTTTTGACCCTGAGGAATCATCCTCTATCCTCAGGGGTTGGCAAACGGCTCTGGCTGCTGCCTGTTTTTGTAAATAAAGTTTTATTGGAACATAACCACATGCATTTCTTTACATGTTGTTTACAGTTGCTTTCCTGCTACAGCAGAATTGAGTAGTTGCGACAGACACTGTGGCCCGTAAAGCCAAAAGGATTTGCTATCTGACCCTTTGTTGAAACCTGTCTCCTGTCACTCATGGCACTCACCTTCTCTCTGCTCGGTGGTTCAGCACCGTCTCCCTGATTTCCCTCACTGCTTCCAGTGGGTTACAGGTCCTGCGAAGCTACACCCGGGGACTGGCTCTTGTGCTCATTGTAGTCGCAGACTTTGTCCTTGGATTTTTGTCGAATGGAGTCCATCGATATCATAGCCAACAAACTAACATTATCTACAAGTCCGAAACGGAATTTTAGAACCAGAAGAGACCAGCCCTTTATGGTCAAGCTCTCTCTTTATTCCGATGACAATGTTGAGACCCTAGGAGGCTGAGGGGACTGCCTGTGGTCACATGTCCCGGGAATGGTCATCAGGGTCCACTCGGGCCTCTTGGACCTGGTTCCAGTTCTTTTCCTACAGGTACCACATTGCCGAACATACACACATGTCCAAATGAAATGAAACATGCTGTGAGCATTTGCACATGAACGTCCTCTTCCTTCTTCATTTCTGCCATGTGTGGCTGTATCAGACTGGCCACAGAAAGATGACTTATGCTCAGAAGAAAAATCCTGCTAGTGCTAGATGTGTGCAGTGTTTTTCTTTTTCACTGTTTATTCAATCAGTACTCAGCTATCAAACAGAATAAAATGTGTTTTTAACCCTTCTGTCAGTAATTATAATGCTAACCACTTTTTCCAGCCTAGTTTTAAACCGTGGAATTATGTTGCTTTCCTTCTTTAACATGCTATTTTAGCAATGCCAAAAGTCTTCCGGCCACATATATAACCTCTAGAATCAGCAGTTCTGTGTGTTAATGTTCCTTATTGCGCTGGCATTTTTGCTTAAGATATGCCTATTGTAAGTATTTAAATTTTGTAAATAACATGGCCATCAAATAATCTACTGCTAATATGATTTCCTATTTTCTCATCAGAGGGATCGATATTAAATTGGAGAGTAATTTATATTTACAGTTATATTTGGTTTGGAATTATAATAGATTAGCCTAGTGAAAAGCAGTACTATGCCTACTTCTGAATTTTTTCACTCTCCACTGTCAGCATGGGACCCCTTACTCTGTGAGGAGCATAGAGCAGCACTGACATTGAAAATGGATTTGGAGCTTATCGGATGACCTTGGGCAATTTTCTGAACTTGTCTGAGCTTTAGATTCCTTATCTAGAAGGTGGAACTAATGGTACTAATCTCATAGGATTGTGGTGAGGGGAAAACTGGCAGAAATGAGTGAAAAGCACATAGAACTGTGTTTAGCATAGTATAACCACTCCAAATAGAAGCCTTTTAAACTATGTGATTTGTTAATGGTTTTCTATGTAGATAGTGATGAGCCCTCAAATATATTGATTTTATTAAGCAGGTAGGTAGACTTAAAAAAAAAAAAAAGGGTGACCAATTTAAGTTTTGCCTTGATTGGATGTGAAGAGTTTTGATATCTCATGCCTTCCTTGAAATAGTGACCCTCAGCTGTGCTCAGAGTGTCTGTGGAAGGCTAGTTTGGTTCTCACCAGACCCCTGGGGACAGAAGGGATGTTTGCCAGCTCTGTGGGGTTGGGGACAAGAGCAGTGTCATGCCTTGAGAGAGCTGGAGGAAAGGGTAAGATGCCAGTGGGAATGTTTTTTTTCCAGGCTTATGCCACAAATCTACATGATGACTTTCTGAAGTATGGTGAGAGAGTGGCTGGGAAGTGAAATAGAACAGTTAGACGCTGCTTCCTTTTAAGAGAGTTGTACATAAAAGTACCTTTACATTGGGTCCAGCATCAAACTGTGCTGGAACCGAGATTCCCTTCCGCACCTGGAGAAACGTCTTTCTCACTTGGTTGGGAGTCAGAGTGGGATGGTAGAGGCAGCTTCTGTTTGTCCTTTTCCTCTTTAACCTATTGTCACCAAATGTTATTTTCATGGGCCCGAGCTTTATTAGGGGATTAGAGCATTTTATTCTGGGCTATAGAGTTCACATTTTAAAAGTCAAAAGGGAGTCTGTCTTGTGTTAGCTTTGCAGATCATAGAAACAAAGGATGGAGAAAGAGCCTATGGAAGGAACTCTTATCATTATCCTTCAGAGTCAGGACAGACTCCTGCCTACATGACAGAGAGACCCGTCACTGCTGATTGGCAGCATCTGTTGACAGAAATTCATTTGAGGCCCTCGTGACTTTTTCAAACCCACCAGTGATGGAAGAGGGCTGAGTTTTCTTTGATTCCAAGGCTGACTCCTGAGAAAAAGCACGTTACATAAAATCATAGCACTGGCTTTTCACTTTGTTTCCCAGAGCTGAAATTGACATGAACTACAAGGTGAGGTCCTGTGTCTTGGACTTGAGTCTGAAGACACGTGGCGATGTCACTAGCAATGCTCTGAATTATGCACTTCCTACCCCCACCCCCTTTTCCCCCCGAGGGTCTTGCCAAGAAAAATGCAGTACTTAGAGCTGCAGAAGGTGAATCCAGTCTCCATCAATCACTCTCTATCTCAGAAAAGATCCTGGGTAAGGTATGCCAAGCCATAACTAACACATTCTTTGATTCTCAGAAAAAAAAATAAACAGAGAAATCTCCATTTAGTTCTATGAAGGAGTGTCAGCCGAGTCACTTTACTTAAACCCAGTGCAAAGGAAAAAAACCAGCATTGAGCATGCACTTTTGGCAAAGCCTGTCTTGAAAAGGTTGTGGCAGGTTTTCACTCGGAAACACTTGATCACGTTTTCTAGCAAGGCAGTGTGATACCTGCAGCACATCTCAGTGCTGGCAGCATCTGTCCCTCGATTTGCTTCATTGTCCAAAGAAGAATGATCTAAGCAGCCCAAACGTTCCCTCCCTTGTCTTTCTGTAGCCTGGGCTTGCCTGCTTCTCCTCATGCCTTTGGCAAAATGGAATCGGGTAAGAAGTCGTCCCCATTTTGGGTGATGTTAAGAAATTCCACCCAATATCCAGATTCATTAGCTGGCGATGGAGTCAAAACAGCCCATTCTTTTTTAAATTGAACTATAGTTGCCATACAGTATCCTAGTAGTTTCAGGTGATTTGATATTCATATGCATATGATAAGTCTAGGTACCAACTGTCACCATGCAAAGTTATTACGGTATTACTGACTGTACTCCCTAGACTGTACATTACATCCCATGACTTACTTTATAATTGGAAGTCTGTACCTTTTAATCCCCTTCAGCTATTTCGTGCCCAGCCCCTCCTCTCTGGCAACCACCAGTTTCCTGTATCTATGAGTCAGTTTTTGTTTTGTTTATTTATTGTTTCATTTTTTTTTTTAGATTCCACATATAAGTGAAACTATACAATATTTGTCTTTGTCTGACTTATTTCACTTAGCATAATACCCTCTAGGTCCATCCGTGCTGTTGCAATTCTTAGTAAACTCTCAGAACAATTGCATTGACTTTCTAGTATTGTACTTTCTCTAGCTACACGAGTCTTTTTCTTTCTTGAGGTTCTGTGGCTGCTCCTGTCACAGGAAGAGAACCATTGTTTCCTTATAATTCATTCATGCCTGCTGCTTCCTGACCACAGAGCACTATCTCAATTTCCGACATCACAGTCACTTTCCCAGGTGCAGTGTGGTCGAGGGGCGGGGGGTGGGGAGGGAGGGCGGGTGATGGGAGTATGTTTTCAGGTGGGACCTGTGAGGCAGTGACAGTGGAAGTACTCGTAATAAAGATGCTCAGCAGCCAGAGGAGCAGCTGTAACGTCCAAGCAGAGCATGAGCTGGAGGGCAAAGTGTGGTTTTAGAATGTTTTGGGAGCCTTCCCAGAGTATCAGAAATGCTTGAACATTCAAATTCCAGCTGGGATAATAACTTCAGAGGAAATTGCACTTAGCGTAAGCTGGTGCTGAAGTTTTCGAACACGATTATCCCTTTCACTAAAAGGATCAGGCACCTTGTCACATGTCAGAGGCTTCTGAACCCAGTCAGGAGGTTTCCTATGGAATAACACAAGCTAAGGAGTGTCTACTCGGAGGAGCCTGGGGAGGAGCGGGGTGCTTCGTGGGGGTCTTGGAGCCTGTGTTTTGACTGAGCAGAGAGCTTGGCCTCTGCTCTGTGTGTGGCTGGGCTTGGTCCCTTCTCATCCCGCTAAACGTGGTCTCTAGGCAGAGGCGACCCCAGACACTCTTAGCCTCTACTGCTGTGCGTCTGTCTGGTTTTTCTAAAGACAGGTCCTCTTAGATAATTTTCTGGGAATTCTTTTGATTCTGGAGGCAGAAGCCTTTCTCTGAAAAGTAGTGTCATGGATTCTGCCATATTTCAAATCACCTGTATGGCCCTAAACTGGGAAGAAAGGGCTATGGGAGGTGGCTCCCCAGTTGGTGGGTAACCAGGGCCACACTCCCTCTCAAACTGGTACCACAACAAGCAGACATAGCCTGCCCTAGCCCCTTTTCCATGTGCCTCTCAAAGCTACTCTTTCATGGACATTTCCTGCCATCAGGGACCACAGAGCTCTGAGCTCCTTGACAGTGGCCTTGACTTCGTCACTCTCGGAGCTCCCGTACCCGGAACGGAGTTGCCTGGCCCACCACGCACGTGCCCCTGCAGGCTGAGGTTGATGAGCCTCCAGCCCCTCACTTTTTTCTGTCATGAGAAGGGATGGAGGGTTTTTGTTTCATTAAAATCCAACAGTAGCTGAGGTGGTTGAGAGTGCGCACTTGGGACCAGAGAGTACGGGTACAGGTTGCGTTCATACTCTGCTGTTCAGCAGTTACAGGGGTGGTGGGGCCCTTAACCTCTCGGAGGCCCAGATTCCCCATCTGGAAAATGATTGTCAGGAGGGTGAAGCAAGCTCATGTGTGTAAAAGCCTGTCATGTGTTACCGAAGCGCTCTATTAACAGTAGCTGCTATCTTGCATAAAGCCTTAACTTATAAATGGCTCTCATTTTGGTGAATTGGAGGAGCACTGGTTGTAGATTTTGCCTTGCATTTCAGTATGTCAGCTGTTGAAAGCAGACTGTCTCAGGCTGCTGCATGTGTGGATCATATCTTCTGGGCTTGTGTAGCTGAGGAAGGTGTAGGAGGGAACGAGCCCAGAGTCATTACCACCCAGTTCAAGGGGGAAGTACACAGATCTGATTTTGTGAGGCCCAGCTGCCCAGGTCTCCAAGCATTTATACCCCTAAGTCTTCAAGACAACCAGCCGGTTCTGTCCAATTCTGTTCTCTGCATCACTGGATCCAGGGACATGGGAAACGTGAGCGGCGGCACCAGCTGCTTCCCAAGTGCTGAGCAGGCTTCGAACTTGTCCATTTGCCCAGGGAGCTGTTCTCTGTCAGGGCCCACGGCTCGTTATGTCGTATGGGGACAAGGATCAGCCTGGGCTTTTCCTTGTGCCTTTTGTTTGCCTTCCTCTGCCTGTGCTCTGTTCTTTGTCATGTAGTTCATTTTCTGTAGGAATTTGCTTATATTTGTTCTTATGTAGTAGCTTTCTGGAATAGTCTGGAGAGGAGAGAGTATGCAAAGTTCAAAATGTTTTTCTGTCTTTGGGAATGACTTTGTATAACCCCTAATTCATTCAGCCTCATTTTCTCTCTTTCTCTCCTTTTCTCTTTCACACACACGATGAGAACACTTTTAAAGTAATTTTTATTCATTTAAAACTTTAGGGTCAAAAGCCTTATTTTCTTATTTATTCAGAACCAAATTTATATTTAATTTATTCCATGGAAACAATTAAAATGTGTACGAAATAATTGAAAATCGCAACAATTCTGACCTTCGTCACAAGAACCAGTTGAAAACTGATTTGTGAATAAGTTGGAGGTCACTATTCCTAGTTGCAAGGACAGGTTTGTAATACAAGGCATGCATTTACTTCTCTGACTTTGGACGCAATTATGCAAAGTGGCCAGAATTTTTTAAAGTGGAAATGGACACAGAGTTTTTTGCTAACCTGGTTGGTAGAAGCAAGCCTTGCAGACTATTTAGTCATTACAGAACCAGATCACAAAAGCAAAATAGTCATTGTCAAAAACTTGGAAAATATGGAAAACGATTAAGGTATGAAAATAATTCAATCATAACTGCTTTGGACAGAAGCAGCATTATTGTTTTAGTGCATATCCTTCCTTTTTTTTCTGCATATATATCTGTATATGCATTTTTTACGATTTGTATGTATTGTTAATCGTATGCTTTTCATATGTGTGACTATTTCCCATGTCATTACTTATACAGCCATTTATATAATATGGAATAACATTTAGGGATGACTTTTAACTTCATTTTATTTTGAACATCGTAGGGCTGAGTTTGTTCTGTTACTGAATACGTGGAAGATATTTTTAGGCAGAAAGGAAACCAAATGTAAATAGGGATTAAAGGAAAAGTCTGGGAAACTGCTACTAAGGGTTGTTTTTTTTTTTTTTTTTTTTTTTTAAGAATCTAGCATTAGCATCAACTTTTTGCTTTAGTCATTATTTCTATTATTAGATAAGAATCAACGCAGCAAATTCCTTCTGGAATTCATGCTCCCAGCCTGTTGCAGGACCAGAGCCTATTGGCACTGTTTTGCTCAGGCCCGTGTTCCCTAGCGTTTGATTAGGGAGTAACATGGACTCAGATTGACTTCAGGGGAGGAAATGCTGCAGGAATCTGGTCATCGTCTTAGGTTCTTCGGACTTCAAGTGGTGCTGGTGGTCCCCACTGACAGCTCGGCTGATGGGTAAAGCGTGTGGGTCAGCACTTCATCAGTGACAGGGGCTCACTGCACACCAGGCCCGCATCAGGAAGAACAGTTTTGAAATTGCTGGACAAGTTCAATCAAAAACCTGCTGAGAGATTTTGTGAGGGGTGTTTATGTCCTTTGGGCAGCTATTCTTAAACAATTAGTTAACCATTGGGGTCCTTCTCAGGTCAGCCCCACCCTGCTCCCATCCCTAGGTCCATATCTGGCCCACAGAAAACTCGCTTCCTTGGCCCCAACACATTTTGAGAATGATCATCCATCTTAGCAGCCTTTTAAGCTTTTGCACTGTGACTCCAACACTAATCACTATGCCTTACAAACTCCAGTGACACACGTTATGCTTATGTTGTTCCCTGGAACCTCCCTCACCTCCCGCCCGCCCTGCCCACCACCACTTTGATCTGAGGCAAAGGGAGGGTGGACTCCGTTAGCTTCCTCCAAGGACATTCTCTATACTTCTTTTAAACTGCTGTCTTGTATGGGCAAAGCCAACTTGAGTCAGTTCCGCTTAGTATGTCTTGCTTAGGATGTCTGCAGCTTCCTTTAAAGAAGGGACTGTTGCCACAGACTATTTTGTCCTAGCTATGGACAGTCTGAGACAGAAAGTGTTCCATTTTAACATCTTAACCGAGATTACTCTTTCCAGATGGCCGAGAGTAGGGACCCCAGTAGGATGGGATGTGGGAGGGAAAGCCTTCAGACCGGGAGGAAGTGCTGTGGATACGCTTCTACGGGAATGATTCTGAAAGAAAATAGGTGATGTTTAAACCTGGCTCTGCTGTTTTCTCACTGAGAAGCAGGCGGGACTTGTCCAAGATCAGCATGAAATTTTCCGTGACCTATCACACTGCATGTGTTAACTATGCAGATGTGAAATCCTGGTTCTCAGAAGCCATATGTGGACTTGTGACATTCCCAGGATCTCTAAACCAACAGATGACTTACACTGGGAGCAAATGTAGCATTTTGATATAATGGGAATAATTTTTCATCATTATTGTTCATATCTAGTAGAAGAAGCAGAGAGACTTGAATGCAAGAATTTGAGTTATCTATTTTTTCACTGATACCTTGTGGGAAGCAGGAAAGTCTCTTTCTTTTGGGCTTGAATTCACTTGTAAATGATACTCTCATTTAGGAATTGGCAAAGATCTTCGTGTGTGTGTGTGTGTGTGTGTGTGTGCACGCGCGCGCGTGTGTGTGTGTAGGGGGTTATGTGTGTGTGGGGAGAGTGTCTTTCCTCCCCACCCCCAAGCAGAGAGTTAGTGATAATATGGAGGGAGAGATAAGAGGTATTAGGAAGCTATCTATACACGAAAACGTTTCCCCACACATTGTACCAATTAGAGATTCATTTTCATTTAACAAGCTTTGAAATGGCAAATGGTCCTTGAAAAGGATTAACCACATGGCCATTCAATTAGATAATCAAATCGTTTTCCTCTGAGAGTGGTGGTTCTAAAGAAATAGGACTAAGAAAAAGTGATTTTGGAGCATTCAACTCTTTACTTGAGGACAGGCTGAAATGGCTTGCTAGGACAGGGTCTCAGAGAGGTACTTTCTATAGCCAAAGAGCAGCAGTAGCAGAATTTATACCTTCAATCAACAGAGACCCCTCTGAGATAATCCAGTCGGTGTGTCTTAGATCATGTTCCATCAAACATGAATCCTGGGGGATGGCACAGGGGAGAGAGAAAGGGTCTCTGTTGCAATACGTTTGGCAAGTGCTACTTGTGTCTCTGATTTGGGCGTTCACAGACACATTAGTGTATTAAGGAGTCCAAGAAGTGCCATTTAGAAATTCCCTTAGCTGGATTAAAGAAGCATTTCCCTAAGTTATTTGACAGAAGAATGCCCTACACCCCAAGTGTTCACACTTGTGCATTTGGGATATTGAGTGTTCCACTCTCGGGAATGTTCTTAGCTTCCAAAGGAGCTACTGTGACTCAAGATGTGTTTCAGGCTCTGGTTAGATTGCTTTGAAACCAACGGAAAAATTTGCTCAAGGGGCTTCTATGGTGGTTTGTTTTCTTTACCTTAAGGGTCAGTTTGATATTAGAATCACATATTTAAGTTAAGGTCTGATGAAAATATAAACAGGATAAACAATAATAGGGGTAAATAACATGAAATTGGATAACTGGATACATAAAATGCACACAAAGATGTTTATAGATGCCTGAATACACAAATACAGCCTTTAAATGCAGCTTGAGAAAAAGGAGTTTCAGATAGGGCTTGATAATGACTCCATGAAAATAAATAACTGTTAAAACAGTCGAAGTCTTCTATTTTTAATACCCAGGTGTTTTATAACTGCTTTAAAACAGTTAAGTCAGAAGTCACGGCTCATCCCTGGCTTCGGTGTAACTGATTTTTTTTTTTGAAAACTATATTGACATTTAATAGCAAATAAAAGACATCTGGGAGGAGACAGAAAAAAAAGTCATGGTAAATTTTCAGTCTGGACTGGTGATACCCACCCCCACATCCATGCATGAGCTCACTACTTTTTTAAAGGATACCTTTTTTCCTAAATTGTTTTATCGTTGATATGCCTCCAATGACTTGCTGTATTTTTTCAACATTATGTTTTAAAAATCATTTCTTCATACGTAGCTGACTGATTTTCACTGCAGCATAGTCTTCCATTGTACGAAAATATCACGATTTATTTCTACTGGTGACCAACGTTTGGACCGTTCCCAGGTTTCACTGTTACAACGCTGCTGCTATGAACATTCTTATGGGTGTCTCCTGGTGTACAGGTGTAAGATTTTTAGAGGATGTCCCCAAGAGTGGCCCTGCAGAGCTGTGGGGAAAGGGGAATGCGTATTCAGCTTTCCTAGGGAATGCCTATTTTCCTCAGTGGTGGTATCAATTCACACTTCCACAGAAATGGATGAGGGCTTCCAGTTCACACCTTGGCATCGTCTGACCTTAAAATTTTTATCATGTGGATGTGAAATGGTGTCTTTGTGGTTTGAATTTGCATTTCTGATTCCTAACGAGGCTGAGCATCTCTCCATGAGTTATTGGGCGTTTATGTACCCTCCACAGTGAAATGCCCCTTTACTCACTTCTCTACCAGATTGTTTCTTTGACTAATTGATTCTTTATGGATTTTGAATACTCACACTTTGTCAATTTATATGCTGCAGAAACTTCTTATGGTGTCTTTTGATGAAAAGATATTCGTAATTTTAATGTAATTGAATTTTCTGTCGTTCTTTTTCTATGATTTGTATACAACTGATTGTCATCTAAAGTTTTACAGTTTTGCCTTCTCAAACCCACCTGGAATTGATTTTATGTATAGTGTGAGATAAAAATCCAAATGCGTTTTTCCTTCATGGAAAACCGGTTCTGCAAGTTTCATTTATTTAGTACTTCATCTGATCTTCCATGCTGTCACTCATAAATCACTTTCATATGTGCGTGCATCTGTTTTTGGAGTCTTGATTTTGTTTCATTCATCTATCTGCACCAATATCAAACTATTTTATTTACTATGGGTTCATATATCTTGATATCTGTTAGAAAATTTTCCCTACCTCGTTTTTCTTTGAAGACATTTTGGAGGTATTTCAGCTCTTTTTGACATCTGCATTTTATTTAAAATTCTAAAATCAGTTTAAATTCCACCAAAGAAAATTCTTCCAAAAATAATTGAATCTAAAGATCAAAAATTTTAAAAATGTTATTCCCAAATTAATGTTTTTATATCCATGAACATAGTATATTTATCCACTCTTAGGAGTTCTTTAATATCTTTCTATAAAAATTTCTAATTTTTTTTGTGAAAAGCTTGTAGGTCTTTTATTAGATTCATTCCAAATTTTTATTTTTATATTTTTTTGCAGTGTTTGTTTAGATGTTTTTACATGTGCTCTGTATCATTGTTTATATTTCTTATTGTATCTCTGAAGGAAAACAACTTTATCCCAGACTTTAAGAATTCCCACAGATAATATTGAATGACAACTCTAATAAAAAAAAAAAATCCCATAGAGGAAGATACAAGGGACAAGCACTCACAGTCAAAAATGACAAAACATACAAAGAACTTAGACAGAGTCAGGCTTGTCACACTTGGAAAATAAGAATGTTAAGTATTTTAAGAAGTGAGAGGCCTCTTTCTAAAACACAAATAATATTTATAGAGAAGCAAAACTGAGAATATTTACCACCAATAGTTCTTACTAAAAAAATTTCTAAAAGATACGCTTTGAACAAAGAATATCAGAAAATTTGTGATCCCATGTCCACATGCCTAGAACAGAGACCACTTGAAATGTATTGCTGTGTGCTTTTCATGCATACTGTTTAAGGGAAGGTCAGTGGTTAAAATTCACAAAGTGTTTCTTTTTTTTCTCTTCCTTACATAGTACCAAGATCAAAATTAATCTCTTTATTCTAAATGTTTTTTACCTTAATGTCTATTTTCTCTGGTATTAATATAACTTTTTTTTTTAATCACATTCCACCCTTACCCCTTTTTTATGTCTGTATTTCAGGAGTGTCTCTCCAGGAGCACATAGCTGGAGTTTAGTTTCTAAAATCTAATTTGACTCTTTAAAAAATCTATTGCAACTTCTAATATTAAAAAATTGTTTCTACCACATCATTTTGTGCTTTTTTTCTTTTTCTATACCATTGCTGCCTTTTTATTTTCCTATCTTACATTTGGATTTTTCATTTAAAAATATTTTTCTTCTACTTTGTTTTGAAATTAAACATTTCTAGTGGGTTACCCTTAAATTTTTAATATACACACTGGCTTTCAAATGTATCATTAATAAAAACTATTTCTCTTGAATGAGCCAATATTTTATTAGAATATTTAAATTTTGATCACACAATTTGATCAACATATTAGACATTATTTTGTTCTGATCCCCCAAACTACACTTTTATTGGTATTTACAGTTGCTGATTTTTCTCAGATTTCATCACATGTTTATCTATTTCTTCGCTTATTTTTCCTTAATTGCATCTCAGACCTCTCTCTCAAGGTAGTAATTGTCCTTTCTAATGAAACACATCCTTTGTCAGTTTCTTTGTTGATGTGCTATTCATACTTAATTTTCTCCTTTTTCGTTTCGTGAAAATTGTTTTTCTTTACTTCTTGAATGCCAGTTTAGCTGTTCACACAATTCGAAATTGATAGTTATTTCCGAACAGTGCTTTGAAGTTATGATTTCACTGTCATCTGGCTTCTATTTATAGCTGTTAAAGTCTGATGTCAGCCAAATTGTCATTGCTTTGAAATAATCTATTGTTTCTCTGTCTGCACACTGGTTTTGCTTTCTATTTTTATTCTGTATCTCCTTCCTTCTCTCCCTTCTTTCCTTTCTTAATTAGAATTTGTTTTGCTTTCAGAATCTAAGGATTTTGTCTTTCATCGGTTCTGGGGAATTGTCAGCTGTTATCACTTTAAATGCTGTCTGTTTTTCTGTTCTTTCCTTTAGATTTCTAATTAGACGTGTGTCAGACCTTCTCATTGTCACAGACCTCCTGTCTCATAGTCCCTTTCATTTTTCAATTTCTGTGTTGTGTATTAGGATGCTTCCACAGATAACTTACTCAGTCTTCGCCTGTGTCTAACCTATTTAAAGACTCATTTCTGAGTCTTTAATATTATTGATGATATATTTTGCATATATAGAAATTTCTTTTTCAACTCTTCTTGGTCCTTTAAGCTGTTTCTTGCTCATGCTTTAGTTCCAGCTGTATTTCCTTAAATGAAATTTTACATTGGTTATTTTGTATTGTCATTTGAGGATTCAGATTGATAGCTATCTAGGTTATTTTAATTTTTACTTTTCATGGTTTTTGTTTTTTGCTGACTTTAGCTCAAGGAGTTTTGTTTCCTCAGTGTTTTATAATTTTTTTGTTGTGAACTCAATTTTTGGTCATCATAATCTATGGGAATCCTAAAAGGCTTGGCTTGAGGATGTGCTCTTCCATTGAAATTTGGGTTTGCTTCTGCCAGGGACCCTGAAGTGCTTTGGAATTGGGACTGCTTTCAGTTCATTTTGCATCTTGTGGGAATGCCAGATCATGCAGTTAGGATAAATGCAAATCTTGAAGCTGTGTGAACACACATCTGATTACAGATTCACAAGTGGGACCTTTTCTTTCTCTCTGAGCTGAGGCCCAGACAAGTTTCCTTGTTGCGTTTCCATGCTGGTCAGCAGGTTTTTCTAGCCTATCCTGTCACTGAGAGTATAGCTCTTTGAGGGTCCTGTTGTCATTTTGCAAAATAATTATCATTGACTCCAGTTTGAGGTTTAGCATATTGAGCTTGTTCTGGATTTTACTTCCCAGTTGGGTTCAAGTCTCTAGTATATTCAAGCTATTGAAACCCAAATTATCAAGAAGCCCTTCCTTTCTTTTTCACAGATATACTGCACTTCCTACAATTTTGCAGGCATATCTGCCAGTCCCATTTTATTTCCCGTATTGCTGTCTCTCCCTTGAGGTCACCCACAACTTGATAGTCATCCACAACTTGATTAATCTTTTCCCATGTTAAATGAAGATATGACTCCTTTGTTTTGGTGTGTGTGTACTTATGAAACTTATCATTTTTTTGTTTGGACCCAACGTCAAGTGAAAGGTTGATCCCATAAAAGAAATCTAATATTTCACCATAAAATTGTATGCATCAAATGATTTTCTTTTTTTAAAAAAAAATCAATTATGTCAGAGTGTGTGTGTGTATTTAATACAGGAAAAGCAGCCTGTCTTTGGGTAGATTAGCTGGCCCTCCATTCTCCTGGATGCTTAACCTCTGAACAATTTTGACAGTGCTCTCCATATTTTGCCTCGAGGGTCCGTTGCTGGCTGAGTGTCCTTCAGTAACAGCATCAGGGATCCAGAGCCTGAAAACCCAGTTTAATGAAATGTACAGATGATGCTGAAGGAGAGAAGAGTTCTACTCTCCATGGGGACAGGAGCTCAATAACAAGAGGAAAAACTAATGCTGTAGGCAATAAATAATGAAACAAGAAAATACGCCTGCGCTTGGACTAGAGAAAATGAATGTATCTTTGGAAAAATGATCTGCGAGGATTCTCTGAGCAGTGACCCTAGAGGGGAGTTTGGATCCAGACAGGAAATGTGAGAGAAAGGGGTAGGAAGCCGCACCGTAGTTCGTTCCAACTCCTTGGTCATGAGCAGAACAACAGGGAGTAAGGAAGTTTTAGTCTTTCTTAATATAAAATATTTGTCGTTATCCTCATGTAACAACATAAATACTTGTAGAGCCCTTTACTGTTTCGAAACTGCTGTTTCAAACATCCATCGGTTCTTTCTGTCACAAACTGGGCTTTACAAGATATTCTCCCTGTGAGCTCCCGAAGTGTGAATTGAGAGGTTTGTTTAGGAAAGGAGGAGGCTGTTTGGAACATCCCCGCTTAATGACGAAGTCATCTAAGCACACAGGGCTCAAAGCCAATGGGGAAAAACAACAGAGCTTCAAGAATGAATGCTCGGCTTTTCCCTGTGTCCTCTCCTCAGCTCACTCTTTTCTCTTCTACGTTGTAAAATCATGAACAGTTTGTCAAGTCGCAGCCCAGAGCATGTGTGTTCAACAGGCCCTTCCCTGCCTCCTCAGTTCTCTCTCTTGTGATCCCGATGTTCTCGTGGAAACTTTTTAAGCCCTTATTTCCTCATCGGTGGCATGAGGAGCTTGGAATGGCTCTACCAACAGAGGGTCTCTGAGGGTCCCCACTGCCTGTTAGCCTGTGGCACAAAATTCAGTGCTTAGTTTTTTTGTCCTCTGGTGTTGGACCTTGAAGCTTTTGCAGGCTGGTCTTCACATCGAGATTTTTAGGTTCTTGTGGACATCCATGTCAGATTTTTTATAGATAGGACCAAATATGGCGGTCCAATGCCAAATACAGAGTAGGTGTCAATTGAGTGGTGGCTGTCTGGATTTTTGCTGTCTCACGTTTCCTACTATCTAATCACTTTAAGATTCCCATCCAAGCTACCAATATTTAATTTTAGGGGTCTTAATTCTAGTTAGTTTACTTGTTGCCCCCCAGATTTCTGCCTCCCTGATGCAGGCGTGCCACCTGGTGGGAAAAGGTGGCAACTCTGGGCCCTTCCATGCCATGCCCTTTCTCCTTATTCTTTCTTAAAGAGGTGGAGAAGTAGGCATTTTGGAGTGAGTTGTTGCAATGTGTCTAGAACTGCGCTATCCCTACGTAGTACAGTAGGCCGAAGTCTGCATCATACGACATGAAAGTAGATGCTCTCGGCTCTCCTGCTCAAAGGTCCTTATCCCAGCGACCTGTCAAGTGTAGTGTCAGAGGTTCATTCCATAAATGCCTTTCTATCTTTTGTCCTCTATCCATTGATCACTCTCATTGTTTCCTGGATGTAAGTCAGGACTGTCAGTTACAACTGAAAGAAACCCAAATCAGCCTCGTTTAGAGCCAGTCGAGGGAGTTTATTGGCTTATGTAAGTGGAAAACCTTGGGGCAGGCTGGCTTCAGGCATGTTGGAACCTGTGTCATCAGGATTCAGCCTCTTTCTCACTCTATCTCTTGGATCTGCTCTTGGCTTTACTTCATGGCACTTCTTTTTCACTTGGCATCAACCCTGCCTTTTCTACCTTCTCTTCCAAATCATGCAAAGGTACTGGAATTTACTATCACTGGGCCAGTAATCAGTCCTTGAATCGATTACTCTGGGAGTAAAGGGAGAAGAAGTTTGATTCTGGTCAGCCATTTCTTGGTCATGTGCCCACCTCAGTCACATGAGCTGAGAGAGGGGAAGGTATCATTTCTCAGAGGAACATGGGAGTACCATTTCCAGACAGAGGAGGCTTGGAGGCTAGACAGGCAAAAAGAACAAATGCCCATGATATTGGCCGTTGTATTTGTCAGGCCATCACAGACAGCATGTCATTTGCTTTTATACCTTGCAAGCCATTGCACATTGCTAGATACCTAAAATGTGCTTGATAATTACTGGCTGAATGATTGGAGAATAAGTGGTAGAGGAGGCCAGTGAGCACCACAGGGCCCCTGGGTAGCAGGGGGAAGGGTGGAAAATCAAGGACATGTTGCATGGGTAAATTCAGAAACAACAGTGTGGCACTTTTAAAACGTAGCCTCAATACTTCGAAACTCCTTCCATTGAGAAATGGGGTCTGTGTTCCTTCCTCCTGAGCCTGGGTGGGTTTGTATCAGTCAACAAAATGTAGCAGAAGGGACACTATGAGTCTTCCGAGAAGCGATCATAGAAGTCCGTGCAGCCTTGTTCACTGGAACACTTGATCTTGGGGCCTAGAGCCACCAGATTAGAAGTTCAACGTAATACCACCATGCTGGAGAAGTCACCTGTAGGTGCTCTGGTTGACAGTCCCAAGTGAGCCCAGACTTCCAGTCATTCCTGTTAAAGTACCAGACATGAGAGCAAAGCTGGCTCAGACCCTCCGGCCTAGCCCATCACCAGCTGAGTGACACCATGGGACCTCTGATGCCTCGTGGAACAGGAGAACTACCCAGCTGAGCCCTGTCTCAATTCCTGGCCCACCAAAGTGTCAGATGTAATAAACAGTGGTGGTTTTAAGGCACGACGGTTTGGGTTAGTCTCTCTCCCAGTAATAACACAACTGGAGCAAACTACTGTCTCTTCAGCAACCTTAATGAGAAAGCGAAGACCAAACACGTTTCACATTACTTTGGACTATGATCTTAACACAAATGTGCTATAAAAAAAAAAGACCTGTTTATGAAGAAAGATTAAATGATTTTTTTTCCCCAAAAGGCTTTCAAATAATAAATTTGAGTAAATGTCTTCCTCCTGCCAGCAGATTGTTGGCGGGCTGCCTCCTTTTATCTTGGGAGCCTGAGCAGCGGGAGAGCAGGAGACAGAGGCCGGAGTCTCGCCTGCTGTCACAGCTTTGCTGCACATGGCAGTAGGCTTGCAGGTCCCCAGGGAGCCATGGAACTTCTGTTTCCTCATGCAGACGGGTCTGGGCGGGCAAATGGCATGAGTTCCATTAGCGGTATTGCAAAATAGAAAGTTCCCCTTTCTGGAATCTTGATTCATTTTTCCTGCTTTTGCCCTGCAGGCGTACAGCCTCTGCCTTCCCCGGAGCCTTGAAAATAACCAGGCAGGGAGAGAACCGGGGTGACGTTTGGGAGGGCTGAGGACTCTGCAGGCCTGACCCCTTCCTCCCGCCTCGTGGGCCCGTCTGGCCTTCCTGTCCCTCCCCCGGCAGGCGCTGACCCCAGCTGCCTGCCACCCAGAGCTGTTCTGAACCCCCAGGCACATGTGCACGTGTGTGCTTGAGACCCCACAATTTCCTCTTCAGGAAGTCGCCTCCTGGCTGGGGCACCCAGCGGCCACTCCCAGACGCCGCAGTGTGTTCTGTTCCTGACTTCTCACTTAGCAAAAGCAAAGGGACTTCTTGCTGGAAAGTATGTCCTGAAGGGGGGACACAGGTACTCCCTCTCACCGCTCCCTCCTCACTCAGTCAGGCAGTAATCATGCAGCTCGTTCTCTGCCAGATGGCGAATGTTCTAGACTCTGGGAATATATACGCGAGCAAAATAGGCAGAAGTCCCCGTGGTTGTGAATTGTGCCTCCTAAGACGGGGAAGGGGAAGAAGCAGACAAACGATAAGCACATAAAACATACCGTGTGTCGGGAAGCTGTAAACAAAGTGGAAAATAACCAGAGCGGGATCAGGAACGGGTACAGGGTTTGCAGTGACAGATGGTGTGGCCCGTGGCGATCTCATCAAGCAGACGGCATCTGAGCAAAGATGTGAGAGCCGGTTACATGACGTTGGGGGGAGAATTATTCTGGAAGAAGCAACTCAGTGCAAAGGCCTTACATTGGGAGCAGCGAGGAGGCCTGAGTCTCTGAGTGTCGTGAGGAGGTGGGAGTAGATGAGGTTGGGGCCCTGTGGGCCACAGTAGGGGGACCTCACTCTGAGAGACACAGGAGCCACTGGAGCGTTTTGAGCAGAGGAATGACGGGATCTGACTTGTGTCTCAGAGAGACGGCTCCGGCTGCTCGTTAAGAACGCTGTCGGGGACACTGGGTGTAAACCAGAGCTCCCATAGGAGGCTGTTGCAATAATGTGGCTCAGAGATGGCGGTGGCCGGGCCCGTGGAGGTAAGCATGAGAGAGGTGAAAAGCAGTGGGATTTTGACAGCATTTTGAGCATAGCGCCAACAGAATTTGCTAATGGATTGGGATTTGGGGCTGGGAGAGAAGTCAAGGTTGGTTCTGCAGTTCCCGATCAGTAACTAGGAGGATGCGGCAGCTGAGAAAGCCGGTTTGGGGAGAAGACGAGCAGTTCGGCCTGGCCGTGTTGCATTTGGAAGGAGGGCTGTTGGACATCCAGGCAGAACTGTGCATAGGCGCTTAGACGTGCAGGGCTGGTGGTCAGGGGTGAGGACCAGACTTTAATGAAGAAGAGCTTCTTCCCATCAGGCTGCTGGTTGACTTGGGGTAAGTTCTCAGAGCAGAGTGGGCACTAGGTTTCACTGCAGCCCATCTGGTCTCATGATTACTGTCCCTTCCACAGTGCTGTGGACATTGTGATGGGGATAAACACAAGCTGTCTTACGGCTCCATCTGGGACTGTTCGCAGCAGCTTGGACTGTTGGCACGATCAGACAGAGCACTGTCTTCTCTGGTCCTGTGTGTATTTTGTGAAAAGCCTGAAAACAGAATTTTCCATCACCTCATGTCAGTTTGGAGGCAGGGGAATTGGGACTAGGAGGGAAAGAAAAAACAATTAGGAAAAATACCATTTTATTCTGAGAGGAACTGATAGAAGAAAAAAACCCTTTGTCTTATTTCTCTTTTCAAATGAAAAATAGTTTCTTCCACTTAGTTGATCCTTGTGTAATAGTCATTAATTGAGAATATTATCCCAGAAGACGGAAGTCCAAAACTGGGATGTTTCATGCACTTTTAGGTGTAGTTCCCAGTACCTCTGCTTCCTAGGGTTGCTGAAGTAAAATGCCATCATTTGGGTGGCTTCAAACAACAGAAATTTATCCTTTCACATTCCGCAGGCCCGACGTCTGAAGTGACAGGGATGAGTGGGGTGTGGCAAACACCGATGCAGCCTGGGGAGGTGGAATGACCTGACCAACGTCATGACGGGCTGGTGGCCGAAGTCTGTCTCTGAACTTATCTGAGGCTCTGTCTCTTTTTTTTCCTTTGCTACATCAAAAGCCTCTCCGACTTGAAATAGCTGTCGTTGTGCACTTATATTCATGAGAAGCTGAGGACCCCTTAATCCTTGGTCCTCCTGCTTTGTGGCCACCGGCTCTAGAGCAATGTTTTAAAAACTTGATTGTGCCTGACGCTTAAGCGTCGGGAAGGCTGACTCTGTATCTTGTTCCCTTAGTCCCTGAAGTATGTCGAGGTTGGAAAGTTGTGTTCACTAGCTGTTGCTATTTCCAACAGTCACAAATACATGTTAAAAAATCTAGAAAACCATTTATGTTTCAGAAGTGATGCCTGCATCCTCTCTCCACTGTTTCTACCCACCATGTGTTTCCTCATTTTAACTCAAAGATGCTCTTGCGTTTGCAGCTGAATCCCAAATGTTCTATCATAGCCTTGGAATGGTTTTATATCACAGGCCAAAGAGAATTGGAGGCTGAAAATGTTATTGTCCGGCCAATGAGAAGGCAATATCATAAATTTCCCTTCCAGCCTTGCAACGAGGAGTCAGGGCAGCTAGCGTTCACAGCACTTCTTTACCAGAAGCTCAGGGAGGTGGGCGGGCAGCTACACATTGTCTTAATTTGTTTTCTAGTGACCTCAGCCTGGCCAGACCACCCGCCTTTTAATGCAGAAAGGTAATTCTGCTGCTAAGTTTAGTCTTCACCCCCCCCCACCCTCCCCTTCCCCATTATTGTAATGACTTATTCCTAATGGTCTTGTGGTTTGGGTCTTTATACACTGGAGAGCATGTTTAACAAAAACCACACAATTCATTTTGATGGCCTTGGCCCATCTCTTCCAAAGTGAGTTGCTGCTCGTGAGTTACTTTCTTTTATTTTCAGATTGTATATTTTTGATTGCAAAATCAGGCATTTCTTTGAATTCATGTGTGTCCTTAACAATAAACCGGCCGTGTTTTCAGTGGCATGACTTTCCCCTCTCTGTGGCTGCTGGTGGATGTGTTTGTCTTTCAGAGTGGAGAGAATGGTAAATAAGAATTAGTAAACAACCCCCACCCCTAGGGTCCTGTTGCTTAAAGGCGAAAATAGCCCCCAAAATGCTGTAGCTCAGTGGGCTCCTGGCATCGGCAGGATGAGATATAGGAGAATTGAAGACCCGCTGCTGCTATGTGGATTTAAGGGTTCTGTGGCTGTGGTCTTTCGGAGTAATGACCCAGTAATGACCGGAATAAAGACACCCTGTCCTTATGCATGCTCTGGTCAGTGAAAAGCAGGGCGGCCGGTGAAGAGAGAGCATGGCTAGTAAGGCAGAAGAGAACTGGGTTTGAATATTTGCTCTGCCATCTCATAATCCTATGTCTTGGACATGTGCCTCAATCATGCGTCAAGCCTCAGTTTCCTTTTGAAAAATGGGAGGCAATGATCGTGTCCTCAGTTGCTTCAAGAGTAGAGAAACTTTTCAGAGGTTTGAGCCAGTCACGCCCTGAGTGGCAGCTGTTCACTGGTGGTGGAGGCAGTATCGGATCGGTCTCACCCTGTAGGTGGTACTGCCTTTTAAATCTTAAACGGTATTCAGTTTGTCACTTTTTTCCATCGGATTTGACCCTGGATAATGTTCGACTCTTAACAAAAATGTAAACAAACCTGGAAGAGGTGATACTCGTGAGAATATTTAAAAGAATATGTTGCAGACTCTGAAAATAATTTCAATAGGTGAGCTTCTCCAAAGTTCTGAGAAGTGGCAGGGTTGTTGAAATGAAGATTCAGCTGCCTGGAATGGCTCCGCTGCAGGGCAGGCTGCCCATCTGGGCAGGTGAGACTAGGTCGCTGTGCACATCATCTCATCCGGGGAGGACTTAGGCTGACCGGCTGCACATTGGCCCTATAAATGAAGGCCCTCTTGAACACTTCGCTAACAGGCAGGACACACCCTGGGACGTGGCCGAGGACTAGAAGAAGATAGCAAGTGAAAATGTGACCAGGGAAGAAGGGGGCAGATCCAGACAAGGGGGACAGGTGCTGGGAGAAGGAGGCCTGGGAGCCTGGGAGGATGTGCTCAGGCGGGCTTCCTTGCACGGCAGTTATGGGGGTGTCCCATAGTGCTAGAGTCTCATTTCGATGGGACGTGAGAGTTCAGTCTGTGGCCAGCCTCTGTAACCAAGGGTGACATTCGTGAGTTGCTTACTGCTTGTGTGGCAGGTTCCACACGTGGAGTTAAGCTGATATTTCTGATGTTAACGCAAAGAATAAAGGGACAGTGGCTGTGCCCAATCCCTCTCCCCAACCCTACCCGCCCCCCCCAAAACACAGGTCCTCTTTTTCCTTCCTCTGGGGGCTTGGGCCAGGCAAGGGACTGAAGATTGGGTAGGCTTTCGCGTCAGGGAGATGTGAGCTCACTCACGAGCAGTGTGACTGGCGGGTTTCTCACCTGTCTGAGCCTTCTCGCTCACCTGTACAATGGAAATAATTCCGTATTTCTTGGAGGGTTGCCTTGGGGTTTGGTTATAAGCTATGTGATGTGAGGCGTACAGTAGATGCTTAGAAGCGTAGCAGCCATAATTTAGCGTTATTTATTCTCCTCAGTGTGCAAGGGCAGGTGACCCAGGAGTGTCATCTGTCAATGACAAACAGCTTCACTGAGGAGTTTTGAAGACAAAACCTGTGACTCGAGTGGCCCCAGTGCAGGGTGTCAGGCAATGGAGACATCTAGAAAGAGGACTGTGATCAGTCCAAGTCCAAGAGGAACAAGGGCCTGATCCACCTGTTCCTGATGAATCAGCCATCTCTCCATCTTCAGACCATGTTTAGCCTTGAGCCCCCCCACCCCCTCGTTAAATCGGCTTGCTCTGAGTGTGCGTGGAGTTTCTGTTTGGCTGTTTCTTTACTATTTTTGTGTGAATTGAGGTATAATTGGCATACAATGTTATATTAGGTGTGCAACATAGTGATTCGATATTTGTGTATGTTGTGAAGTAGTCACCCCAATAAGTCAAATCACCATCTCTCACGAAGTTAATACAATATTATTGACTGTATTCTCCATGGTGTACATCACATGACTGCGACTTCTTTATTTTATAACTGGAAGTTTGTTCTGGCTGTTTCAGAACTAAGTGGTAGGGGGACGGGTCCACCTTTGAATGACACGCCATTCATTTCTCAACAACCCTTGGGTCCCCAACCCCGTGGTGTTTTGTTCCAGGCTCCTGGGAAGCCCTTCTCAGAAAGGTGTGGTCTTCAAGATCATTTTATACATGTTATGTTTTTGCCGTGACTTCAGCTGCCAAGTTTGACTTGACTGGACTCCATCCCTCCCCCCTCACACCTGTCGCTCCTCTCTGGTCTCCTCCACAGTGCACTGCAGTTCGTTGGCCCTGACAGGCCTGGCCGGTGCAGGAACATTATTCTGGGAACATTATTCTGGCTTGCGACCAGGCCAGGATCCTGTCAAATATAGTGTTAGGATTTGGATAGTCCCATGTAGGTAAAAAATAACTCATTTGAAAGTTCAGGAGCTCAGCTTTCCCTTTTGAAAGTCGCAGGACATGGGCCACACTGCAGAGGGAAGGTGTCTAGCCCTGCAAGTTACTTCTTTTCCAGCCTCTCCAAAGATTTTGCCTTCCAGCCAGGTGTCCAGAAAGCCCTGGGAGAAGTCTGTTTCCTATTTGCCTAGCGGAATATCTCCAGGACACTGGAAGAGAGTAAAGGATGAAGAAACACTGAGGCCAGAGGTGAAGGGGAGATTTTAGGCCACCTGGGAAGCCTGGAGTCAAGGTCCTCATAACGTGGGGAGAAAGTGCGCACACGAGTGTGTACGTCTGCCTGTGTGCCTATCTCTCTCTGCAGCGGGGTGTCCTCCTGCCCCTTCCCACCCTCCGCCCTCTTGACTTCGCTTACAAGGATGAAGGCCAAAAGCTGTAGAAACTTTGAATGGGACAGTGAATAAGTGTTCTCTCCTGTCCAGCTCTCTGCCGTAAATTCCCCATCTGCTTGGCGGGCTTGTGTTAAAAGAATCGGGGTGTCTTTTTCTTTCTCAGCGATGTAGGCCACTAGAAATTTGTGAAAAACTGTTGCCTCAAAACAAGTTAGGAATGAAGTTAGCTGGAATAATTTGACTCTTTTCCCTCATCAAAATAAAAGTGAAGGTTGAGAATAAAATCTACGGGTTCAAAAACATATCTAAAATTTATTTAGAACAATAAACCAGAGAATATGAAAAAAAATTCTAAACAAGGAGGATTATGAGATGGGACCATTCGGACCAGATAATACAGAATATAAAGTTAAACTCACTTAACTCTGTATTTGCAAAACAAAGAGCTAAATGGAACAGGATAAATAATAAAAACTATTACATCTGATACTCACATATAATAAAGCAGATATTACAAACCAATGAAAAAGGAAGGCTTATTTAATATTGTAGTTTTGGAACAACTGGCTTGTAATTTGGAAAAGAATTTAGTACTCCTTCTTCCATGATAGTCTGAATAACTAGACATTGAGAAAAAGTAAAATATTTTGAAACTTTATTTTAGGTTTTAGGTAAATACATTATGTATGATGGCAGCATCATTTCTAATGTGCCTACTTGTTTATGCTTTTGAGGTAAACTTTGAGGCCGATACGCATTTAAGATTTTCAAGACATTTTTAATTTTCCTTCAATATTTTCATATTTGTTGTAAGAAAAAATTTCTAAATGCTAAAAACTAGTATAAAACCTGTATATGATTTGTAATTATGAATGTTCAACAACCTTAATATAACGTTGAAATCAAGTAACTTTCACACAATTACTTGGGATGTAGCATCTGTTCATTCCGTCTCTGCATCCCTCCATAAAAAATAAAATCCAGTTATGTAAAGTTTCTCAGTCTCAAGAAATTAAAAACTTAAATCTGAGCAGTTCACAGGCACACCATAATAAATTTGGAGCACTTTTTTTCATCCCAGGTAGAGACAGGTACCCCTTTTAATAGCCCTCAAGTTTTAGTTCCAAAAGAGGACTTTTCGATGTGAGACATCTCGGACGTAGATTTCTAAAAGTCATGTTTTGGACGTCTAAGAAAATGAATTGGCTGCTCCAAATTTTACATCTTTAAATTACACACAAACCACCACAAAATGAGTATAAAAATTAATCCATGGGTGTGGGAGACATTTAACTTTTATACCTAATGAAATGCAGTGAGTTCAAATTGGTTGTTTTTCTTCAATTTCTTAGATTTTTAATTAATTTGAAAGATATATGTGTTCTCGATTTGCTTATACAAATCTTACTTTAAGATGAGTGGTATGATCCATTAGTTAATTTGTCAAGTGTTTGATTAATCCTGCGTGACGTGGGAGTCACGTACTGACTTGATTAGTTCAGGCACTGTGCCTTGTCCTTTTCAGCAGGCGGGGGTGATGGAAACTATATGAGCATTTTCAGATGTGAAGGCTCCAAGGTCAGCCTGGCTCAGATCTGACCTTAGTAATCCCCATGTCAGAGAAGTATTGTCTCGAAAAATGTTTCTGCTAACATGGATGCCTTACAAGCCTAAAGATGAAAGACCCGATTGTAAAATTCCCCAGGAAAAGGTGTTGGTCTGAGTCAAAGGTCATCGAGGGCAAGATGGATGTTGCTTCCCAGTCCATCAGGGGAAATCGCTGAAAAAAAAATACTCCCAGGGGTGTTTGCTTCCGGCTTTCATGTCACCTCCTGCCCTGTGACCAAAGACAGGGAGTCACCTCCCTGATGGAAAATTGCATTCTTTCCATTTAAATAAAATCACTGTTCTCATGTTTCTTGTTCTTTATCTCAGCAGCTGAGTTTCGGGCTAAGAAGCATGTTTTCAGGTGATACCTGTGCCACAGTGGAGGCTTGTGGTCCTGCAGGTGCTTTCAAAAGGTAGTTTTGCTAAACAAAGACTCTCAGACTAAAATCTATAAGCATTTAAAAAGTATACCGTTGACATCAAAGGAGGAGTGACCGAATGCCTAAAGTTTTCAGGGAACGATGGGAAATGCAAAAGAAATATATAGTTCCTGTTTCTAAGGAGATTTCAGAATAACTTTTTCAATTCCCCAGCCACATGAAGCCACCATCCTGTAATTGAGCATCATGGCCGTGGTCATCGTATTATAAATTCCTGCAATACAGAGGTTCCTGACTTTAGCTGCTCATTAGAATCACCTGAGAAGTTTTGAGACTACTGATGCTTGGCTTCCACTCCCAGAGATCCTAACACAATTGGTCTGGGGTGAAGCCTGGACAGCTGGATTTGTGTAGCCAAGGCTGAGAATCAGTGGCTTCACACGGACCTGATAGGCAGCCTTATCCTCACTCAGCAGATGTGAAAGCAGAGGCCTAGGATGCTGAGCCAGCTGGCCCTACCATACCCAATTAGTCAGTGGCCGAGTTGGGATGACAACCAGAGGTGTCCATCCGAGTGGACTTTCAGATGAAATCCGGTAATCCATTTATCACACTGTGGCCACTGTGTGAAATTCTTTGGTCATTACATTAAGAAACGATTTCTGGGAAATGTAATGCAACTTTTTAAACCCTGGAATCACTCCAACCTTGATGGACGCTCTCCCATGCACCAGAGTTTTGCGGGGCGGGAGAAGAATGAAGGCAGTGTGGCCCTTGGAAGAGCCAGGGCTGAAGGAATGGGCTTGGCACGGAGCCTCTGAGGGAGGGGGCGTAAGAGACGAGCTCCAGCCGACATGGCACCACGGCCCTGTAGCCCAGAGGACCTGTTCACTCCCAAAGGAGAGAAAGAGGCAGCTCTTCCGTTTGTCCTGTTCTTGATACGTAGAGCTGAAACGGATCCAACTTTCCAGTTATTTTAGATAACACTACTTAACCTGAGATTTCTTACTTCGGAATTTATACGAACCACGTTTAGGTCTCCCGTAGATCCTTCAGTCATCATTTTTCAGAGCTGCCTCTCTGGCTCACCTTTGTGGGTTTCCTCCCCCCCCCCCCATTGTGCCAACTTTTAAAACAAGAGTTCCCCAAATCTGTCTCTCCGTCTCTCCGCCCAGTACCACATGCTCACCCGCACAGAACTCACAGCAGCCCTCACTTGTTGGGCAAGGTTGCCCGCGTTTTACAGCTCTTAGAGAGTCCTTGAGCAGGTCTTTGGGTCAGGAGGGAGGCACCAGGTGTGTGCCAGCAAGGAGGAGGCCAGGCTACTTATTCATGTGATCTGTGCCTGCCTTTTGGACCAGAGCAGGGCTTGGTCGCACTGGCTTCCGTGCCTTTGGAATTTCCTCTTTGTCCTGATGTGACCATCATAGCAGAGTTTGTTGTTGTTGTTGATATTTTAAGGTAAGCTTTGACTACTAATAGTCTTCCTTGGAAAGTACCCCCTTTCTTCTCAAAGGACTTGCTTGTCTGCTTTTTTCTTGTCGCCTTTCCTGTTCTGCAAATATTAGAGGCTTAATACATTCACTGTTTTAGCGATGCCCGCGAGCAAAACAAGGTTCCTGCGTGAATCTTGCTTTCTAAGGTGGTGTCTGCGTGGGGTGGGGGGTGGGGTTTGTTTATTTAGCACCTACTTTGTGCCAAGAGTAGCCTCATATATTTTATGGAACAAGGGGGCAGGTTAGATAAATGCCATAAAGAATAAAACTCCTGGTCCTATGCTGACGACTTTTTTAGGAGATAAACGTAATATTAATTATGGTTTAATGTGGTCAAGGTGTGTAATAAATGCAATGGAAATGCGTGAGGTGATCAATTTTTTTTTCTGACAGCTCATCGGAAAAGGCAGTGCAGATGACATTGGACGTGACCTGGAAATGAGGAATGACATCTAATGAATGGACAGAGAAGGCTGTTCTATTCAGGAGGAGTTGGGTGGATGAAAGTGCAGAGCATGGACGAGCATGGTGTTAGGGAACAAATAAGAGCAAGGATTTCTGCCCGGGGAAACAAACTGGAAATAAACCTTTGAACAGCCTTATAAATCCTAAAGGATGACCTTGTGAGTCATAGGAAACCATTCCAGATTTTAAAGCCTCAGGGATTTAGAACCAAAGGTCACTTTGGTGGAGTGGAGGATGTGTACCTGGGAAACTGGTTAGGATGTCTTCCAATCAAGACACGAGATTCTGGTCTCCATCGTAGACAGGGCAAGTGAAGAAGAGGGAGGGCTGCAAAGAAAACTGAGGGCTTGCTTGTCCGGCATTTGTAATCGGATGTGCTATGTGAGTCAAGCAAGGAGTCAGAAGACTTGGGTTTCTAACTTGGACAGGTGGATGCACCGCTAACTAACAACTGGAACGAGCTAAGGTTTGGGGTGGAAGTGTGGGAAAAGCACAACAAGTCGTGACTGGGTCACGTGTTTCTTTCTCACACGTTAACATTTGTTCTGAAATCAACCCTGAGACGTGTAGGTGGGGTAATATCACCCCGTTTTATACCAAGTTAACAGAAGTCAGAACTGTCATCGACTCAGCTTTAGAACTGTGGCTGCAGAGGCCGACAAAGCCTCGAGAGAGAAGGGTTTTAAGAACCAGAAAAATGAAAACTGTGCCTTAGGACTGAAGGAAGTCAGCTACCATCCCAGTGTTCACTCATTGGGATTGAGAAATTGGTAGCCTGTCCTTAAGTGCTAGGGATGTGGGCCGTCAGGCCATTCCTTCCGGACAGCATTGCCCTAACTGTCACACGAGGTGTTGAAAAACCACCCCAGCTGTTTGCTGCTCCAGATTCCGGCGAATGTGCAAACCCAGCCAGTTGAAAACGCTTCCTCAAAATTAGCTTAGGAAGGCAACTCAGACATTAACTTGGGAAGGCATGATTGTTTCCTTAGTATTGATTAAGTGTTTTAAATTTAAGTGAGAATTATGTAAGGAAAAAAAAAAAGATAAAGTAAATCAAGTACTTATAATTTTTTAAGACCAATCTGTGTACATGTGTTATTTTAAATAATGATAATTGAAATTTATAAAACTGTTGCCCATGAGAGAAAAATATTATCCTCGTGCTTAGATTTAATATAAGCAATGGAGTCAGAGGTTTAGGCTGATGTTCACAAGTATGGGAACATCGCAGATGTTAAGAACTAATCACATTGACATTTCAAATTAAAATTCTAAGAATTCAAGTTGTTAGACGAATGAAATACTGTGAAAAGAACGGAGCTCTGGAAATTTCTGAATGCAGTTTAAAAGAGTATAATTTTCCCCTTAAAAATAATTGTTAAACCGTGCTTATATAGAGGGAGATGTGTAAGTTGAACTTTAATTCTTAAAGAGGGATTTGGGTTCAACTGGAATACATTGAACATTAATTTTAAAATTAATAAAAATTCGAAAATAAATATTGAACAACTTTTTTTTTCTGCATACAGAAACCACTCGAGAGTATAAAACTCATATTGACAGAAAATACACTTTACAGTTTGGCACTGTGTAAATGGTGACAAATGGTTTCTGTGCACTGCTGGCCACTATGTGGCTGTGTAGTTATCCTCACGTGGGTGTGTACACACACACACTCCTCCTGACCTGATTCCAGTCACCCCCCTGAAGTGCAAGGCTTTGCCCTTTCTCACCCCATCCCCCACCCCAGGCCCCTGGTCAGGGAGCTTCCTTGAGGTCTGTCTGCCCTGAATTCCTGGAGGGTTTAAAATCCATACCATGCAATTTAGCACTTAATTATATGCCCTCTGGTCACAGTCTCATTCTTTCAGTGTGTGAGTCTAGTCTTTCCAACCAGAGCAGGAATTATCTTTTTATTCCTCACATCTCAGTCCCAGCTAGCTATCTACTAGGTTTCAAAAGAGAAGGTTGAATGAACGTAGAAGCAAATACAGCATTTGACTGACTGTGTTGAGTTCTTTTCTCTTCAGCTTTGAGGTGCGGGAGGCGCTTTTTAAGCACCATCTGCGTGGGGCGGCTCCCACCGCACGTTACAAGGCTTAAGCTTCGGAATACCCTGCTTCCCATTTTGGCTCCATTGCTCATTAACTGTGAACATGGCTAATTTATTGTGGCTGTTTAAGGCAGCTCCTTAGCCTAGTGCCTGGCAAATAATGAAGCCAGCTGTCCAGAAAGCTCTTACCTTCCAGGGAAGAAGGGGCCAGCCCCATCTCCAGCTAGAGGTACTTCTCTCCTCTGAGCAGGCCAGAGGGAGGAAGGGGCAGCTGGGGTGACACCTGTGTCCCCTCTTATAGCCCTGGACTTGCTGCTGAGTGTTCTGCCACCCCAGAGAAGGTGCGAAGTTGGGATTTTTCTCTGGAGCACATCATGTCGTTTTAAACTGGAGAGAGCATTTGGGAGTGAGAAGAACCAGGGCTTCTGCCTAAGAATTAAGATCTAATGTGACATTTGAGGATTTGCCCCAGTCACTCTTAACCTACTCAAAGGTGAACAAAGTCTTGTGGACTAAGACATTGTCCTTTAACCCCACATTCTAGGTTTCCTGCTTTGACCTGTGAATTCCAGGAGTTCTTAGGGGCTCCGCTAGCTTAGGGGTGTGAGAAATCATGCAAAGCCCCACAGTGTGTCCCATCCAGGCCGGGCTCAGAAGAGTGCAGACCGAATAGCTTAAACCAGCAAACTGGGTGGACTTCGATCTGCTCCTAAGACTTTTCAGACATCTCCCTTCTCAGTGACTGAATTTTACAGTTAAAACCTCGGGCTCAGTTTTGAAGCTTTTGGTTCAGCGTCATGAATGCCATTTTTCTGCACTCAGTAAACAGTGAAACGCTTTCCGACAACCCTCTGCTTTGCCCAAGTGTAGGCTTCTCTTAAGAGTTTTGAATTGTGGTCTTTTTGCTTTCTGAAAGATTTCAGTTACGGTACTTTTCTTTCTGCTCTCAGAGGGTCAGAAAGAGAGGCTACATACACACAGCTATCCTGGGACTTCTTGTCTTCATTGTCACTCTCTAGTCCTGATTGGCATGCTTGCCAGGCCTCAGCCGGAAGTGAGTGTAGATGTGGAGTGTACCAGCTCAGCGACACCTAATAAGTTACAAAGGACACGCATTGATGGCAGAGCTGCCAAGGGGTGTCTGAGCACAGCTCAAGACTACATTGTTCTTGCCCCTGAAAGAGCCAGAGCCAACCGTGAGATCTGTCCGTTGATGTCTCGGTAACTTCCAGGGGCCTTGACCTTGCAATTCTTCGAAAACAAGCATGCCGCTGCAGACAGTTTCTCCATTTCCTCGTTGTCTTTGTGCAAAAGCGTGAGGCCCACACGGTGAGAGTGATTCAGAATTCAGAAAGCTGAGTGAGCCTGATTCACAGGGCGCTGGCTCTGGGGCATCTCAGAGGCTGTTTGTTGTGAATGAGGAGGCATTTGGGGTCGGGGTGTGGGGAGCACTTGCCACGGTCCTGTCAGCAACCCATGATTCGCCAGGGGCTTTGGTGGCGTCGAAGGAGCTGGGTGCTGAAATTCACAGCGCTAGAGAAAATGCCTTGTCACCTTAGGTCTCTGTCTGAGGCTCCGCTCACGGATCCACGCTGGGGCGGATGGGACCCTGCTCTGGGAGCGCTTTGGAACCCTTTCAGGAAATGAGAGATGCCTGTGCTGCTTTCCCCATTCCCAGACAGGTCACACAAGTGCACTTATGTAATGTGTGCGCGGAACAAAAGCCCTTCTGAAAATGAGCACTCCATCCCAGAGCCCATCGCAACCGATTCTAAGGGATTCCGAAACCTCTTATTGTTCTGAAGTTTTGTTTTATCAGATGTTGCTAGAGGATAAGATTTCTCTTGGCTAGAAGCTACAGCCCTTTCTATTCTGGTGGTGTGTTGGTCTGTAATGTGATTACAGGGTGGATTTCGGGGAGGAAGGGGTGAGGAGCCGCGGAGCCTAGAACGATGTTAGATGGTCACTGAGTAAAAAGGTCTGTTCTTGGAAATTACTTAGAAACAATATATTAAGTAGAATTTAACATATACAAAAAAGGTATAAACAAACATACAATAAATGCCCTTGTATCCAGCACCCAGCCTGCAATGTGAACCATTTCTGTAAAGTTAAACCCTGTGGTCACCCCTTCCTGATTTCATCTCTCTCCATTCCAGCCTGATATAGCCACTCTCCTGCACTTAGTATGTTTTTCCCACACACTTATTTCCTTATACATTTATCATTTATATATGTATGTCCTAAGTAATTTGTAGTAATATTTTTCATGTTTTTAAGCTTCACATAAATGAAACATTTAGTTGACTTTTTTCCTGCTTAATATTAGGTTCGTGTGCTATATGCAGGTCAACCCAGGTAGCTTTTGTTAACCCATTTTCAGTTTTCTATGATATCCCAGTGCATGGATTCGAAATGAGGTTTTGATTGGTACGGAGACGTTTCATTCATGTTGTCTTGGCAGTAAAGGGAAATCTTGCTCTTGCCCAGTCGTATTGAAATGCCATCCCCCATAACTGGAACATAGCCTGCATGGGTAGATTTTCCAGTATAGCTTATAATTTGGAAAAATGTGTGCTTTGGTAATGTTTCTTACTGAGAGCAGAGTATAAGTCCTCTATCGAAAATGCCTTTGCAAATTTATTTAAATGATCAGATTTGATCACAGGAATTATGGATTGGAGGAGGGTAAAGCTAATATGAGGTAGGTACTACTAGAGTAAACCAGGCTGGAGAATATGAATTCCTTGACTGAAGAGTGGCAGTAGGGGTTGAGAGAAGTATAAAGATTTAAGAAATGAGAAGAGGGTAGAGCCTGTAGTTCTTGGTGGACCAGAAACAGAGGAGACAAGGAATGATTTCTATCTGGCGTTGGTCTTTTGGGTGGATAATGGAACCCTTTTCTAGCATATGGACTAGCTAGGAAGGAATCATTTCAATTGTGACAAAGGTAGATAATGATGATCAATTTAGATTTGGACTTGTTGATTTTGAGATATTTGTGAGATATGAGAGAAGAGATTCCCAGTACGCAAGTGCATATATGAGTCTGGGGAACCAGAGGGAATGTGAGTTAGAGATAGGAGAGGCACAAACATTTATATGCCAAAGGGAAAGACCCAGTGTAGAAGGAAAACTTGATGATGCTAAGAGAGGTAGTAATTTGATGAATTGACGAATGGAAAGAAATGGGGTCCAAAACAAAAGTGGAAGCTCAACCTTGGGTAAGAGAATTCTTTCCCACTGAGGAGAGGTGGCAAAAGGAAGAGACTGATGGGGGATGTGGATAAATATGTAAAGTGGGAAGCCAGGAAGTTGGGGTGTTTCTGCCACTGCACCCCTGCAGACTTTGTACTCACCACCACCCATCCCAAGACACTTCTAATGGTCTTTCAATAGTCAGTCAACAGCAATTCCTCAAATGCTACACAGATACAGCAGCCACTAGCTACCTGGGGCAATTTAAACTTAAATTAATTAAAATTAAATACAATTTTGAAAGTTTAGTTCCTGAATACACTAGCCACATTTCAAGGATGCAGTAGCCATCATTTTGGACATCAGAGATATAGAATATGTCCATCATCACAGAAAGTTCTGTGAGCCAGGCTGGCCTGGAGGCCTCCCTGAAAACTCCTCCACTAAAATCTCAGCCTTCTTTCTCAATTAGACAGTCATCCTCCAAGCTTCCCTATAAGAATATTTGGCACTTATTCACCTCAAATGTCAACTACTTATAAGTCATTTTTAAAATATATAAAAATTTCATCTTTGCATCCCAGTGGCAAGATCCGTGTCTGGTTCACAAGGAATGCTGAATAAATAGTCATTGAAAATACACACGAATGAACAAACTGGAAAGTAAATGAATGAATAAACAAAAGGATGGGTGTATTGCCCTAAGTCTTTGGGTCAGAGGCAGTGAAGCTAGGGGTTCTATAGGGATTACAGATAAGTGCCCATCCATCCACAGTAAATATCTTATTTATATTAAAACTCTATTTGAAATGCTCACAACCCTGTCTTCAAAGTTTGCTCTCAGATACCCTTACCTCTCTTGAGCAGTTCAAAAACTTTAGCTTCAGGCAAAGATTCTTCCCCAGATAAATTCCACTGCTGATAGAAAAATTTAAATCTGGCCTTATTCCTATGCTTTCTCTTAGAACACGTCTGACAAGGAGGCAGTAAAGACCAAGGTAGCTCTTCTCAGAAATGCTGATTCTGATCGGTAGGGGTAACATTAAATCTTTTTGTCTCCCATTAACACCTTGGCCCAAGTTTCTTAAATAGTCTCTATTTAGCACAAGCAAGAAATAGGTCTCTGGAGATCTGGACCACAAGAAAGTTCATTGTAATGTTGACCTATAAGGAATCAAAACAAACAAACAAACAAATAAAACAAACCTTGAGAAAGCAATTCTATAACAACAATAATAATAACTAATGCTTACTGAGCACTTGTGGGTCAAGCACTGTACCGAGTAGCTTGTTACAGACCTTTTCTCTAATCTTAATGTAAACCCCATCACATATATGCTTTTATTATCCTCATTTCGTATATGGTACAAACCTGAGTTTTGAAGAGAATAATAGCATTGTCAGCATCACACAGTAAGTGGGTAGAATTTGAACTCAGGTAGACTCCACAACCTGTGCTTACCCACTGTGCTCCATTAGCTCCCAGGTCCCAGTGTGCTGTTCTGCGATGAAATCTGAGGCCACTGAGGGCAGTCGAAGGGCACAGAAGGAGGGTAGTGAAAGGAACCAAAGGAGAAGAATGCACATTGAAATCCAACTATGCCACCTTCCTTTTTGCTGAGGATGTTCTGTGGGACCACAGCCATTGCGCCTCACAGTTTTATCTTTGTAGGCAGTCCCCACCTCATCGGTGAGTTGTATCCCATAGTTTATGTATAGGATATCAGTTATTTGAAATTTGGAGTGATTCTGCTGTCTGAACAATACTATAAATGGTAGTGAGGTCTCTACTGTAATGCATCTGCATCCATGTAAATAATTCATCCTTTATAGTTAGTTCACGGATTATCAGATTCGGGATATTAAGAGGAAGATCTTCATGTCATACATGAGCTCTTGAACCATCATCCACATTACTGATTAGTACCTGCTTCTACAAATGTCAGCCCAAACCACACACAATTGTATTAAATATGCAACTGCAAGAATACTGTCCATTTCCAGGTGTACTGGACAGGAGTTTTGGATTAGTTTGTTTTCAACAGTAAGTAACACTCTTTCCCTTTATCAGTCTCACTGGTGTAATGAGGGTATTTATGGGTTTTCATTTAGAGTGTGGGTGTCCATTGAAGAAGGCTGGTAAAATGGAAAGAGAGAGAACTGGCATTCTTGTTTCTCAGTGTAAAGTTAGCCCATTTTGGTTAAGAAAGCAGTCATGCTCAAAGTCAGAATTCTTGGATAAAAAGACTTAAGTGGGTTCTCTTTTCCTGGTAAAACAGCGGTTGGGGGGATGACAAAAGATCTAAGATAAAAGACAATCTCCAGAGATAAGATTCTTAGTGTGTTTTTGACACCCCTCCAAGGTTTGTTTATGTTGCCCTGTGGCCCGATGAAGGGATGAAGGTGCTTGATTTAGAAACACTCGGCTGGCATTTCTAAAGATGGCAGGATACACATATGGATGTTATCTGTGAAGACTGAGGTCATGTTTACTGCTTTATTTGAAGACAGTTTGTAACAGGATGTCATAACAGTCTTGTTAAGTATGTAGATAATTAAAACAAAGTCTGATTTATAAACAGAAAAGACACATAGGATGTCAACATCTCATGCATGCAGTTTGTGGTTTGTAATGTGGACATTTTCCTGTCACAGATACCTTTCTGCTTTCCTGAAAGGGTTGTTATGTCCCTGTCTGTCCTTGTCTGTCAAATTCTGAGGAGTTTCATCCTAAGTAAGAACGACTCAGAATCAATTTGGAGGAGTTCTAATTCTGTTAAGCTTTGTCACGGAGCATGTGAGTGTGATTCCTACCTTCTGAGAACTCCACAAAGCATTTTTTTCTGAAACAGTTAACGAGCAGTTAAGAATTAAGCTTGTATTACTAAGAAAACTATACTTGTCCAGTTTTAAGTCTGGGGTAAATTGGAGTTTATCCCAAAGCACAGTAGGAGCTGGATCATCACAGTTGTTTGGTGCTAGGTGGCGGGGTGTGGGTAACACGGTTTTGGCAGGAAGCTACAGCTGGGAAGTTCAAACACTTGATTCATACCTTTGGCCAGTTTCCAACCCAGTTTCCTGGGGTCTGACCTAGGCAGTTTTCAAGCAGAGCAGATCACTTTCACCTTCACCTTTTCCCATAGAAACTTCCAGAAGGAGGGTAGATTATCCCAATCCTGCTTCCTTGGGCAGTTGTCCAGTCGTCTGTGGGCCAGTTGAGTCTTCCTCTGACTTTTCCTCTGATGACAACCCAAGTACATTTTAGCCCCCACTTTGGGGTGTCTCGGGAATATAAGGTGCTTTATCATCCACGTAGCAATGTTTCACTGGGATAAGTGAGAGACAGGGGCGGGGTCCCTGAACATACCGGGTGGGGAGGGGGCTGCTTGGAGGTAGGAGAGGCTCTGTCATCTTTAGGTTCCCAGCAAGGCCTTAGCACGTAAGCGATACCCAGGAAAAATCTGCCGGGTGATTATCCACAGCAGCTGGTGAGTGGGGATGCTGAGGAGCTGAAGGACTGGCCACAGGACATGCTTCCCTCTGTCTGGAGTTGCCTCCCTTTGCCACCGCCTCAGCATCCGCCTGGACCACTTTTTGTCTTTCAAGACTCAGTTTGAGCGATGCTTCCTCCATGACGCCCTCCTGTCTTTCTCCGGTAGTGGGGAGCTCCCTGTAAACTGAGGCAGGCCTCAGTTCACGCCCCATTCCAACCATCCGTTCTCTTTAAGGATAGAACGTGTCCTCTTCACGTTTGGATATGGGAACTGAGGCATAGAGTGGTCGAGCCCGAGGAAGTCAGAACAGAAATTTCCAGTGCTACCTCAGATCCCCTTTACAATGTCTGAACTGCTTTTTATCTCCCTCATCTGGTCACTTATTTGTTCAGTCTCCAATATTTTAACAAGGATAAGATCTTCTCTTTCTGTCAAAATTGGTGTGTTTCTTTATAAAGGACAAGGGAGAGTTTTCTGGAATGGCAGGGAAAATGAACAACTACTTTGTAGTAGGAAAAGGTCACTAATTTCATTTTGTGTTCTTGTTGAATTTAGCAACAAGATAGGAACACATAATTATTTGGTGGACAATTCTGTAATTACTTGAAGATGAGCAAAAACTTGAAAGTGACCCAGGATGTGAAAGGTTTTGAAGCAGGGAGATATAATCCCTGCAGAAAGCCAAAGACTACATTTAAATCAGATGTTTTATGGAGAAATGAGCCATCATTATCTGTAAAGGCCAAATTCTGCCTCTTCACATGGGGTAGAGGAGAAAGATTGTTTTAGAAATAATAACTTTACATACAAAAACCTCTAGCCAAGGACCTGAAGGACTTAGTTGACATTACTTGATAAAGGCTTG
>CM053504.1:79397429-79422853 GCA_028627145.1 Eidolon dupreanum | reverse complement strand
ACAAATGGTCTCTGTAATGATGAGTACTCACACGAATTGTGGTGGGTCCCTTTTCGCTTTTTCTCATTCCAATCTTGTTGTATTATGTTGACATTAAAAATGTTTCAGATTTGTGGATGTTTTAACTTTCCTGATAAGCAAGCTGATCAGATGTTGAATTTGCTAATTATTTAAATGTGAGCAGAATGGAAAAGAAAAGATCTTTTGGAAAAAATTAATGGGACAGAGAAAGTGATGAGGGGTGTGTATGTGTGGAGAAAGAAAGTTTCTTCTAAAATTTCAAAGATTTAATTAAAACGTGTGGCTTAACAAAAGCAGGATGCCCCCCTTCCCCAGTTTCATAATATCTTGGGCTATGCAGGCTTCCTCAATACAAGTCTTGCTGTTAGACGATAATGAATGTAGTTAAAAGAAAACCGAGATATAGCTAATAAAACAGGCTCCTGCTTAAAGCAGAACATAAAGCAAGCAGGGGAAATGGATTTAGTGAAGTATAATAAAAGAACATTATTATTTACACTCCCCTCCCTACCTCCCCTCACCAAGCTTGAAATATTTTAAGGAATATCAATTCCGAGGCTCGGGGATGAGGGATGCTAACTGGAGAGATCAGGAGAGAACCAAATTGCTCTGCAGAAGTAAAGGAAGCCAGCTCCTGAGAAGGGAGAATCTGTGTGGGAGGAGTTGGGGGTACAGCAAGGAGGGGGTGCTGGAGGAGCGAGTAGGGCAGCAGCTGGAAAGAGAGGAACTTCAGGGTACAGAAGGGCTTTGCTGACCAGTGTGCATTGTAACCATCTCCCACACATCCCTCAGTGAAACCTACAGTGTTCATTCCAAGAAACAAAAATGCCTGACGTTCTTCTGACGTGCAAAATACCCGAACAGCTGGGAGACTATGAGCTCTCACTCCGGAGCGGCCTGTTTCATTGGGAAACGCCACAGCTCCATGGGGTCGGGCTGAATTTTTGATCCCCAAAAATGAAAAAGGAAATTTTGTTCTCAAATGGTGGGTGGACGCAGAAGGACACAGTTGCCTTCCTTTGAAAACAAAACAAACAAAGAAACAAGTATCCAAAGCCAGTTTTTTATTTTTCATAAACCAAAGTGACATTGACTCCAATAAGAATTTGATTTAACTGCCACTAACTACAGTTTCCATTTCGTAGAAATGCCTTATTCCATTTTGAAGCCTCTCGTGTCTCTTTTGTCTCTTATCTGTAGACCCCAGACTGTGCATTGCCTGCATTAGTTCTTCAGGCAGGAATTGACATCCCAGTGGTACAGATGGAAAAGTTACAACACAGAGAGTGAGCTCCCCAGGCTTCACAGTCTGGGAGCGATGTAGCTGATGTTTGAACCCAGATCTGACTCCAAACTTCATGCTTTGAGCCACTTTGCCCTGAGGCGTACTGTCACGGTGATATGATATTCAGTAATGCCCAGGGATAATATGTAACTTAAAAGAACAAACCATATTTAGCTATTTGCTACACTGTAGTGATGAAAATTAAGGAGGTGAACGCCAGCAGAATAGTTATTTCAGTTAAGGCATTATGTAACTCAGGGCCGCTTCTGTTCTGCACATGGGAATTGTATTCGTTTTAGATGCCTGCTGGATCCCAAACTGCATATTTTCTCCATTGAGTCCTTGTCGCATGTATTATCTCTTAAATTAGTTCTAAATGAGCTAATGGAATTAATAGCATTCAGCATGGTGCCTGGCACAGAATATAATTAACCAGTCTTCATAATGTAACGTATAAACCTTTCACCCACCCAGCCTTCATCTGTCCCTCTTTCCTCTTACTGTTCTCGTGTCTTTCCTTCTCGTTTCCTTCCATCTTCTCTGTATCACTCAGGACTCATTTGGTGGCAGAGGAAAGAAATATAACTTCAACAAGAAGTAAAGAGAAAGTAGATTGGTTAGCAAAGAAAGGGGGAGGGGAATTCGTAGAAATAGTAAAATGTCAAAAGACAATGGGTCTACTGTCAGCGTGCTGGACCCGGGGACCCAGCCAGCATCACGGGGACTAGATGTTTCTCCATCTTTAATCTCTGCTCACCTCTGCGCTGGCTTTTTTCTCAGGCACACTTTGCCGTGTGTTGGTTCAACAGCCTCTGGAAACACCAGGCTCACAGCCTTCTAGCTTCAGATCTATCGGAAGAGGTGTTTTTGTTCTCGGTGGATTCAGAAGGACCGTGGCCTGGAGCCTCATCCTTGGCTGAGTCACGTGCCCTCCTGAGAACCAATCACTGAGGCCAGGGGAATATAAGAGTCTCACTGGCCAGGTCTGGATCGCATGCCTACCCTTGGCTGTAGGTGTGGGGCCATGCCTACCCCCGCCACGTGGGTAGACACTGGGAGGAGCGGCTGTCCAAAGAAAATGGACACGGAGGTGGTACTGTGGGTTGGATACCTCAGCAGCCTCTCCAGCCACCCCGAGTGGGCCTTCACACACCTCAGAGACTGGAGAGCTAAAAAAAAAAACAACAACAAAAAACAAAAAACATTCTCACATTCCTAGTACCTGGGATTCTGGCTGTGGTTTAGGTCCTGCAAGTTACTGGTGTTCAAGTGACACCTGAATTCAGGAGAGTCAGTTAGACAGGTAGAGAAGCAGTACATTTGGCTGGCGCGGACCATGATGCTGGTGTGGTTCAGCATTCAAGTTCATAACATGGCGGCTTCCTACAAGGTAGGCGACTGTTTTTGGCAGTCAGCCTAGAGCCTGCTACTCTAGGCTTTATAAATCACTTAATACCTGGTGACAAATACCTTTCTGGTTAAACTAGCTAGCATGGTTTTTGCTTCTTCATTGGCCCCTAATTGATATGGTGCTATTATTGGAAGATCAGGGCATAGATACTGGGCAAGCGGCACGATGCATGTCCACCAGGGTCCCTAAGCTCCAGTCCCTCTTGCCTTTCTCTTCTCTTTCTCCATCTTCTTTTACTTCTCTCTCCATTCTCTTAACATTCAGCCTACGAGGCTCCAAGTTGTGTTCCTCAAAAGAGGCTCCAAAATATGATTCCTTTCTAACAACCTTGAAGAAAAGGGTAGGTAGTTTATTTCTAAGGTGCTTGAATGAAATCTCTTCAGAGATGGAGATGGACTACAAGTCTTTTAAAGTCTCTTCTAAGCTTATAGATCTGTGCCCTTCTGGACATTTCTAATGAAAGACAGTGTTTGTGGAAATATGGACTCTGAAGTCAGACTTGGGCTCGTATCCACGCTCCTTTGTTTGCTGGTTGTGTGGCTTTGGATAACTGTGTTTAGTGTCTCTGAGGCTAAATCCTCTTGTGTGTAAGTGGAGAGTAATAAGACCTCAGGATTCACTGTTAGAATTAACTAGTGTGCTGTATACACATGTCCACTCAGCAAATGTACCAATAAATACTTCTTTTTTCCTGAAGCCTTATTCTTACCTATCTGTTCCTTTTCTGACTCCACATTATATTAATGATTGCTAATATTAATTGAACACCTACTATGTGCCCAGCCATATTAATATGGATTATCTCATTTAATCTTCACAATAACCTTATGAAACATGTGCTTTGGGGATCCTGAATATACAGAGGAGGAAATGGAGACACGGAGGGTTGTGTAACTTGCCTAAGTGAACAGTTAGTAAGAGGTAGATCTGAGACTTAAACCCGCCGGTCCAACTCCAGAGCCCAAGCCTGTGTCACTGGCTGTACTGTTGCTGCATTACTACCACTCTGGCCAGCTCGAAACAGTGAATGAATGCAAACCCCTTTCATAACCGAACAAACTGTGCCCCATTCCTTTTAGAAGAGGATTTCGTTAACAAAGCTTCATATCGTGCTTTGTTTCATATCGCGCTGTGTTGATCCCTTTGCACTGAGGCATCCACGTGCTCTTCGGTGGTCGTCACTGTGACTACCAGCTGACATCAGTGAGATTGTAATGGAGGCATTTGTCCTTTGGGTGTGGAAGAGAGGTTTTGCCCACCAGCTACTGGTTGGCCTCCATAGATGTCAAACCTGTGGCTTTGTTTCAGGAGGAATCCTGTTTTAACCACATGAACGGCACTGCCTTCTCGATGCAATGCATTTTCAGTGGTTAGCCCACACGCAAGCCATCAGTATGTGACAGAAACAGACAAAAGGCTCCTTCAAGCCCTTACTGTCTCTACAGTGTAATACAGGAGAACTGGATGTGGACACTGTCCTCAGCTCTCCGTCGTGAGAGCCTGGGCTTGGGAAGGGGACGCTGGGCACAGGAGTTTCGATTCTGTAATAAAACTGAAGTCGTTTGTTACTTGTTAGGGCCTTCTTCCCCTTGTCATAGGTCAGAGCCAAGAATGATTTCTAGCAAGTTTCCAAAATATTATATTCTTCCATCTAAAACTCTCGCAAACTATCCAGATACTAAAATTGAAATATTTCAAAAAGGGCCAATTCATGTAAATATTTCCATATACACCTTATTTTTAGTGTTAAACAAGGAAACATAACAATTATTTGGCAAAATAAATTTTTAAAAGTAGACTTCTGTCACCGTGATCTGTTCTCATTTGGCTTAGAGTCAGGGTCAGCAGATCATGACATTCAGACCTCTGCCCAAGCTTCTCCTTCCTTCAGCCCCTTCTCGCTGTAAAACACTGAATATTTTGAACTAATTCATAAGGTCATCTGAGTTCATCCATGTTGTCACCTATTACGGAATTTCCTTCTTCGAGGCTGAATAGTATTCCGTCGTATGAATACACGTTCTTCATCCATTCTCTCATGACATTGCGGTTTGTTTCCACATCTTGGCTACCGTGAACAGTGCTGCTATCTCCTCGAGATCCTAATTTTAATTCTTTTGGAGAAATGCCCAGAAGTGGGATACTTTTTAAAAACACTTTAACACTCAAATTTTCTAGAAACAGTCTTAGGGTATTCACTTGCAGAAACAGAAGAAAGACATAGGGAAGACGTTGGGATAATATTTGAGCGGCTATTTTATCCTTAAGGAGGAGGACAGAGGATCAAACTGGCCTTTGTAGGCCCCAAGGTAGCAGAACCATGAAGGGAGAGAGAATTTAAATTTCCTGAGGTCACCTCAGCTTTCTGGGTCTCTGCTGAAGCAAACATTTCCTGTGTCTTCGCCTAGATTTCCTGGGGTGTTGAGGGTAGAGGGAGCCTGCACAGTTCTGCCTGAGTTGATGAGAGGGCCGTGGTTCTTGAATGTGCAAGGTAAGAACAAATATGACATTGACACTGGAATGGGAAGCCCCCGCCTTGTGAAATGGTGCCCATGCAGGCGCTCGTGGAGTCATGTGGCTCTTTTATCTAGACCGGAGGCCACCACCTCTGGTGATCAATTGCGTTGTCAGCCCATGTACCAGACTTACTTAGTTACAGTTTGGACAACTAACTGGTAGAATTTGGATGATGTGAACAGCCTTGACTTTGCTTTTTTCCCTCTCCCCAGAATGGGAGAGGAAAATGTCAGCACAAATCAAGAATCTTGGGAACACTCAAGCCAAAACTGCCTGCAGCTGGGATTATAAAGATTATAAATGTGTCCAGTGAGATCCCAAAATTTCAGGTCTTGTGTTATGTAAGCACACTAGGTCTCTTTTACCTTTTTAAAATTTTTTGTAAGAAAATAATGTTAAATTTTCTTTTTTCTTTTCCATTGTCTATGCTACTGAGGGAGGATGGCAATGCAGATAATTTAAAACAGCTGATAGAGCAAACACAATTTAGAATTTAGTTGGTATTGGAATGAATTACAAAAATTATTGTCGGCAATACTTAAAGCCTTCTATTCATGTTTTTCTCAGGTTAATCTGAAAATTAGAATGCATTCTCTCATCATGCAACGTTGAATGCAAGGAGTGTGTTATGGAATCGCACTGAGTGGCAGAAAAATGTTAGCTAAGATTTAAGGATGACTGCTGATAAGCATTGGACAGACCATTGAGAAATGGCCAGGCATTTCGTCTTGTCTCAAAAAGCTTTTTATTGCAAAATGAAATACTGTACAGCTATAGAATACCATTCAGAACAACTCTGCACCCTCATATAAGGCAGATGCCTTTGTAGCCACCACCTAGGACAAAAAATATAACTTTGTCAGGCACCAAAAAGTCTTTCCATGTACCATGTCCTAAAACACAAACCTTCCATCCCTCCAGAAATAACCGCTATCCTAATTCTTCCTTGCATTTCTTTATATTTCTATCATCCACATGTGCATCCCTGAACCCTAGAATTTGCCCATTTTTAATTGAAACTCTTTTAAATCTTTAAAACTTTGTTGTATGTTTACTATCTGGAAGCACTATTCCCCCTCATTTCTTTTTTAGTGTTAACTCTTCCTGCATGCTTGTCTTTCCATACAAACTTTAATATCATCCTTGTCTAGCTCCATAAAAGCAAAAAGAAATTGTTGATATTTTTTACTAGAGGAGGTAATGTGATTGGAATTTACAAATTCAGAATTGACATTTGTATGATGTTTCGTCATCCAAAGATAAGAAATGTCCTTCTAGTCTAGTGTACTTTTTTTGTCTTCCCAGAGTGTCTTAAAATATTCTTCATGTAGGCTTTGCCAATCTCATCTTTTAAGGAGCTATGTTATACGCTACCTTACTAGATTTTTCTTTTTTTCTTTTCTTTTTTTTTTTTTTTTGCTGTGGAGATATTTTTTTCACTGTTTCTCTTTGTTTTTCTAGGGTCTACTACTATATCATCTGCCCACAGAGATAATTTTAGTTCTAATTCTGATGCCTCTAATTGATTTCTCTGGTCTCACTGAGGTAGCTAAATAGAATAATGTTAAATAGTGGAAATAGCATCTGTACTTTGTTCTTAGCCATGGTAAAATGCCTCTGACATTTCTCCATTAAGATAAGTAAGTTGTTAAGTAAGATGATGATTTTAGGACTGAGATACATATTCATCAATTCCCATTTTCTCGAATGCACACCTGTGAGTATGTGTGTGTTTAAATCAAGAATGGGTGGTACAGGAAACTCAATCATCTCTCTGTATAAATATTAATAGATAAATAACATATAAAAATCAAGAACGGATATTGAATTTTGTCACTTTTTTTTTTTAGTGCCATGGAAATAATCTTATGGTTCTTCTTCTTAGATCCATTAATATGCTTGTTTATTGATGCATTTTGTAACATGCACTCCTGGGGTACACCAAGCTGGGGTTTCGTAAAAACCATTGACCATGGCTTTTTGATGCCCATTATTTTTTGATGAGATATTAGATTTCATTTGCTATTGTCTTTGTAATTTTATATCAATATTCTTTTGTGAGGTGGGTTATAACACTTTTTTTGATGCTATCAATGATAGGCTATTTATCAGACATTGGACCTATCTGGTCTTTGACAGTTTGGTGGAATACCTCAGTAAAGCCATTTGTGAGGGGTAACTCTCTCTATTTCTTATGTGAAGTTGGTCTGTGTAATCTTTCTGTCCTAATATGGTTGGTGTTGAACAACTGTACTTGCCTGGGAAATTAGACATTTCATACAGGTTTGTGAGTTGACACTCTAAGGAGTAGCTTCTACCCCAGAGCTGAGATAAGGCTCTCAGAAAAGAGACACCCCTCCATCTGCAGGGCTCCCCCAGGGTGAAACCCAGACCTTGCTGAAAGGGCCTGGCTGTGGTCCAGTGGATGGTGGGAGAAATTCTAAGATGCTCTAGAAATGGAACTTGCTGTAAATCCTTTCTCTGAGGTGCTGAGGGAGGGAAGTCATCCATGAGAAAGCACCAACCTTGAAAAGCACTGTGGCTGCCCCGGGGGTAGTAGGGAAGATATTCACGGGATAGTTCCTTGCCAGCAGCACTCAGCTGCAAAGCCTCCAGAGAAGGTGTCAGAAAAGCACTTCTGAGGTGCTTCACGGGCGGCCCCCATGTGCAGCTGCTTGAGGGGGTGCTGTGGAAGCCGATGGATGCTGGACACGCTGGTCACTTAGTGCCTCAGGAGCTTGGTGCTGAGAAGCAGCTCGCTGGAGGACCAGATGCTAGAGAAGCCACAGGCTGTCATTGCTACACCTGTTCTAGGGCTGGTGTGTGCTGTGGTGTCCTAGTAAGACGAGCACACTGGACCCAAGCAGAGGCATACTTCTTGCAATCTGCTGGAAAAGTTACCTTTTGTTCTTCATGTTAAAAAGAGAACATACTGTGTAGTTTCAATTATATGAGAATCAAGATTAGACAAAGCTAATCAATAGTGATAGAAGTCAGGATTGTGGTTGCCTCTCAGGGGGATGACAATCGGAAAAGGGCACGAGGGACCCTTACTGAGTGTTGGAAATATTTGCATCTTAATCTGAGCAGTGGTTACATGGGCTTTATATATGTAGAAAATATACAGACTGTACACTTATATTAATGCAGATTACAGAGTTTACTGTTTATTTGTCAGACCTCAAAAAATAAAAGTTAATCTTGGCTATGCTTGGCTCTTTGGTCTTCTCTATAAATTTTAGAATCAATGTCAAATTCCATCAAAAAACCTATTAGGATTTCTTTAAATCTATAGATGAATTTGAGAACTGACATCTTTGAGTCTTCCATTTCATTATTTCAAGCCTCTCTACTTCTTTAATTTTCTATAACATCTTAAAGTTTTGCATTTTCTTTGTGGAGTTATTTTTGGTTTATTGCTAAGTGACATATTAAAATGATACCTTTAATGTTTTTCCTATTGTTTGTTACCACGTTATAAAAAGTGAAATGGATCTCAATTTAAATCTAGCAAGCTTGATAAGTTTCTTATGCTAGAAAGTGATCTAAAGTTTCTTTTGGATTTTTTAAACCATCTTATCAATGATCAATAAAAGTTTGATTTCTTTTTCAACCCTCACATCTTTTATTTCTATTTTTTCCCCTAACTCAGTAGCTAAGACCGAGGATAAAGCTGAATAGAAGTGGTGATAAGAGCTATAACCTTTTATAGACCTCATTCTAGATAGAAGAGAAGTACCTCGAAATGCTTGTAATCTGTAAGCAGATTTAGTGTGAAGGAAAAATGGACTTTTATGTGTTACACTATTGAAAATTTGGTCCGTTAATTCCTGTAGCATATCCTGTCCTAACATAATCAATCAGCTTAAAGCAGTTCTCTTCGGTTCTCAGTTTCCTCAAAGGTTTTATCATGCGTGAGTGTTGAATCCTAGCGAATGTTGTTTTGGCAGCCATTGAGATGATGGTGTGATTTTTTCTTTATGTAGCAAATTATATTCATCGTTTCCAATGTTAAGACAAACTTCTATTTCTGAAATAAATCCAAGCTGGCCATAATGTATTCTTTTTATTCGTTGCTGGGTGTGGAATGCTAATATTTTGTTTAGGATTTTCACAGTGAAATTCATGGCTGATGTGAGCTTTTTTCATATTTTCTTTACTGGGCTTTGTTTTGGGGATTTATAGAAGGAATTGGGAAGTATATCTTCTTTTTTCTGTTCTCTATGAGTTTGTAAAATTGGAATTATTCTGTCTATATTTGGAAAAACTTGCTGGTGAAGCTATCTTCAAATCTTCCTTCAAGTTCACCAGTTTTCAGTTTTCATTTCTAATGAAATGAATATCTCTCCTTTTTTATTAAGATTTTATTCTCATGTCTGTGGTTTGAATTTGGTTCTGTTTCATATCTGCCTTTTGTTTTTTCTAACTTCATTGGAAGTTTGCTATTCCTTCTCTCTTTAAGCATAAAGAATACTTTTTAAGTCTTGTTCAGAACGCTTCATTATTTCTTTTTCACCAGATTTCATCAGCTGAATTCTCCCATTTTATTGTGTCTGCCATGTGTTCTTTGCTGGGTTTCCTGTAAGCTCTGTAATGTTACTGTGAGCTTATGTGTTTTCATGGTTTTCTTAGCCTGTCCACTAGGGCTGCAAAGCAAAGAATGTGTCTTGAACTTCCACTATGAAGTATAGGGTTCGTCAGTCAAAAAGAGATCTATTCTGGATGCTGTATAATATTATGTTTCTGAACATATCCAGTTGTTGTTGATACAGAAGCATTTTAGGACTAATGTCAATGTTATCTAGCTCATTGCTTTCCCAGGAAGCTTGGTTCTGGTCATGTCCCAAAGCATGCTGGGAAGGGGAACCACTTTTTATGACCCAGAGAGTTTTGGCCACTCACCACTATGCTTTTCTTTCTATCCCCAAACACCAGGATTTTCTTATAGTTTTCAAGTGTGCCTATGTAGATTCACACCCCCACACACAATATTTATATGCTATCTAGCCTCCCTGTGTGTCTGAAATGAAGAGGAAGAAAAAATTCAGAGCTTACTCCCTCTTCTTACTCATGATGATTATGCAACTTTAACTTTCTGATTTTTTTAATTGGACTCCAAAAGAAACCTCTTCGGATCGAAGTAGATCATTACTATGAAGGTAGGTTGAGCACTTCCTTTTCCATGAAAGCAGCTTTTGTGCGCCATGTTAGGTGTAAAGTAACATGTCAAATTAAGTCAAATTGTTACTAAAAGGTCAATATTGAAGGAGGAAGGGAAAGGGGAAGGGAGGAAGAGAGAGAGAGAAAATGTCCTCCATTTTGATATCAACTTTAGAGCAAATACTTTTCAAGACCCAAATTTACTACTGTTATCTAAAAGTTTTATTTTACATATTTAAACTTTGCACAGTTAAAATCATGGTAGAGGGTTTAGAAGTAGTAGTCGAGAAACATATGTGCAATTAAAAGGTAAAATTATTGAAATAGTGTAGCTGCTTTTACTAAGCGACTCCTCTTGCCTCAGTTTTTAAAGACTATCGACACCTCTGTGCAGTGCATGATGTTTGCATGCACTGAAACGAAAGGTATGCATGTGACACACACATTGAGGACTCTGGTGCTGGGTGAGGAATGAATTAAGGTGCCAGGCATTGTAGTTTGACCTCCAAGTAGGTTTCTGACAACTAAGAAGTTGTTTTGCTGATATTTAACAAAATAAGAGATTTCACCACTTTTCCACCTCTAATTGGAAGAGCTAGGATTTGAGGTATCTGAGAGTGGTTCTCTGCCAAATTTAGTGGATTCAGTTCAGAGGTCACTCATCCAGCAGTTGTTTTCTGAGCTGCCCCGACGTGTCCAGCCCTGACCTTGGTGTTGAGGGTCGAGTGGTAGCGAGACCCATTCTGGTCCTCATTCCCAGCCTGATCCTTGTGGCTCCTTGTTTGCAGGAGTGGATAGAGTAGAGGCAAGTAATAATCAAATCATCACAGAATGAATGCAGAATTACAGTGTAGGAGGTTACCGGGGGATGAGAGTGTTTGTAAGAGAGACAGACCCGGGTACCTTGAGACAAGAGTGGGCAGCAGAGAAGGGTTTCCTGGAAGGGGTGACATTTATGAGATATGAAGGGTGAGTCGGGGGTGTTCCATGTGGAGGGAATAGACACCGAAAGGCCGTGTGGCTGGAAGGAACGTGGCATGCTGGAGAAGCTGAAGCAAGGCCAGGAAGGCATGGTCCGCAGTGCGGCTCTGCAAGACGGTTGGGGGCAGAATGTGCGTGTTGAACTCTGATCCTTTGCACTGGGTGGAAAACACTGACTGGCTGGTCGTGAGCAGGAGAGTGAGCGAATCACAGCTGTCTTTCGAGTGGGTTCTCCCAGGCTACGTACAGAGGGCCCTGAGTTTGTTTGAAGCTCCCCAGGGAGCGAGAGGCCCATCACACACATGGGACCAAAGAATTGCCCTTCTCTGTGTGGGAAGGTTGCTGCTAGACTCAGTTATCCAAGACACACAGAGCAGTGATGGAGGGAGCCAGGCAGTTGGCTATGATGGGGGGCGGGGACGGACCAGGACTTTTGTCCCTAGCAATAAATCCCAAGGGAGATTTTGTTCCGTGGCCCTTTAGAAAAAGGACATTGGCTGTTTGATGGATAATGAAAAGCTAAAACCAAAGGGTGGACACATTCTTGTTTATCTTACCTGAGGACAGTTTGGCCCTCCGCCCTCACAGAAAGCAGGTTTTGGTTAGGTATATGGAAGAAATTTCAGAAATAGCGAGCATTAAAATGAACAGCTAGAGGGTTGCCTTGAAGTTCCCTTTCATCCACGAGAATCTGTAATTTTATATCTTCAGTAAGTTTAGGAAAAGTTCTTTTTTGTTTGTTTTGTTGTTGTTGTTTGTTTCCCCGTGGACTTACAATTAAAGCCCAAAGCATAAATTTCATTGTACTAAAGATGCTTAACTGAGATAACTCATCCACGTGCTGAGCTCAGGTGGTGAACCCAGCGCAGGATTAAAATTTAGCCTAAAATCGATTAGTATGCCCCATAGAGCTTGACTTTTTCCTTCATGAAAGATTACAACCACTTCATAGCTAGCAGGTTCAGCATTAGTGTTTACCTGGTTATAAAGGAGAATTCACTTTCTCTGATGAGCAGGGTGGAAGGTGACCTGGAGGAGAGCCGGAATCCAGGGTGGGGGGCCGAGGTGTCTGGCCGCAGTGCTGTTGGCCAGCCCCCTGGGCTGTTGGGAGCTGATCTCTGGCTCAGTACCTCTTGCTGCAGTCTCTGAGGTCCTCCAAGCAAACTCTGTCTGTTTGCACAAAACACATTTAAACCCCAGTTTTCTTATCAAGTGCTTGGCATTACTTGCATGGCCTGGTGATTACAATAAGGCTGGTGAAGCCTCAGGCTCGGACAGCATAAGCTCTGAGGTTTAACACACTACGATCCTATAATAAAAAAGTCACCGAAGCCTGCATGGTATTGGGTCACCGTGCAGTATCTTTTCTTTGCTGTTCTTTGCAAGAATGTAAATTCAGCATATTAGATGTAAATTCAGTATAAGGAAGGAGAGGTGGTGAAGAAAGGCTTCATGGGGGAAGCTGTTTTTGACTTGGACCTCAAGGAATGGATAGGATTTGGCCTGTTGGAGACAAGGGAAGAGAGCTTTCCAGAAGAAAGGAAGGAGAGTCATGGCATGAGGAACAGAGGCGGGGCAGTGAAGTGTGTACAGCGGTTTCGTGCGGGGGTGGTGTGGTTGGGTCAGATAGTAATCCCTGATTTTCCTCACTGTCTCATTTGATCTTCATGCTTAGCTCATGTGGCAAGGAGGGGTATTATTACCAGCGGTAAGACGAGGATAGAAAATCTACAACGTTAAATGAACTGCAGATGGAGTTGGATAAGACAGCTCTAGTGTGATGATTCTCTGGATGGTGTGGATTTTTGGCGGTGTCTCCCGATGTTTCTGATTGTCACGACAGAGAGTGGGCGTTACGCATCTAACAGGTGGAGGCCAGGGACACCGCTCAGCGTTCCGCAGTGCACAGGACAGACCTCTGCCTGGCCCCAGCACAGAAGTCTCTGGCCCCAAATGTCAGTAGTACTGAGGTTGAGAATGTCCTAATGGTTGGTGTATTTGGAGGGACCAAAAGCCCTCTTTGATTCCTCTTTTTTCCTTAGGCTGCCACAAATGGTGGCCACTGTGGGACATTCCTAATGTGGAAAGACAAGAGTGTGCTTTGTTACCCAGTGAAGCCGAGCATTTCCAAGCTGGGATCTGTTAGTTACCCTTGGGCGTAACTCTTTCTCCTAGTATCCAATATCTCTTACTTTGGGGCTTTTTAAGAAAGCTGAAGAGACACGAGTGCCTTGAACATTTTCCACAAGAAATAGCCTGTCGGGCAAGTTTATATTTCTTCTGTCAACCTATATTCTGCTTGGCTCCCTCTCAGTATTACGTGCAGCATGAAAAGTTGTCACTTCAGTTTTAGATGTGTTGGGAACTGTTGCTCAAATTAAAGGAAATAAATAAAACTAACCAAAGGAAATGGCAGAGCTCTGGTGCCTTTTCTCATCCACCCATAAGGCAGCTTCAAATGGAAACCATGCAGAGGTGGATTAAAGCTCAGCTGGCCAGCCGCTGAGTTTGGCCAGCACGTAGTGGACACGTCAGTGTTCGCTGGCCCCTAACCAATCACCAGCAAGGACTGGATGTTGGAAGCAAGTAAATAGTCCAGTGGAGAAAGCACTGAGTCAGAAGCCACACCCCATCCCCACCCAGGGACCAGTTAATCCCTTGGAAACGTCATCACATTTCAGGACTCCGTGGCCTAATGTCACAGATGAGAATGTGGCACTAAATTACTTCTGGGGTTTTCTAACCCTAAGACTCTTCATTGTTATTTCAACAATTAACTTCATCCTTTTAGACTCTCAATAAGGTTTGCCTATTTTTTTTTTTTTTTTTACATAGAAAATAACGTATAGTCGAGTCAGATGCGATGTGCTCTCCTTGAATTATGGAAAATAGAGGAACTTCAGGAAGAGTCTTCCTTATGTTGTCATCCTCTTGTGTTCAGATACTGGAGGCGTCCCTCTGGCTCCGTGTGCTCGGCATCACCAGTTTCCCCAGTGAAGGCAGGCACTGGTAGCTCAGCTCACTCGGAGCATGTTCTGTTGTTATGGGAGAGTCAGATCAGCAGGTGCTGGTAAAATAATTAGAAATTCCTGGACAGGGAATAAAGTGCTGCCTCTCAGGGACAGTCTGCGGGCGGATCTCACTGACAGGGGCACTAACGCAGTGAGAGCCCAGATGTGTCCATCTGTTGGCATGTTCCAGGCAGGTGGGTACCACACAGAATGTGGGGAATGGCGAGCATCCTCTGGAATGGAGTATTTTCGGAGATGGTGTTACTTTGTCAGGAATGTCGACACATGTATTACGGAGGGTGAATCCATTCACACTGTCCTCGATTGGAATCGCAATAGTGATAGTCGTTTTCAGCCTCTGTTGCACATTAAGTTAGGAGCTGTTTTTTAGCACCCACTGCTCAGGCGACCCATCCAAACTGAAGCATGTAAATTAGAATCTCTGAGAGTGGGATCCAGGAATCTGCCTGTCTCAGTGATGCTGTGGGATCCCAGTGTGCCGCTGAAGTCGAGAAAGCTGTTCTGGAGAAACGTTTATCAGGGGATGTGATCTGTCTCCTGTTCGTGCATTTATGGAGCTGTAAACTGTTGTTGATTTCATCTTCCTGCTGTATTGCCTTTTGCTTTTCCAGGTAGTTTTAAAAATAAGGAGGCTAATAAGTATTCTGCCAGATATGCAGTTATAGCAGTTATCAAAAGATTCAGAAGTCGTCAAAAAAGATAACTCGCCCATCAGGCTTCTGTATAGGGGATTCTTGTGTTTTGAGAGAAGTAGAGTAAGGAATAGTATAATGTTTGTCTCTGAGAGCCTAGGATTCAGTGATTAGACTTCAGTCAATGAGGCTGAAGTTAATCTGTCTTTTAGCTGGCATCCATGTAAAATCATGTACTGTGATTTCATGTTCTTAATAATAAAAGCAAGTATTTTCTATTTAAACCATCGCGGTTCTGTAGATTGGCTCTCTGTAGGACCAGTTCACTTAGGTCGAATAAATCACATCGATGTTTTTTTTTTCTCTTTCCATATGTTCAAAATTACTCTGACATAGTAGTATCGCGGCTGCTGTCTTCGTGTATTTTCCCCATAAGATGCGTGATATGAATGGGAGGCACAGGCTCAGGCTCATATGACACCAGCTCGGGCATTTGTTCATGGGCACCTATAGAACCAGTTCTTTAAAATCCACAAATCTCATTAACAATTCTCCCCATATGGCAAACAAGTTTGAGCCTATTTTTATCAAATGAGATCGAAGACGTTTGGGGCTGACTTTATGATGATTTAGCCTTAGAGTTTAGGGAGTAGTGGGAGTGCTGTCAATCAAGGGCAGCTTAAGCTGGTCCCCCACGTCTTCCCAGGGGGCTTTTCTTTTATCGAATTATTCGAACCCTCACTGCACTGCCAGCCTTGGCTTTTGTGGGAAAGCAAACCGGCTCCAGCTGGCATCATTGCCTAGAGACCGAAAGCAGCCTTCCGGATAGAGCCGCCCTGCCTGGTGACCCCATAAACCCTTCTCTCCCTGTGTGGCCATTGGCCCAAGTGTGCCTTTAATGCTCATGCCTTTCTCTCTTAAACTCTACCATCCCTTTCCCGTGGACTTGCAGATCCAGGATTGCTAAATACTCTCGGACATGCCTGCTTTCCCACAAACGTGGGTTCGCATGGGGACCCTTCAGAGAAGGAAAGCAGATATTAGATCTCCTGGGTGTTCAAACCAGCTGGCCTTGAGACTTACTCCCAGGATTTCTCCTGGTCCTGCACATAGAGGCACATTCATGACTGGAGTCAAGTTCAGAGAGAAAATAGAGATTAGGGGAGTTGTCAGAAAGAAAAAAAGAAAAGAAGATCGCTTTCAGGTGTACAGAACCCGCTCTGCAGACCTGGGGCATCCTCGCTTCAAAAGATGGCAGTTAGATCTCGAGAAGAGGCAGTCTGGGTGAGACACACAGCAGCTCTTCACAAGCAGATGCGTTTCACTTCCCCAGTACTTTTGAAGGAATCTTTCATTTGTTTGGTACCAAAACAGAAGTCCTGACGAGACACCACTACTGGGAGCAGCAGGTGGGAGGGTGAGGAGACAGCCCGACAGGGTAAGAAACACTCCAGGCTTCACTCACAGCTCATCACTCCGGGGGGGGGGGCAGCGAGAGCGATTATCAGCAGAGGGAGAAAGACGGAGCTTGTAGCCCTCACTGGAGCCCCTGTCTGCTTACAGCTTTGCTCCTTTTTTTTTTTTTTTTTTTGCCTTGGTCATAAACATCACGGTTTTTGACAGCCTCCCTCATTTAGCATTGCCACCTCTGATGAAGCTGCTCACTGACGAAAACATATTTACTACCTGACTTTAATCTTTTCCTGAATGTCAGGGGTAATGTGGAGCTCATGTAGTTTAATAGGAAAAACGCTCCTTCAAAAGCAACCATCTGAATGGTACAGCCATTTTGGAAAACACTTGGACGTTTTCTTAGAAAGTATATATTCATCATTGGACCCAGCAATTCCACTCCTGAGTACTTACCCTGGTGAAATGAAAACCTATGTTCACGCAGAAACCTGTGTGCAAATATTTATAGTGGCTCTTATTTGTCATCTCCCCAAACTGGAAGCAAGCCAAATGTCTTTCATGTGGGGAATGTATAAAGCAATGGCTCGTTCGTACTGTGAAATATTGCTCAGCACTAACCAGGGAAAAACCGTGACACAGGCAAGAACATGAGTGAAAATCTCAGATGCATCAGGCTGAGTGAAAAAAGCCAAATGCAAAAAGGCCACGACCTCCCGTATGACCCCATTTATACGACATTCTCGCCGAGGAAGAATTATAGGAACAGAAAACAGATCAGTGGCTGCCTGGGGCTGGAGGGGAAAGGGTTAACTAAAGGGACGTCATGGGGAGGATTTGGGGGTGATGGAACTGTTCCATATCTTGATCATGAGTTCCCGTGTACGTTTGTCAAATCTTGGAGATACTAGACACTTAAAAGTGAGTTTTACCATATGTAATTTATGCTTTCATATATACAAAGAAAACGAAGGTGTGGGAGAGAGGAAACTACCTGTGTGAGGTGGGAGGGGCCCTCACCCAATACCGCCCACCTGGGGCATCAGGCCTGCAGCTGCCAGAGTGGGTTGGGTCCAGTCTTCCAGGTGGTCGTCTCCGGCCACTTTAACTTAGGGCTTTACAAATGGCTAACAAAGCATCAGTTAAGAAAGAGCGAAGGCCCGCGGCTGAAATAACTGTTCGGTTAACGTAAGTAAAACCTACATAACAAAACTCTATAAAGGTCATTTTGCCTTCATTCCCATTCTCCTCACATTCAAATTCTGCTATCTTTTGTCTACATTGATCATATTGCACGAATCTATTCATCCATTACACACATTGTGTATTAGCTCTTCCTATTATCAAAATTCTGATTGTGACTTGTTGAACATTCCCAGTCTCTGAGGTCACTTATATAAAAATGTGTCATTGTTATTTCCATAGGTTTGTTGTCCGAAATGTATTGAGTAAAATACTGACTGCCGGCTTTGCGCATAACCTAGGGGACATGTGGACTCTCTTTATGACCTTGTTCTGTAACTTTGCATCGCAACCTGTGCCTTGTGCAGTCTGTGTGTTTTGCCTGAATCTGGGGGAATTGCAGGTGGGATTAGTTTGCCAGGGCTGCCATACTAAGCACACAAACTTGGTGGCTCATAGAAGAGACATTTATTGTTCCACAGTTCTTGAGGCTAGAAGTCCAGCAATTTAAATGTTAATCATATCTAAAAAATAACTCTACAGCAACATCCAAACTAGCGTTTGAGCAGACAACTGCTCACCATAGTCTAGCCAAATTGACAGACAAGATTATCCATCTCAGGGCACACACAGATATCATCTTCACTGTCAAGACGTTGCTTCCTGAATGAAGTACAGAAGATCGAAGAGGTCATTCTCATGAAAACTGTCCTGGGGTTCAGCTTTAGCTTCCTGTCTTCTGACAGCCGTCCCAAGAACTCTGGGTAACCCTGCATATCTACACTGGCTAAAATTTGAAAGCGAATGAAGTTAATCCATCCAAGCTTGCCCAAGCAATCTAAATTATCTTGACTGATTTATATATTTTGACATTTCACATAAAGCAGTTATTTTTAAATAATCAATGTGATATAAATTCGTAATAGAAGATGTTAGAGGAACAAAACTGTTATATAGTCGTTTCTCCTCCTTGAAGTTTTTCATTTAGAAACATTGTCAAAATAATCCATGGCAAAGTCTGTGCAGTGCCATTTCACGTGGGTTTAATTATGTTACAAAAAAAAAAAAAAAAAAAAACCCACACAGATGATATTATTCTAGCATCTCCTATAATAGCAGGAAATCCGGGACCACTTTTATTTTGTCTCCCTGTAACAACAATTGGTTCCAGCTTCACTGGAAAAAGAAAAAAACATAAGATCTGTGACAGCTACAATAATACCGCCTTGGCTAGATTGAACTCAATGGCAAGCTGATAGGGGATTGATTTGATGCCGTAAGACACTTTTAAAAACACATACATTCACTTACGGTTATGGGCTTTGTGGTTTATTTCATTTCGTGCTCAGAAACTCTGACCCTGCCAGGAGCATGCCAAGTAATGAGTTCTTTCCATCTTTGTTTTCTTCCCCGGATACCACCTTGGCCAAAACAACCACTGCAGACGCTCATTTGGTGTTGACCTTAGATCATTCTGATAAGGGTATAGATGTCACTGGGTGTCTCCAGCGAGTTAAGTCTAGACAAGATTCTCCAGCAGTCTAAAGTGTGGGCTCTGTCCAGTGTCTAGACAACATGTAAAACTGGCTCAGATTTTCTAATTCAGTAGGTCTGGGGTGGGTGGGGCCCGAGAATGTGCATTTCTAATGGACTTCCAGGTCTGGACCATACTTTGAGAATTACTGTTTGTTAGAGAGAAAATATATTAGGAGGTTAAATCAACCTTGTCATAAGACCCAGATAGTTTTACTGATTGTCCATTTAATGTGTCTATTCATTTTTTGAGTACTGAGTGGGACTACTATATGAATAGATATTTTAAAAATCAGTCACCAAGACCCTTACAATCTATTTAAGAAAACAAACAAAGGAAATATACACGTAAAGAAAAGTCACGTGATAATGTGAAGCAACATCTGATTATGTGCTGAATGCTTCAGCCTTTCCTGATGCCCTTAGCATGCCAACCCCTAAAAGGAAATCACTTAATCCTGGCTTGCTCCACTGTGAACCAAAAGAAAGAAAAAGAAGCATATTCCCTTTGGGGGGTTGACTGTTATTATCAGAAGTGGTAGGGAGAGTTTCTGAGTCAAGCTCATATATTTCAGCTCAGCAGTCTGCTGATGGAGCATGAAATTGAAGCAATATGGCCCCCCGGCTGAAGCACCAGCTTCGTGGGATCAGGGCCCAGGACACTGCTGGGGGACCATGTGAATGACAGGCTCTGATGCCTTGATTTTCATCCTGGTTGGTGGGCAGCTGAGGGGTGTCTGTCTGGCTTTCTCGCTCCGATTCCTTTGCCCAGCAGCAGTTCTGCCCTTTGTCCTTCCTGCAACCCCCAATCCCCAACCCCCAACCCCCAACACACACAGCACATTTTTTTTTTCCACAGAGCACTCTTAATATCGCCTTCGAGAGCTGCCTCAGGCCCCTGGGAGGCATGGCTCCTGGTCACGTCCCTGAGGGCAACTTCCCTTTCATTCCTGGGAGGTCACTGCCCTGGCCATGTCACACAGGACTCTTCTCCCCTGCCTGTGATCTTGGGGAACCCCGCCCCAGCAACTGTTCTCGCTCACAGCTATTTGGGTCTTAAGTCAAATCCAAGAGAATGTATATGCAGAGCCCTGCAAGAAGCCGAAGGTGTTACAGCCAGCAGGCCTGGGGCCAGAAGCCCCTTCCTCAGACACACTGCGCTCCCCTGTTCAAACCCCATGCTGGCTATTTTAAGTTCTGAGCCCCTCCCCAACCCGCACATAGGGTGTGCTCTGCTTGGCCTCATTGAACATTTCGTCCCTCCTCTGTGTGGGCTCACATCCCCCAGCATACTCTATTGTCCCTCTCTGTTACTGGTCACACTGGGTTGTGAGATAGTAGCACACAGCTCCCTAATTACTAGCCCTTCTCTCAGGACTGTCCTGGGAACCACCTTTGCCAGCTCACTGACTCCTGGGGGAAATCTTCACACTTAACCCTTCGGTATCTAGTCACCTCGTCAGAGCTCATGGCGGCTTGTTGAATGAAAGAATAAAATAGCAACAGGCTTTTAAAAGTCGAAGATGACTTTGACTATCCTGTTTGAAAAGGAAGCAAGGAGGGTTTTAGAATCTGATGTTTTCCTGGCCGTGACGTCTGCCTACAAAAACGGAGCTGAACTGCTAAAAATAATACATTTACAACATTCTGTAAATACAAATTTGGGCTTTTTACCTCATTGTGACTCTTCAGTTTACTAGCTATGTGATTTCCCTCTCTGATAGTCTGTTTTCTGTAAAATGGGAATTATATCCACCTTGCAGGGATTTTGCAAAAATTAGAGCAATCACTGGACATAAGCAAAAGAGAAATCAACTGTGACAGAGAGTCTGTCGGCACCTGAAATACAGGAGATGCTCAGAAAACAAAACTTGCTTTTGTATCATTGTCAATACTGTCAGATGTGACATTTTAGAGTAAAATTCTAGTCGCATCACAAAATGAAACAACAAAGAGACTAGAAGGAGCTTGCATTTCTCGGCAAACTAATGACAGCGAGGTGCTTAATACCTTCTTAATGGTGATTCAGCCAGGTCAGCCCTTTCCCTGAGGGTGGATTCTATAGCTTTCTAGACTGGGTTGCTGGAGGGCAGCCAGTCTGGTGAGGAGAATTACTTACAGAACAGAACGAGGGAGGGCAACCAAACGTTGCTGAGACAGCTGGGAAGGAGCCTCTCAGCAGAGAGCAAGTTTGAGGGGGAAGCTGTTGAGAAAGCGAATGGAAACAACCAGTGAATGGAGAAGGTCCACGGACGAGAATCACTCAGGTGGGTTCTCGGGGCGGAGGTGGCGAGTGAAGAGTGTTAGCCGTGAGAACGTCGCCGCACTGAGAGTCCATGCCCTGCCCACGTGCTGTGTGTCACTCAGCTCGCTGTGCGACTCCAGTCTGGCCCAGCGGCAACATCCTGTCCCGCTTCCACAGGTGAGGGCCCCTCCGGGCTCGGAGAACTCCGTCCTGAGAGGCTGAAGTCTGTAGTTGGGAACGGGGCACGTGCCCATCTCGGCTTCTGCAGCGCTGCCCAGGTGGGCTGGGGTGCCTATGGCATGCGCTCGTTTTATCTGTGCAGGTAAAGGAACCAGGTGCTGCCTGGCTTGTCAAGACCATCTTCTCCTTAGTTCTCCTGGTTGAGAAAAGGTTATGTTATTAGAAGCCTTCCACTATGAGAAAATCTCTTGAAACTCTACTAAGAAGAAAAGTAAATAATCAATTGATTTTGTTGGAGGCCAGCTGGGAAGAAAAGGTAGCTCAGAAGACTCCTCACTGTGCTCTGTGCCAGTGTCTTTCAAGAAGTTTTTTTGGGGAGAAATAACACTATTTGCTTTCAGCCACATCCATATTGAACTTCCCACCCCCCTCGCCCTGGCTCTGCTGGCCCCTTTGCATGGCCCGTGTAGTGACCAGTCATTGGACAGAGTAGAGGCCGGAAGTTTGGGTCAAATCTCTCTTTACAAACCAGCTAAATAGCTTGTGAGAAGACAGCACTGTCTCAACAGAGCAGAATTTAACATTCTGCAGAAAACCTTGGCCTCTCGCTTCTTCCAGGTCATTTACTTGAGATGTCAGGATTGGGAGATGCTGTGAACTAAATGTCTGTCTCCCACACACACTCACATGTTCAGTCTCTAACCTCCAGTGTGACTGTATTTGAAGAAAGGGCCTTTATGGGGGTGATTAAGGTTAACCGAGGTCATAAGGGTGGGGCCCTGATCCGGAGAGATTGGTGTCCTTACAAGAAGAGACAAGAGCTCACTGGTTGTGTCCACGTGCATGAGAGTTCTCTCCAGACACCACCCCTGCTGGCACCTTGACCTTGGACTTCTTGTCTCCAGAAACAATGAGAAAATCCATTTCTGTTGTTGAAGCCACCCAGTCGGTGGTCTTGTTATGGCAGCCTGAGCAGATTAAGATGGGAGGGTTCAGGTTTGGAAAGAGCTGGAAGGACCCCCCCCACCCCGCCCATAGGGATTTTCCTCACTGTGGTTCTTTCTGTGCTGATTCAGGTTTCAAAAGTTAGAAAAACGGTATGAAACCACAACAGCAATTTAAAAAAAAAAAAGCCTATGAATAAGTAGATAAAATTAAAAGTTCAAAACAAGTTAAATATTTTTTTTTAACTAGGAGAACTTAAAAATAGCATTAGGAAAGTAGTGCCCTGCATCGGTGCTTTGGGGCATGAAATGTGAGTCCAGTGATCGAACCCAGAGGGAGGTGGTTCTGCTTTACATCTGCACATTATCAACCTTGACTTTTATCCCTGTCAGAGGCAGAACAGTGTTTTGTGTTAAGCAAAATCACGTTGTTGGCAAGTCTTACAGTTTCAGACAATTCTAGGCAGAGCATAGGACAGAGTCTCGAAAACTGACACTTAGAAGGGCCATCAGTTACCAGCAGGGGCAGTGGTCACCGTAGAATCACTACATTGTCATTATCACCAGATCCAGTTGGGGGGCAACTTAGGATGGTTTAGGGGGCAAATGGTAAACGTGACCATTTGCTTCCCCTCCACCTCCTCCCGTTTGTTGCTCTGTTAGCTAATCAAAGAGCTGGTGTTCTCATAGATGCACACAGGTAAGAAATGTGGAGTGAAATAAGACAGCGAGTGAAAGGAAATGTGTCCTTTTCAATAAAGCTAGAACGTTAGAACAAGGAGAGACCTTGGGAATGACCTATCCTCTTGCCTCCTCTCTTTACATGTAGGAAACTGTGTGCAAAATGATACGTGGTAGCAACGTGGTCGCCGTAGGAAGCTGGTCTTAAACTGAGTGGATTTTTAAAAATCTTAATTACTCGTTTCACCCTGACTTTCATCTCTATTCTTAATGTCTTATGAGGCTTTAAATATTTTTTGGTAGCCAGACATTCCAGGAAGCAGACATCATTTTTTTCTCGGGGGCGGGGGGAAGGCAGGGGGAGGGGAAGTAATATTTTTAAGAAGCAAATGTTAGCTACAACGTCAGTGATGGTATTTCTTAATAAGGGAATTTAGGGATTTTATTAATATGTTCAGATAAGATTAGCAGCATCAGCAAATATCTTTGGCAGCGTACAGCAGAACGGAACAGAGCCGTTCCCTTCTCAGGATAGTCAAACCTTTCTTTCCTATTTACTCTGTTGTGGGCTTTTTCCAAATGCATGCCTAAAGAGCCTGTAGTAAGAATTCAGCTTGCTATTTAAAATTATAGTTTAATAACAGCATTTCCATCCTCTTTGGTTGATTTTGTCTGCTTTGGCTTAAATTGTACAGCATTCCTAAAACAAGTTTAACTAGGGTCACTGATAAATTATGCATATGAGCCTTAAGCAAACATATTCGATATGAAAGTGTCCCCTTCTCTCCTCAAGAAATTTTCTCTCGAAATGGTCACTTGCTTCTTGTCACAGCCTGGTATGGGATCAGGTGTACAGAGTGAGTTTGAGACACTGTGCTCAGCCCGCCTGCCACCTCTCAGCTGGGACGACTGGGTAATGACCTGTGTTCCCTGTAGTGGCCCTGACACAGCCCTTGTCAGCAACTGTCCTTGGAGGCCGGATCTTGCTCCTTCTCCGAGCCTGTGCCATTAGCTGGGATCCTGTTCTGAATGAAACGGGACTCCCTGGGACACTGACAGAGCCTGCGCCTGACCGAATCCCAACCCCAGCTCTCCCCTCTCCCCTCCTCCTCCCACCTTCCTGCATTTTGACACTCAGTCGACCTGAGATGGTAGCCACCTTGACAAGCTCCAGCAGACTGCTCCCCTCACCCCTAGCCCCTGGCCTGGCTCCCCTTCCTTCATCTTCCTCTGCAGGGGCCTGTGTTAGCCTAGCCTTCATGAGCAGGGGAACAAAGCTAACTTTTAAATTCTGTTACAGCGGTCGTGCTGAATTGTCAAAGCTGTCATGTTTGTGGGTTTTAGCTGTGATTCGTATGACTGACACTGGAACATAGATTTTGAAGTCCCCTTGTCATCTGCCTTTAAGTCGCCCTGGGTCTAGTCTTTGCTTTCTGTTTCTACCACCACAGATGTAGCCAGGGCCTTTATCACTTTGTCCTTGAGTTCTGAAACACAGGCCTTTCTCAATGGTTTCTTCACTCTCCAAGCAACCTCGTACGACCTCGGTGTTCACTGCCCTTCGTTCCGACTGCAGGATTTGAAGGCGCTTGCTGTGCAGGAAGCTGGGCCGCGTGCTCGGAGGGAACCAGGACGGTTCAGATGAGTCCCAAACACTTTATGATGCAGTCGGTGAGATCAGTGACACACGTAGCAGAAAGCTGCTTTACTATCGAAAAGATCAGGAAGCGCAGTGCAGGAAGGCGCCGGATCCCACGGGAACTGGGGCTCCTCGGCCTTTATTTCTATTTCTCAGACTCACTGGAGCCACAGGGTCTTTTGTCACTGCTTTTCTCTGCATCTGGTTGGATTCCCTTGCCTGTGCTATAACACACCCATTTGCCTGTGGTGGTAAATGGCACTCTCCACACCCCGCAACAGCCCTACCAGACCTCCATCTCTAAATGTCTTAGCATTCTGAAAAGGCGGACTCAGCGTGGCTCCCACTTTACCAATGGATTAGTTTCCTGCGGGTCAGGTGATCATGCTGAGCCAATCAGCCTGCGGATGCACCTAAGACTTCACAAGTGAATCCCAGGAAGATCTCCTAAGAGTCTTGTCTCCAGGTTCTTTGATTTTCAGCTTTTATGCAGATAAATGACACAGTGCAAGGAGTTCTATTCTTCAACCTCAACTAACTCCAGAACTGAAAATAATCAAAGTAGACTCTC
>CM053504.1:79371560-79396929 GCA_028627145.1 Eidolon dupreanum | reverse complement strand
TGGTTGGAGACCTGTGGTCCTGCTTCTTTCTGAGTACCTTTCTGGGTAGTAGCTGGGCCACAACCTGTACCCCCAGGAACCTCTTATCATTATCTACCTCCACAAGAGTATTCTGTCTAGCATGGAGGAGGCTGGGCACCTCTGCTGGACTGTGGCACACTTTCTCATCACTTTCTCCTATAAAATCTCTGATATAATTGGGAGAGAAGAGACTCTAGTCGCCTGTGGATGTCTGGCAGGTCTAACTGTTGAGTCCTTGAACGCTGTCCAGTTGTGGCCTGTCATTTTACACTAGAGCTCATCTCTTATCAGAAGTCTTCTGGCCTTCCTGCCTCTTGGGACCAGTGACCCAAAGGAAAGTGGGAATGACATGAATGCTATCAATACAGTAGAGCTCTTTTGGTTGGTCAAAGCATCTCTGGCCCACAGTGAAATCAAGAAATGCCTTGTGCTGAATAATCTGTTTTGAGCCAGATGATCATGTAGAAAGACCATCTGTAACAGGATCCACACACAGTGCTATGATTGAATGTGATGACCTGTTCCAGTTTTAAAATTCAGACATAAAAAATCGAGAACCATGAAAATGGTGAGCCAGCTCCCCTCCCTAACTTCTTTAATCCAGCTCAAACTTTCGATCTGGAAAGAATATATAGTATATATACTCTCCATTGAACATTGATTGGTAACCAAAATTCTCTTCCAAGGGGTTGGTTGTCCACCGCCGTACCTTATTCAAAGCCTGGAAGGGAAAAGAAAAACTCCACAATTATCGCCCATTTTTTACAAAACCATAATGTATTTTATTTACATTTCTAGAACTTTCTTCTTTGGGCTTCCTCATCATCATAGTGGTGACAGTTGGCTGCAGTGTTGGGGGAATGGTTTGGGGTCTGTGGCTGATCGAGGTTACTGAAGGTAGAACGGTGGCATTTCATTGCTGCTTTTCAGGGATTTTGGCTCAGTAGCAGGACACTGTCTGCAGAGCGGTCTCTGCCCACCTGAAACTGTGCTTTCCTCAGATAGAAGTGGCACTTGTGGTGAGTCTTGATTTTGCCCCAAACTTTCTCCTTTTTCCTTCGCCGCTGGAACAGGAAGGATTGTACGGGCTTGAGTTCATGACGCTGCTGAAAAGGCACCGTGAACATCCTCATACCCAATCAGGGCCTGTCTGTTGCCTTCTGAGGCGGGGCTGTCGCCGCACCTGGCCTGTGTGGTGGTTGCGTGGGTAACAGTCGCTCTGGGCCTCAGTTTCCTCATCTGTCAAATGAGAGGGTCCCCTGTCCCTTGCGGTCTGTGATCTTATGGGCGCTGGTGCTCGTATGAGACTGGGTGGCAGCTGAGCTGTAATGCACCTTTACTCCTTCTCAAAGTAGCGGCTGTGACGAAATGAGCAGAGATTCTCTCCCAGTTAGACTGTTTAGCTTCAGGTGAGTACAACAGAGGCCATTTAAAATTGTCTCATTAATTTGGCCAGGGCTTTGATGAGACATAGGCTGCAAGCAGCTTTGGCTAGTAGGGATACCACCTGACACGCAGAGACCTGCAAAAGGCCGTGTGGGTGAAGCCATGCGATTAGCAGGGACTATTGTTCCATCTCCACCCTGTGTCTCGATATTACTCTTTTATCTTTGTGTAGTTGGACACACGGGACAACTATATGATCAGAGGAAGGCCAGCATCGGTTCAAGGGAAAACTCCATTCTTACTCAAGTCTAAGCATTCATTGCTACGACATAAAGATTTTTTTTTCCAAAATGATTGGTTACATGGGCCCTTTCACTAAAGAGGCAAGCAAAAACACTCCAACACATTTTCCGCAGGCTGCCATTTAGCATTACTTATTGTGATATTAAATGAATTTGATTTAGACAACCTCCTAGAGTAATCTTTCCATTGTTTTTCCTGATGGAAAAACAATGTTGAAACGATTTGTCATCTGTACACCCCTTGTGGCTTCCTCTGACCAATAGCATGACAGAAGTGATGACATGCATATTCCACAGCCTAGGCCACAAGAAGCCTCTGACGTTCCCCTCCTGGAATGCTCCAGCCCCCGTGGAAAGGAAATTCAGTCTTTTTTACCCAACGATTGCAGGCCCATGGCAAGAGAGAGGCCCAGTCCCAAGGCACCAGCATGTGAATGAGGCCATTTTCCACCCTCCAGCCCCTGGCCAGCTGGCAAATGCTTAGAACTGTATGAGTCAAGGCAAGAAGAATCACTCACATGGAGAATGATGATCAAATAAGTGGTGGTGGTTTTAAGCCCCTGAGTTTTGGGATCTTTTTGTTATGCAGCCATAGATAGCTGATATAGACCCCCACACTGCAGATGAAGAAACTGAGGACCCAGAAAGTTAAGTAACTTGCCCAAGGGTGTTAGAGGCAATAAGTGGTAGAGGCCTGATTGCAACTAGATCTTTATGATTTCAGATTCTCCTTTGCTCATCCGTGTCAAAACTCTTCCAACACAGTGAAAAAGTCCTGAATCACAGGAAATGTTTCTTAAAGGACTAGTCTCTTATAACAGATGACAAAGACTGGTTAAAATATGATTTTGTGTTCAGTCTTTATTTTTCTGTCTTCATTCCTTAGGAAGTGTTTTCTAGAAGACCTTCAGAGACTGTGTCACTTGCTCTTTGGGAACAGAATTGTTGATCTGACAGGACCCTTGAGCTACTGATTTCTAATGTCACAGGGCTTTGGGCAGACACAGCTCATCCAAGGTCCTGGCCTTTTCTAGCCCAGTCCACTTGATGAAGGAAAAGGTTTGCCAGGGGTCGGCTGGCTGCAGAACTCGGTGTTCTGAAGCTTGTGAAGTCTTACAAGCGGGGCCCCCTTCTGAAGAGCTAGGCCATCGATTAGACAGGGGTCAGGAAACATTTTCTATAAAGGGCCATATGGTTTTTGTCACTACTACTCAATTCTGCCTTCGCAGCTTGAAATTGCCAGTATGTAAACAAACCAATGTAGATGTGTCCACATAAAATTTTATTTGCAAAACCAGGCAGCAGGCCAGATTTGGCCCATGGGTCATAGTTCGCCCACCCCTGAATTAGGGGAAGCGTGCCTATCAAGAGGCCACCCGTGGCTGTGCCTCTGGGCCTGGTGTTTATCAGGTTTGAGTATAGACACATAGCTGTTGTGTAGACAAGCTAAAGCTGGGGGTAGATACAACCAATAGGATCGGATCGAGAAATGCTTTCTAAGGGTTCATGGACATGCCCCTTCGGAGAGTGCTGTCCTCCCAGTGGACTCCTGAGGAAGCCAGGGTGCAGACAGACAGCCCTCTGGCACAGCGACGTTCCTCAGTGGTGTCCTTGAGCAAACTGTCTCTGAGTCTCGGCATGCTTACCTGTATAATGGGTAGGATAACGAGGGGCAGACTCTGCAAAACGGAAGGGAGGAGGCTGTTCGTGTCACGCTGGTGTTGCCTTCACCTGGTGCTCATGGGGAGGGGTCAAGTTCAGTGCTATCATCGCCCAGTGTGGAGAGCAGCTGGAGCTCATTAGCGACTGCCCACGTGTGTTGCTCCGGCCGTGCTAATTGCCCGACCAGAGACTGTATCCCTGCAGCACCGCTGGCCTCCCTTGCTCATCTCACGGTCTTGAGTTTTGGCATCTCCCTTGCGGGCATTTATTCAACTGGTAACAGAAGGTAGCAGGGCAAATGGGGGTTCAGTGCCTGCTGTCCCCAAGGGATAAAGCAGCTGATTGACAGAGGTCACCTTCTTGGGCCCAGGTGAGTCGGATGGTTTATTTTAAAAATCAGGCTTACTCAGTGAGGTCAAATATTACATGCTCTTAAATCCGTTTGCTTTTTGGAACTCTTTTGCATCCTTCCATGGGGTGCCCATGAGTACTGCTTGCTCCTTCAAATTTCAGTTCACTTGATTTATTTTGCTGGAATTCTTTTGGAGATGGTGGAATAAGAATAGTGAAAACCTACATTCACCATTATGGATTATTTTTGCCAACGTTACATTTCTAGGACGCTGCCATATTTAAATCAGATGTTGCCTTGTCGCAGTGTGGATTATTAAAAGCACACATAAAACAGTCTGGTCTGTAAGTCTAAGTAAATTGAAAGGCCTTGGTACAAACTATATTTCTTTTTATGCTTTTAGTTTTAAGGGCTTCCTGCAAATAGTTTATTGGTCCATGATTTTCTTTAGCCGATGCAGCCTGAGGTTGATCAGAGAGCCTTCCCGCACCTTCCCGTCTTACATTATCATTCATTGCCAGATCTGAAAGGAATCTTAGTGATTACTAGCCAGTTGTGGAGTGGATGTTTGGGTCCTCCCCAAAATCCATGTGTTGAAATCCTAGCTCCCAGTGTGATGGTGTTAGGAAGTGAGGCTTTTGGAAGGACGTTAGCTTGTGAGGATGGAGCCTCATGAATGGGACCAACGCCTCATCCAGCTTTCTTATGTCCTCTCTCTGCTGTCCACCACGCGAGAGTCCACTAGGTCTGCCGGCACCTTGATCTTGGACTTCCCAGCCTCCAGAACTGTCGATAAATAAATTTCTTATGTTTAAGCCACCAGTCTATGGTAATTTGTTAGAGTAGCCTAAACTAAGACAGGTGAATTCATTATATTTGAATAATGGAAACCAGAGCGATCTGAAACGATCCATGTAACTTTATCTTTTTCGTAGCAGTGTAAAAGTTCTCACTTGTTCTCATAGCAAGGATATCTTTGCTAAGGAAAGAACTGTGGGCTAAGAGTAAAGAGGCTTAAAGTCTAGGGCCAGACAGAGCACTCACCAGCCACATGCTCTTGCCCCATTCGTAAGATAAGGAGACCTCCTCGGGCGAACCCAGAGTCTGCTCCAGCACTCTTGAACCTTTGACCTCTCCGATAGTTGGCATCACATGAAGGCACAGCGACCGCTAAGACATTTTCAGTTCAGGAGAGCACTTAAAGCCTCTTAATGTCCATTTCTTCATCCACAGGGAGAATAAAAGTACAGTGTGTGGAAGTGAAAGTCTTCAGATTCTCAGCCAGGATGTGCAGTGCCCACATTTCAATCAGGTTTTCCTTCCGCACAGGAGCAGGACAATCTCAGATCTCTTCTGCCGTAGCATCAGCAGCAACCCAACCAGTGCCTGTCCATCGAGTGGCACCTGTGCCCTGCTTCTATAGGCAAAATACTTCTGGGCTGTCCACACATAGCCTGTGTGGTTCAGAGGCTCTGCCAGTCTTGCTGTTTGCATTCATTTTTCTCAGTCTGGACAATAGAGGATGTGGCCGAAAGTACTGTCAGCACTGATTAGTCCAAAATTGTCTTCAGCTGGAAATATTTTCATAGGCCGCCAAGTTTATCAGGTGTGACGCATTTCTCATTAGTGCTCTTAACGAGCCGTGAGATGTTCTTCATCCGATGTCACCTTTCGCTTTTCCTGCAAATTTGAATGACCGTGTCCTGATGAAGTGCTAATGGGAATCTTCACGCCTGTCCTCCCCACGGAGGCCGGTCTTCTCCCTCGACGTGCCTTCTGGACATGTCAGCGGAGAGTCTTCGTCTTATCCCCCAAATCAGCTTACTTTCCCAGTTTTGAATCCCGCCAGGGTCTCAGCCATCCTCTCAAGGGTCACCTCCACACTTCAGGTCGCTGACGGCGTTCTCTCATTAGACTCTCTCCCCCACGGCCACGCGCAGTCCTACTGCCATCTCGTTTTCCTCTGGAGCGTGGTGCCTCGTCTTCCACTCTCGTCACTGTGTGCCTGCAGCACAGTCATGGGCCTCCGTTCCACTTCTTCACACCTCCCCAGCCTACCTGCTCAAAAACACAGCATGGTTTTCTCCTTGTAGCCTAAACGCACCTGAAATGTTTCTAAGGTCCTGGTTGTTTTCAGACTCAAGTTCTGGGAAGGAAACCTGGTTGGTTCTGCTTAGGCCCATCCCCAAACCATCACCTTTTATTATTGCTTCTGTGCCTTCAATCAAGGTGGCCTCTTCGTCTGAAATACTTTGTTATTTGGAATCTTTTATAATGAGTATAATGCTCTCACGATGGAGAAAAGGAAAAAGAATGGAAGAGCCTTTACAATATGTATGTGTGTATACATATATCGTGTTCTCATGCGTTAGTTTCATAGATACAATCCTTGTAATATTCAGTCTTTGGAAAACATGATGGCTAAGGTTTTTAAAGATAAGTTGCCTAACTTCTCTGATAATTACTTGCATAATGAAACGGTTTCCTTTTTACAGTCTAAAATATTAGCCATAGAAAAAATTAAGTCTTTTTTCTGGGTAGAAAGAAAGAAGAATAAAAATACTTTAATATTGCATCTTTTATTTAAAACTCTCCCTAAATAGTATTTAATGAATGTGGGTACAGTGTTCCAGATCCGTTAGTAGGATTTCCCTGAGTGTGAGCTACAGGCCTTGCAAGGGAAAAGGGAAAGGGTGATGTCTACAGAATCCTAGCCACATCCCTACCCCAAGTTAAGGGCGGGGCCCTGACTCTATATTTTAAACTACTCCCTAGGTAATTTTTAATATATGGTGAAGTATGAAACGTTTAGGACTGAACTAGGAAAATCTAGGACTTCCTAAGAAGGAAGCCAAAATTCTAAGGAGAGTTCTAGTTATATTCGTTGGCTTGTTCCTTAAAAAATTTTAAATAACTTTTCGAAAAGAGGGAGGAGGTCACTTCTGGGTGGCCCAGGTTTGGCGGGAGCTTGGAAGAATCAGTCTTGCTCCCTAGCGAGGTTCAGGAGGGTTGCAGAGACGGGGAAACCAGCTGCGGCCAAGAGAAGAGGGACATTGGCAGGTCACAGCCTTGGAGGAGGTTCAGTTCCTTGGGGCATTCAGCCGTGGCACTCGGGGACACCAAGAGGAGGGCGAGCCAAGGGGAGGAAGAGATCTGTAGTTGGTGATGGTCTGACACCCTTTCAAAGCACTCTTCAGTCCTGCCTTTCTCGGGCTGCCTTGGCCAGGCCCTATTTTGAAGTGCGACGACTTTCCCAGCAATATTACATAAATTATTTAAAACGGTGCTGCCTCTTTTAATATATTTCATTTTTTCAGGTGAGGAAAGAGCACAGGAACGTCAGTCCTGTTCAAATGATTGTATTATCTCTCCCGATCATTTATGGTGGTATTTTTAAACGTCTCTCTATAAAAAAAATTCTTAAAATCTATTGTCTTCAGTTTACGTCATTTCTCATCTCTGTGGTGCTTAGGTTTGCACTGGGAATCAGAGTTCTGCTTTTGTATGAGAACTAATCATTTATCATGTCATATGGATAACTTGTTCATAGGAATTCCAGAATCTCATGTCTGGAAAGATTGTTAGATCTCCTATCATCCAGATACCCTCTAACTTCCTCAAGGCTTTGAAAACAAGCACACACGAGACACTACTCAGCAAGAGGGGACCCAGACCGCACCGAGAAAGTGCAGTTCTTTTAGGGACAGCTCTAATTCTAAGAAAGATTTTTTTTTTTTTAATTCACTCAAAATCTGTCTCCTGGCATCTTGACTAATTCTGACGGGAAAGAGTCTAATATCTTCTTCATCACATCCTTTCACCTATTTGAACACAGTGAGTGTATCATCCTGTGTCTTCTGTCTCCAAACTCTTCTCCTTCAATGCTGCCTCAGTTTCCTGGCCCCTCACTCCTCCCACTGATCACTGTTGGATGGCTCCAGTTATCAGTGACCCTTAAAGACAGACACTTAGGACTCAATCCCGTCCATTAGCAAGTCTGATCAACAGTGTTCAGCAGGGCTGTTTTCCCCTTTCATGTAGCCCATGTCTGCTGAAGTAGCCTGATCTTTTTTCCCCAGTTGTCTAGAGATAATTGACATGTAACACTGTATAAGTTTAAGGTGTATAACATAATGATTTGATTGATACATGTGTATATTGAGATATAATGACCACCATAAGTTTAGTTCATGCCCATCACCTCACATAGTTACAAATTACTTTTTTCCTTGTGATGAGAACTTATAAGACCTACTCTCTTAGCAGCTCTCAAACATACAACACAGTATTGTTAACTGTTGTCACCAGGCACTATATTACAGCCCCAGGACTTAAAACTGGAAGTTTGTAGTTTTTGACCATTTTCACCCAGTTCCCCTACAACCTGCCCCCTGTCTCTGGTGACCACTGATCTGAGCTGTTACTGTGAGTTTGGTTTTTTAGATTCCACGTATAAGTGAGATCATGCAGTATTTGTTTTTCTAGGTCTGACTTATTCCACTTAGCATAATACCCAAAAGATCCATCCATGTTGTCGCAAAATGCAGGATCATCTCCTCCTCCTCTTACTCCTCCTCCTCCTTCTTTCTTCTTCTTCCTCCTCCTCCTCCTCCTCCTCCTCCTCCTTCTTTACTGGCTGAATAAACTTGACTCATCTACTCATCAAATTCTAGTAGTTGTACCCACATTTAATTTATGGTTAGCTAAGAGCTTATACTTTTTGCAAGTTGACTTCTATTAAGCCCCTTCTTTCCCATTCTAATCTGAAATTGGTTTTAGAATCCAACATATTTATTACCTTGTTTGGCTTATTCCTTAAAATTCGTTGATCCATTCTGGTCCTACCTCAGTTTACACAGAGTGGAGAGAATATGGGACTTGTCATCAGAACATGGGATTAAGACCCAATATTGTCACTTATTTTTGCAAGTCACTAATAAATACATATAACAATTTTAGGCCAAGGATGGATACCAATCAGTTGATCCTCTTTGGAACAATTGATTTAATGGTGCCTTCCATCCACAATACTACATTTTCCCAGCTCTCCTCAAGAAAATCGTAAGAGACTGTTAAAATGGCTTGTTGAAATCCAGATATGCACACCACATACTGGCATCCATTTTCACTAGGTTTGACCCTCTCTGAGAAAAGAATGAGGATGTTTGAAAGTGCTTGTTCTAAGTGAATCCATTTTGATTCCAAATCATCCCTATATCCCTGTCTCATTATTGCAAAGTTCTGTGTAAATTACTTAATCTAGAATTTTGCCTATGATTTTTGTAAATCTCCCTGATGTACAGTTATGAACTTCACCTTGTCCTTAGGTTTGGTTTCCTATCATCAGTGGATTTATCATGACTTTTTTTTCTTTTGTGACTTTTAAAGAATAAAGAATAGAATTTAAGTGAATAAATTCTCTCAAGATAATTCTGCGTAATTTTTCAAATTGAATAGTAGGTGTCATGAAAGATGAGTGCTTTACAAAGTTACCCTATATAGTTATAGCATGTAATTAAACTACTCTGAAAAATGGGTCAGATATTAATCTCATTGTATAATGAGAAATAGTCTCCGAGAACTTAAATAACCCTGCTCAAGTTTCTCACGTCAGAAGGGATGAAATAAAGATTCTAATTTGATTCCTTGGACTCCAAATTCAGCTCTGCCTCGAGGAACGTGGTAACTAGCCTGAGTCTTTAATTTGTTATTTTTCTAACAGTTCCATCTACTTTATTATAAAGCACTAGTTGGACGGACACTATTCCTTGGAATGCCTATCATGATGTTTTAGCACAGGAGTCAGCAAACTTCTTCTGTACAGAACCAAATGTTAAATACCTTAGGCTTTAGGGGCCATATGGTCTCTGTCACAACTACTTAATTGTGCCCTTGCAGCATGAAAGTTCTCACACACAAAATGGGAATGAGGGTGTGGCTGTGTTCCAATAAACCTTTATTTATAAAAACAGGCAGAGGAACACAGTATGCTGACACCTGTTTTAGAACTTGAATTCATTTAGAAATAAGACCTTGTAACATAGGAAGAGGGGGTTCATTTGTGAAAGTGGTTAAGACAATCAATGAAAAAGGATTCTATTGTACTTAACCTAAACTACTACTATTTGAGATTATAAGAAGAAGTGGAAAAGGACCAATGCCCCCCTTCCAAAAAATAGAATGACAACAGCACCTCCCTTTCCCCTCCTCCCCATTACCACCCACTTAATACCAACGCTGACCACAGTCCAACTAGAATGTGGACAAAATTTGTGCTCAGCTTCACTGGAACATGTTTGAACCTTAATTATTCTAATATAAGAAACCTAAATTGCACTGTCTTTCTGGGTCCTGTATATAATTTTCTCAGGTGATGGATAAAAATCAAGCTGTTGGCTCTTTGGGTCAGAGCCAATATAAAGAACACATACCCCCCCCCAAAAAAAAAACAAAAATACAATTCTAATGTTTAACTGTCTTTCTCTATGGAGGAAGTTAAGGAGTGCTTATAGTAAGTCTATCAACTTCTCAAGGATAGCAGCAGTAGATCAGGTATACCCTAATTATTTATATATGCCTCCTAGTTCCCATTATTTGTTCATCATGGTAGATGAGAAGATTATCTCGATATCAAAATTTTATGGGCCCAAGATTACACACTGATATTTAAAGTTAGCCAAGTGCATTAAAGAAAATTCTGAGGTTAGGGAGTAGGGCATGACCCCAGGGAGAACTTATCAGCTAGAGTCCCCCATGGGACAAGGGCATGTAGAATTTGAAACAAGCTGTTTATCATTATAAAATAATTTTATATTTCAAAAACAGATTTTAGAAATAAAGCTTAACAGAAATCTCAGTCTGGTGTAACATGATTTAAAAGAAGTTTAAAATCATGGTTATTTGACTAGTATGTAGGTTTTAAAGCACATTTGGCAATAACTTTGGGAGAACAAGAATTTCTCATTTTAGTTTTTGAACTGATAAATGGAAGTTTTGAGGTTTTGAGGAACCAGAAGATACAGTCAAATTCATCCAGCCCTGGGGAATCAGGATAATGTTATTGCAAATAGCTTTATACCTCATCTGATTTCCATCAGTAGTTGATAGACTTTTTGTCAGTTATCTATTGCTGTGTAACAAAATACCCCAAATTTAGCAGCTTAAAGCTGTACATATTATCTTGGTTTCTGCTGGTGAGTAGTTCAGGCACTGCTTACCTGGGCTCTTCTGAGTCTCTCACAGATTGTAATAAGGTGTCAGCTGGACCGTGGTCTGTTCAGGGTTCAACTGGGAAAGAATTTGCTTCCAAGAACACATGGTCATGGCAGGATTCAATTTCTCATGGGATATTGGACAAAGGCCCTCAGTCTTCACTGGCTGTTGCCCAGAGGCCACTCTCAGTTTTTTGCCAAGTGGCCTCCTCCATGTGCTTAATCAAAGCATGCCAGCCAAGGAGACTCCAGAAAGAGTCAGCAAAATGGACGTCACAGTCTTTTATAACCTAATTACAGAAGTGGCACCCTGTCATCTTCCCTATATCTGTTGGTTAGACACAAGTCACTATACTCAGCCTACCCCCAAAGGGAGCAGATTACACAAGAAGGTAAATACCAGGAGCAGGAATCATTGGGGCCCTTTTAGGACTCTGCCCACTACAGGCTCCTAAATTCTTTCCTGTCAGGGCAGTCCGGTCCTTGAATAAAGAAGTACCTGTGTCACTAGTGTTTCCACAACATGTGGCTCACTTATGGCTGTTTTCTCTTGTCTCACCTTACGTTAGGCATTGATTTTCAGGTTGTCATATGAGTACCCTCTGGCTAGTAGTTCCCATAATTAAGTACAAATGTTTCAATGCCCTTAAATTGTCCTTTTGGGAACTTATGTTATTTAATAAGATAGCCGAGAAAGCATGTATGTTCTATGGAAGGCAGGAGTGACAGGTTTGAGAGATGTCTGCTAAAATACTTGTTTTTTTTTTTTTTGTTTTTTTTTTTTAGCATTGTTTTGTTCCTTGTGAAAGTATCCCAATAATAGATACAAACCTGTTTATGATTATCCTTAATGGAGCTCATTTCTGAGGAATAATGGCTTTATCAGAGACATTTAGGAGTGGAAATCGAGAAAACAAATGTGCATGTATGTTTTGGCAACGGAAAATGTACATTTCTTTGAAGTTCTTTGAAGTTTGGGATGTATCTGAAATTTACGGTGGAGTTTTTTTTTGGGGGGGGCCATCATTAGCTAAGCTTTTGATGGAAACTACAAATGCTTAAGAATCACTCATCACAGCGATACTATGGAGTTTTTGAAAATGAACTCACCCATTTAATAGCTTTTACTCTAGCTATGCTATAATATATTGAAATGTGCTTATATCATTCTTGACATTCTTGGTATGTGGGACCAGGAATCTTTAGACACATTATCTCTTAGACATATTTAATGAAAAGCAAGATGTTTTGTTAACTATCACCTTGTCTTGCCAGGGCAGCTTATTTATAACCTTATTCATTTAGGAGTACATATTGCATTTGCTATGTTTCAGCTCTCTTCAGAATTTAACACGATCACTCATTTAGTCTCATAATACCCTAATGAAGCAAGCACTGTTTTTATCTCCATTTTACAGATGGGGAAAGTGACATGGAAGAGGATAAGTGATTTGCTCCATGGCACATAGCTAGGAAGGGGTGGAGCTGCATCAGATTCCATTAAGTTACATCATGTAGTTCAACTATCAGTTTGATGGATGAGATGAAAATGCATTGAGAACAGAAGGTTTAGCCATGTTCCTTCTGAGTAGACACACTGAATGCTGTGTACTTCATTTACTTGCTAAAGTATGAAAGTTGGCAGCTGCACTCCGAATATGTGTCCCCTTGGTTCGGCTGGCATTGTGCCACAGAGACTATAAATATAATACAGAATACGCCAGAATCTGAATGTAGTTTAAGGACAAGATTTAAAAGTGGCAGTCTTTAAAATGGATCAGAGCTGATTTAAAATGAATAACTGTTGAAAACCCCGAGCCCAAAAGATAGTTTTTAAGTCTGATGAAGTTAGAGGTCTCCCAAATGCACGCCTGAGCAGTCATTAATAATTATTTTCTTTTTTCCAGTTTAGGAGCTAGCAAAACAAGAAAAACACAAACTGTGTTTTGTTTTGTTTTGCCTTGATTTTGTGTCAAGAGGCGAAGAGAGATGCCCATTTGATATGGTTTTCCTCCATTAGTTTGTTCTCATTTGTTTTCTGCACTGCCGCTGTTACCAAGTTGTGGTTCTCCTGGCACTTTGTTGTTCTTACCCTCATTTTTCGGGGAAAGTTGGTGTTTCCCCATCCCGAGACAACCTTCTCTTCTTTTGTACCTACAAATCTCCCTCTTACATTGTCTTGAATATTTCCAAGGACAGACCAGTTTCTTGAGCACACTGCAGAATTTGAAGGAGCCTTGTTGACGAGAAAGAACTAGCTATGATGGTCATGTTGCAAGAGAAAGAGAGAAGGAAGAAATATGGCGAGCCCAGCGAAGGGATGCAAAGGTTTCCTGGTGCTGAGTGCCAGGCCCTGCAACATGTAGAGCACCTTTCAAATGACACGTCATTGGACCTTCAAAACTTGAAAAAACCAAGGCTCGTAGAGGTTAATTTGACTTAACGTCTTCCTACTAGTAAGGGCTGAAGTTGATATTACTATCTCTCTAGGTTCAAGACATTTTTAAATGAGATATTTCAGACCTTTATATGTGTGCGAGAATATCTAAAAATACTTTTTACTCACTGGGAAAAATGAAACATTACAAACACAAATTAAACTCCGCGTGTCCTTCTCCCCCTCAAAGAAGTACTCACTATCCCAAATCTGGATTGTATTATTTCTCAGACATGTCCTTATGCTGATACACAATATTATTATTTTCAAGTATTTAGACTTTGACTTAAATGGTATCACAACTGTGCCTATCCATTCACAGCTCACTTTTTGTGTTTTGCATTATCAAAATGTGATGGTTCTCTGTCTCAGTAAACCACAGTTTATGTATCCATTCTCGCTGATACATATTTGAGTTATTTCCAAAATTTTTAGCTATTAAAAATGCTGTAGTAAACATTCTTGTCTGTGTGCCCTTGCACTCACGTGCATGAATTTCTCATTATTCTAGTCCTCAATGTGCTTAGGACAAGATGGAGCTGCCGGGGTGATATGCACATTTTCAACTTCACTAAGCATTGCATAGTGCTCTCAAGTGATTATGCTTATTCTGACCTGCAGTGTGTGAGAGTTCCTGTTGCTCTATGTGCCTATCGATACTTGTTTACATCAAGCTTTTGGGTTTCTTCCAGTCTGATGAGTGTGAAATTAGAGTTTTTATAATTACTACTAAGGAAAAACTTTTTGTAAAAGAGAGCTCATGTGAATTGAGTATCATCATCTTGTCACATTTCAACAGTGTGAATTCACCAGCTTTTATTAATTACCTTTTCAGCATCAAGATTTAAGTATGTTCTTGATATCATTATTACTGAAGGCAAAACTACAGCATTCTGATTTGCATGCCCTAAGATGAAAGAAATTGTACAGTTTCCATGTCTTTCTGTTACATAGACTTACAGTATTTGGATCAACTGTGGCAGAGAAATTGTGACATAGAGAAAATATGGTGTGATGTTTTAGTCATCTCTCTAAAAATTAGAAATAATGTTTTCAGTGTGAGAGTAAAAATAGATAAAATGGGATTTTTTTTCTAAACCTTAGCGCCATTATTTATGACTTCTTTTCTCCTCACTCACCAGTGAGTATTTGACTTTTATGTGCATTGTCTGTGGTCGGCCACTTCTTTCTTCTTATCTATCATAGTCATCTTTCTCTCACTTCACAAAAAAAGTCTCATCTTTTGCCCATCCTAATCTTTTTTTTTTACTTTTTAAAAAAATTAGCTTCACTTTTTTTTAATTTTTATTTTTAATTCTTTAATGTCACCACATATTTGACCCCTTTTACCCCATCTACCTCCCCCCTACCCTCTCCCCTCTTACTCTCGGGGTAACCACTAGTCTATTGTCCATGACCATGAGTCTCTATTTGTTTGTCCTGTTCATTTGTTGCTTTTAGGTTTATATCCCACATATAAGTGATATCACGTGACTTTCAACTTTTTCTGTCTGGCTTATTTTGCTTAGCATGATTATCTCAAGGTCCATCTATGTCATCGCAAATGGCAGTATTTCATCTCTTCTTATTTCATCTCTTCTTATGTATACATGTACCACAGCTTCTTTAGCCAATCATCTATTGTAGGATGCTTCAGTTGCTTCCATGTCCTGGTCAACGTGAATGATGCTGCTATGAACATCGGTATGCAAATATCTTTTCAGATATGGGTTTTTAAGTCTTTGGGGTAAATACCCAGGAGAGAGATTGCTGGATCATATGGTAGATCAATTCTTAGTTTTTTGAAACCTCCATACTGTTTTCCACAGTGACTGCAACAATTTGCACTCCCACCAGCAGTGTATGAGGGTTCCTTTGTCTTAGGGGAGGGATCTCTGGTCAAATCCAAATGTAGGGTTGATATGAAATATTACAGGCTGGTAGGTGTATGGATGATTTCTGTTTTTCTCCTTTGTGCTTTTTGGCTTATCCTACTTATTTTAAAGTAAGCACATGTTCTTAAATATTAAGTAAAACTAAGTGAAAACTCAGGGCCTCACAGGTTAGGGAGTCAATAAATAATAGATCGTTTTTATTTTGAATATTTTAAAATTCTAGCAAAGGTGTTAATACATGATACAAATGTTACAGGTATGTTAATTTTAGGTCAATAGATATTTAGGGATGTATGGCCAGGAAAATTACTTCTAAGAGTATAATAGTTATGCAATTTATATAGTTAACCTAAATTTAGCAACCCTTGTCCACGTCCCAGGTTACGAAGTGTGAATCACACAATTTTTAAAAGGAGGAGCAAAGTTATAATGACGATACTACAAATCAAAGTTTTTCTGTTATTTGGGATCTTCCGATCAGATGGATCAGCCCAAATTTATGGATGTACAGGGCATATGACAGTAGAAACGTGGTGATTACCTTTACAAAGTACAGTTACGACTTATTTAGATAAATGGATAAATGTATTTTTGCCCGTATGTGTGTATCTAGACACACATACACACATATATAATTCACACACACACACACACACACACACACACACACACATCTGATTAACTTAAGCATTATAACAAAGGTGATCTAATGTCACTATGCATGGAAAAGCAAAATATTTTTGTCCAAAGAAATAATTGTGAGCAGACACATGGTATGGATAAGAAATTTTAGGGTGTTGATGAAGGTCTGTGTTTTAACCTAAATGATATTTACACAGGTATTTTTTGATAAACATTTGCTACTCTGAATATATAACTTACATACTAGTTTCTACATGTATTTTATGTTTCATAATAAAATGTTTTAAATATAAATAAAGTTAAAACCAAATTATTTAAATTATTTTCTTTTTCTATTGCTTACATTTCTTTAGAAGAGTTACAGATACTCATTTCAGTTAGTATATTATATATATATACATATATATATATATGCATATGTGAATATAAAATGTGAAAAATGTGGACTCAAAAGAATATAAGAGAAATAAAATGTTATTCTCTTTATAATCTCTCTTACATAAATAACTAGTCTTATAGTTATTTTAAGTTTTCTAACAAAGTTTGCCTTGATTTCGTTTCAATTCCTTTTTCTTCATTTCACAAAACAAATCTAGATTCATCATCCAAAGTAATGGGAAGTCCACATGCATTTGTACTTCGATATTACTAGCACTTCATTGTAATCTAACAATTCTAACAGGCAGTTTCTTTTGGACTTGCTGTGTTAGGAATAAAACATTTCTACTTGTGATCTACTTTTTGTTTTCTTGTCTCTAAAGCTTTTATTTGAACATACATTAAAAATAATGAAATGGAAACCAAGATTAGCTTGGGGAGGGGAAAAAAAAACTAAGATCAAGGTTTCAAAATATTATGAAAAGGAAATAATCAAACGCAACACTTCCCTTTTATGTTGATCTTTATTTCTAGTTCCTCACCCTCCCGCCCCCCACCCCCAACCTTCACTGAAGTGATCTGAAGCCTGTGGGCCTTGGTGACTTGCCAGACAGAAGGTTACAATTCTCAGGCAGACTCAGCAGTTTTGTGCACCATTGAAGAGGTTTGGTGAGAATGGACAAGGCCCAGATAGCCTCCAGAATAATTTATTTTATATAATTGTTTTCTCAGGAGGAACGTTTAATCTGAAGTCTCTACATTCTGAGTTCTGAAGTAGCTTAATGTGGTGGAAAGAACATGAACTTTGAAAGCAAACAGATATGCCTACTACTCCCCTTTCTCCTACTCCTGGCTGTGTTTCATTTAATCCAAATTAATTAACCATAACATGTGTGAGAATGCTTTTCGGTCTGTGGAGTGGATATCATGTCACAGGATTTGGGGGATGACGTAAGTTTACAGATAAGAAAATGCAGGCAAGTTATTGATGTTTAGGAAGGGTTAATTCCCATCTCTTGCTGCCCAAACCTGGTCTTCAGAGCATGGTGCCATTAGCCTTTCCAGCCGGCGCCTTTGTAGATGAAGCAGGCACTAGGCCCTGGTCCATGTCACTGGCCCATCATTAAAATGGATGAATTGCCACTGACCATGTCTCCTGACGCAAGTCCTGCCTTCAAGACATTCTCATCCTAAAAAGACAACAAAAGGACATTAAATGAAGAGATATAGGTCATGAGTATATTTATTTAGTATCCAGTAGATGAAAATGACATAGAAATATATTTTGGTTTTGGGTGTTTTTTTTTTTTTTTTTTTGGTTTATAAGATTTATTAAAATTGAAAGTTGTTTGATCTTCTATCCCATAAGGATTTATCCAGCTGCCTTTCAGCAGGTCAGCTGTGTGACTGTTTCTGTCAAAAATGCCCTCGAAATCTTCAGAACGGTTCTGCCTTTGCTTAAAAACTCTTTTATCCAGGCCTATAGCCAACCCAACTCTTCATGCCTTTATATAAAAGGTCTCCAAAATCTGCACCCCAAGCATGAATAAAAATGTGTATCTACTTAGCAAAAAGATAAAGCTAGTCCAGACATATCGAAGACTCAAGTTCACTGCTTCAGCTCTCTGCTAATTAGCTTTAGTGCCTGTCTGCCCATGGCTGGAGTGTGCTGCTTGTGCTTTAAGACCTGGGAAGAAACAACTGCATGTAAATTTAGTGCGGTCTCCATGTTCTCTAAAGCATCATTTTTAGAGCAAACTCAACTGGCATCATACACGCTCGTATTAGGTGCCAAAACAATGCCACTTTCACCAGGCCTCTTTCAGAGGTCATACTGAGCTGGGCTGCATAGTAACTGACAGATCTATCTTTCCATCTCGAGGGCCCCTCAACCCCCATCCTTTGAGTTCGGAAGTCACTCATTCTCAGCACATTAGTAGGACGAATGAGTCACCTGTGCTTGAGTGAATATATTACCTAGAGGCTTGCTTCAGAAAACAGGTTTATGCACTTAGGACATTTTTAATAACACTCTCAGAGCAGGGTTGTTTCTGGAGGCTGAGTGAAGGACAGCAGAGCTCTTCAGAAGAACCGTGGCTAGGGCCCTTGCCTACTTCTTTCAGCTTCCTTTCGGTTCACTGAGACTTAATTGTTTGCTTTCCAATTAGGACTCCAGGACTCATCACACATCTTCGAGCCTTGCCTTTGCTGTAGACCATCCACTTCAAAGTAGTGGCCAGACAGGAATAGTAGTTAACCCGGTGGTGCCAGGCACACTTCTAAACTCTTACAATTTTTAGTGTATGGACATTTCTCGAGTGTTAAGGATAACAGTGAAACCTTGGAAAGTATAAGACAGAATATTTTGGAATCAATAGATTCTAGTTTTAAGGTGAAATGTGAATTAATGTGAGATCTTTGTAGATAGATTGCCATCCATAAAGTTTATTCCTCAAATCCTGAAATGGATGGGAAGTCTATTGAATTCTGTGCTGAGTCACATATAATCATATGAAGCAACCAAATGCTAAGGTAATTATTACTACAACTGACATTTTTTTTTTTTAGTGCTTACTACGTGCCAAGCTTTGCAATTTGTGATTTACCCGCCTTGTCATTTTATACTCACAAAAACATCGGGTAAATGCCATTATATGAAATCCTAGGTGTTGGAACTGTGGGGTATAGACTTAGTGATCCTCTAACTCCATGTTGCTTTTATGAAGAAATCAGTAGGCAATGTGGCCAGAGTAAGCTGTCTTGGGTCAGGAGGGTAAACAGTGACAAGTTGGGGCTGGGATTCAGATAGTCGAACTTGAACTCCAGTGTTCTGTTATACTACATTGTCCTTAAGATTACCTTTTAGGTTCTATCTACCTTTAGTTAACTTACTATTATTTATTACTGGGACCCTATTTAAAATAGGATTTTAATGACAAAGAAAAATGAGTGTGTTTATTAACAACCAGTACTACAACTACGACTACTATTACTATACACACATGCCCCTCACATCAAAATTCCTGTTGTACATATGACCTTCCCACCATGGGGACCCCTCCTCTCTAGATGTATCCCCATCACTGTTTTCTATGCATCTCCTGCTCTTACCAAGTCCTAGAGAAATTTTATAGAGTCTTATCACTTTGCTCACACACTTTCCTTTTCTGAAATGTTATAGACGTGGATGACAATTACTCATTCAAGACCCGCTTTTCAACCAATGTCACCCTAATAATTTTATTAAAAAATAAATTTTCCTTAAAAAAAAAAAAGACCCACTTCTCCCATTCACATTCTCAGAAAAACCTGTACCTTTCAGATCTCTGCTACTCATTTGTTGTGGCTAGATGCTAACTTGAATGGCTTTATTTTCTGCTTGTGAGTCTTGGTCCCTGAGGAACGAGTGTCCATTTGAAGACGTCACCTTCTTATACATAGTCCCTTAGACACATAGTAGGTATGCAGAAAATTTTTTGTTTCCTGGGGACAAAAATTTGTTTTGCTCCTCTCTCTCTCTCTCTCTCATTCTTTATTCCTTTATTCCCTCTAATAAGAAGGCTGACTCAATGGCCCATGAGAGTTTAGATTATATGTGGTTGAAAGTAAAAGTGGTTTTATCTTGAATGTACCTTCTAGTCTTTCATTCTGGCAGGGTAAGTGATGAGGCAGTATTTCCAGGGTCTGGGTCATTTCTTTTGTAATGTTGGGAGTTCTGTTTTGTTCAATAATTGCATGGCCAGTGAGTTGATCTGAGTTATAGCCGATCATTCAGCTCACCCTGTGATCCCTTATTATGTTGGAAGAACACTGAGTTCTTGGGTGTATTTGACAAAGACAGCCCCCAATTTAGAGAACGTTCCAACTGGGTTTTTGACATTTTACTTGAACAGTTTTGAATTCATCAATTCATGGCCATCACTTGGACATCTGACATTCTCAGAATAGAAGAGTTTTTATTGTAATAAGGCTTCTCATTAAAACTGTGTCTAAGAGAATAAATATTACAGATAATTCAAGGTATAATTAGATCCAGCACTAGCATAAGACAATGTAAAAATAATTTGGAAAGCCTTATCTACAATAATAACAATAATACCTAGTACTATTGATTAATAAGGCATTTGGGAAGAAAACTATTTCAGAACAATGAGAAAGTGGTGCTTTATGGGAATTGTTCGCGTGTGTGTGAGACTCTGTTCTCATTCTTTGTTTCTCTGTTTTTTGCCATAAACCATAGCTTAAGCCAGATTTCCCAGAGAATGCCAGAAGCCATGTCATTTTCATGAATGTCAGCTAATAAAGACAGGAGAGAAATTAAAAATGAGCACCAGAGGATGGGATGTCCAGCCTCCAGTCAAGGCCAACCCTGAACTTGACCCCTTTCCCTCCTCCTTCCTCAAAGAACTTGGCTTTATTGCTCAACTTTACTCAGTTATTTTCTGGCCTCTTCTTACCTAAAAAATAGTTCAACGTTCTGCTGGCTATTGTCAGTCCTTCTCTCCCCATTTAGCATCCAAATTTCTTGGAAGAGTCATCTGTGTATAACTCTGTCCATTGCTTCATGTTCACCTAATCCCCTACAGTAGCCACAGTAAACAGACTTTTGCCCTCACTTCTCTTCTGAAGTTCTTCTCCTGGAGGCCAAGAAAAGATCCTCTTACTGTATCCAGTTTTCGTTTCTCAGTTCTCTTATTGAGGTACCGTTCCTCCCTGAAGCATGTCACTGTTTCACCTTGACCACACTCTCTCTCGTTCTCATCTCGCTATGACCGTTTCTCCACAGTGCACTCCCTGGTGTTCCCCAGGGTGGTACCCTCGACTCACTGCTCTTCTCCTTCTGCTCCCTGGTGGCACTTCTGGGGGTTCAACCTTCATTTCTCCTCTATGGCTGATGACTCCCAAATTTCCCCTCCACTTCAGGCTCACTGATGGCCGAACTCGTCCACTTGATATTTAAGAACTTGAGATTCAGTATTGTGCCCCAACTCCTTCCTTCTCATTTATTTTTGTTTCTGACACTAGCCCCACGACCCACCCTCACCTGCATCAGAAACACAGAAGTTGTCCTTTATTTCCTTCTCTTCTCCCACATCCCATCATTGGCATGCCACTGACTTAAATTTTAAGTTATCATTTCCTGAATCCATCCCCTGATATTTATCCCTGATCTTCTTTCTCCTGGACTTCTGTGGAAGCCTCCCCTCCTACCTGTCTTGTCTCCATCAGAATCTACCATTTTGTTCCAGCTGGAGTCACAGCCTATGAGATGAGGCCCGGGCTCTTCACCGTGACACGTGGGGCCTTGACTTGTCCCTTAGCGTCTGATCACAATGCCGCTTGTGACCTGCTCCCCCTCGGGTGTTTCCACCATATTGTGTTTGTTGGAAATAAGTCACCATGTTCAGCCCACACTTGAGAGGAGGGGAATTAGACTCTACCTTTTGGAAAGAGGAGTATTGAATTCGTGCACGTATTTTAAAACCATCTGAGCCCCCTTGAGTGAAGGCCCAGGATACAGGCAGGCCTGGGTGACCTGCTCCGTGCTCCCTTCCCCATGAGGTCCTCCCACTGGATCTGGTTTTTTTCATTTGGCCATAAACAAAAGAAAGAGGAAGGGAACAGGAAGACGAGAAGGACTGCATTTCCTCCAAGGTCCAAAAAGGTCCAAGCCTCTCCTGTTTCAGTTGGTCAAAGACTAATTTTCCAGTTGCAAAGAAAAAGAGCAGGGTTTTTTTGCCTGTTTTCTTCTAACCAGTGAGCCCTTGGAGAGAGAACCTAGACTTAGCAGATAGAGATGAATAAAAGCGTGTTTCAGTGTCAGCTTGATGTGGAGAGTAAGGGACAGGCTCCTTGCCTAGATAATAGCACCATCACCATACCACAGAGGGGACGTGGTGACAGTATTGAGGACACAGACATAGTCACCCGGGAGGAGGGCAGGGTCAGCCTAACTGGGCTGGAGAGGCAGCGGTTCCCTCCGCAGGTATTACAGCAACAGCATGGACCAGAGTGTGTGATGATGCTCAGTCAGCCTGCCCAGCAGAAATGGGCAAAAGCCTCTTCCTTTGACCTGCTGGCTGAATTCCAGCTTCTCACAGTGAGTAGCTGAGCTTTCTCAAGCCAGGTGGCAAATGCACGAAAGTCGTATCAATCCTTTCGAAATACATCACTCAAAACCTCTCATACATTTATATTTCAAACATGGAATTTAACCCTAACTTCTAGTAATAATAAGCTAATAAAACTGTCTTGTATATAACCTTCAGGCTGCAAATAATTTAGGAGAGGATCTAATTGTCAAAGGAGAAAGTCCCTTTAGAGTGTCGTATTTGATCTGAGAGCCCAGGCCTACGAGCAGGATCTCCCAACCCCCGCACCTTGCCCTGGGCTTACCCTGACTCCACTTGACCTTCAGAGAGAGATGTGGGGGTGGGGGGAGGGAGGGACCTCAAGCCCAACTTACCAGATCTGATGTACAGGAAACGAGAGAATGTACGTATGTGATAAGAGCTGCTCTATGAGTATTCCTATTTCTAAGCTTTCAACTCTTTCTGGAAAGCTCCATCTGTTGGTACTAAGGTATCCTGACCACGAGTCCCAGTTTGATGGCTATAGTTCTTGGAACTTTGCACTATAAAGCTATCGAAGTCTTGTTTGTTTTTCTCTCTTTGGGAGGTTAAAGTAGAGGAGCCCTTCACTGACTTGCAAAACTCAGCCCAGACTTAGTAGCTGTAAACAAATCAGGAACCTAAGATACCTGAAACCAAATAATGAGCTGATTAAGTCTGGTTAATTAGGTAACCAGGATGTGGTTACACTGACTTTTTGGGGTTTGGTTTTCTTTCCTTTATTTTGTTTTGATGGTGCAGACGTTTTTAAGCAGGGTTAAATAGCCCACCAGCCAACTTAGTGCATAGCCAACTAAATGCAAAGGAGAAAACTTGACATTTGGTTCTTTGACTCAGAAAAAAGTCAATAAAAGTACCGTATATGCATCATCACACTTAAACTTCACAGCCCTTGAGATATAGGTATTGTTACAATTCTCCTCATACAGTGAAAGAAATTGAGACACAGAAAGGTTAAGTAACTTGTGTAAGACCACCTAGACCATGAGTACCAGACCCAGCTTTTGAATCCAGAATGTGTAACTTCAAGAACGATTTTCTTTATCTGTACACAAATTGCCTCTCTGCTGAAGTAGCCTGCCCACCGCTGGTCTCTGCTAGCGCAGGGTCTCAGCTGACAACGTGTCATAATCCCTCAAATCCTTAATGTTGATGAGGGGGTTGGACACTTTCATGTGTCCAATATGTCATGTTGACAGGAGTGTTCATTGATAGAACTTTCTGGAGAGCCATTTGGCAATCCATAGCCTCTAAATCCTGTTTAGGAGTATGTCACAAGGACTGTTAGGAGTATGTCATAAGGAAATAACCAGGGTTCATGTAAAAAGTGTCTATTAGAGGATTACGTGGCTTAGCATAGAATCTCATTTTATACAAATATACAAAACAAGAGAAACGTTAAACCATGGTTTATGCATCTGATAGAACACAATGTAGCCAATAAATGGCATGTGTTCACAAAATGTTTAATGACAGAGAAAATGTAAGATTTTCAAATTAAAGGCAGAAATAAGATAGTATAAATGGTACAGTCCTGATTTTGTTTAAAATGTATATGCGCCTTGTACATAAAATGTAACAAGCATTTATATATGAGAAGTAGGGTTATGGAATATTTGTCACTCATTCGTGCTTTTCATTCTTCAACTTTATATAATCTCATATATTAGTTTAGTATTTAGAAAAAAATAAGCATTACTTAATTTTTTTTCTCAATGTCCATTAAGTCCAATGAACATCTTCTTTTAAAAGTAGAACTTCTGAGAAATGGTTTATTCTGCAAAGCCTACAGATTTTCTGTAACATTTTATCCACATTAAAAAAAGAAAAAACAGTAAGTGGCATGACAGCTTGGCTGATGAGAAAGGCCAAATGTGATGATAATGGGCTCCCTTTTTAAATCGTTGTTTTTTTCACCTGACTTAGAGTGAGGTAAACATAGCAGGACATCCTCAGCTGGGAGCAGGGCCCAGAGATGTGGGCTGGGAAGCTGAGACGGACTTTGCCAAAGAGCCCTTGGACCCACTGTTGATTCATATGACATTTCCAAAATCCTCTTGGAATTCCCTGTTGACCTTTCTGTATTTTTGGAAATGCTCTCCCCATCTCAAAAAAAAAAAAAAAAAAAAGTGACTTATTTTTCTGTGGAGGGATGCGTTCTACCCACCCTCACCTGTGGTCCACATAACTCATAAATGCATTTCTTCATTGTCACCACAACCAAGAAACAGGGAAATCTGGATTGAAAGTACAATTGTGTTGAAATCATGAAATAAATCCAAAATCACAGTTCTGATACATATCAAAGTCAGACCTGGGGGATTTTTTTTTGTGTATGTAATGCTTTTTAGAATTTGGCCCTTAATTTGCAATTTAGTAAAAAATTCTTGTGTGCTTATAATAGTCATCACAACTCTTATGGAGCAATATCTGAAAGTGAGTGTAACGTATGGGATTAGATGCTGTTGGCAAGGACAGTTGAAGATTCCACTTTGGACTGTAAAATCTGCACTTCTGGCTGAGGGATGAAGACAGATGGATTAAGTAATGGGACCAGTTCAGCATTCAGAGAATATTGTTCCAGAAAAATAGCTTTATAGTCCTTTTGTGACTGGTGAAAACCAACAAAAACAACTTTTAAAAATCACCGCTTCAACAAAACACCCAACTATATTCCCTGCTACAGTTAAGAGGCATTTTGCCAAATTGGATGAATTTATATTTGCATTTAGTATGTCAGGATCTTAAGGCTTTGAAGGGACATTTTTCAGAGCAGGAAATGATGGTAAGTATGATGCTCATTTTGGCACTCAGCCAAATTCAGCTCAACTCAAAATCATTGTGGAAATTGAATACATGTGGTTCTGGTGGATGCTATTCTATCAGGAAACATGAATTTAAATATTATTCTAAATCTTAGAGTCAGCCTTGTTTCTTCCTGTGGGTTTTGTC
>CM053504.1:79330834-79371060 GCA_028627145.1 Eidolon dupreanum | reverse complement strand
CAGCACCGAGACAAGGCAAGCACCATGCGTAAGCATTCATTGCGTTATTCCCTCAACTTCCCCTCAAACCTATAAAGTAGATCCTATTGTGCCATATTCTGCAGATGAGAAAACTCAGGTACTGGGAGATTAGCTTGTCCCAGACACAGCTGCCAGTGGCAAAGGCAGGATATGAAGTTAGTCAACCCGATACCTCCATCTCTCTTTTCTCCCGCCTCCCTCCAAGATGATTTTACAAGGCCTGCAGGAGAGCAGCCTAGAGCCAGCACGATTTTGAAGGTAATGTTTGTTTTCTCAAAGGATCATTTTTCTTACTATTCAATTCATTTCCATCCAACTAAAAGATTGCCTTGGCCTTCTAACCTGAAATTGTGTCCAGGATAGGCTTTCGGGAGGGTCCGTGTTGACAATCCCAATGAACTACTTACTGCTCAGAGACAGTGACAGAACACGAGTTGCTGGTCCCAACCTCGGAACACAGTAGCTCTGAGAAGACCTGAAAGGTCATGGCAGAATCTTCATTGCCCAGTTTTGTAATGAGACCATTTATGAGCAAATTGCAGCTCAGGGCCTTGCTTAGGAGTAGACCCTCATGTTTATAGAGAAAGCATTTAGCTCCATCTCTGGCACATAGTAGGCACTTAATAAGTCGTTTTAGTTACTAGGATCTAATACAGTGATTCTTGAACAATTGGTCTTTGAAACATAGCTGTTATTTGCATAACTATAAGGCCAGCTTGAAAAGTTTAGGAGTAAATGTGTGGTCATTGTGGCCAGTGGTAGGTAGGTTGTAATATGGTACATTTTCTTCTTTGGGGCCTCATCCTAGTTCTTCCTACCCTTCTGCTTTTTGACCCTTGTTCTCTTGTATTTCATGTATCGCTTTACACTACCTTATATCATCTTTGGAGAAAGCTGTGACATGCATGCATTTTAAAAGTAAAATAAATATCAGAACTTCCTGCTTCTCAGCTTTGCAAACATAAAAGTAAAACCACGCGTATTTGAACCCGGCCCCATAGTTATTGTCATTTCAGGCATCGTCCACAAGTATAATTGAGGATCAGGAGGGGTCAGAAATTAGAGTTATAGTAGAGAGATTTATCAATGACCACAGAAAACGCTAAGAAACTTTAGTGAAAACAACTTCATATGTATCTACTAGAACTGATGACTTTTCCTTATGTTTTAATGATTAAAACCAAAAGGCATTCTGTGTCGCGTCAAGGGTGTTCTGGGGTAAGGACTAAGTGTGTGTTCTTTAAAGTCAGCAGATGCCACTTAGATTAGGGTTGCAGGCTTTTTGTTTTTATTTTTTTAAGTAAAGAAAAAAAGAAGAAAACATGCCTGAATTTCCCCAAGGGAAGTCTGTCTTCCATAGCAAACAGAGCCCTGGCCAGAAGCTACCCTTACACGCACAGGGCTCTGAGCCAGCTGAAAATGTCGCCCGTGGCTTTCCAAGTCAGACAAGCCAGTCAGGTCGTCGGTCTTGGCTGCATCGAAGGCTGAGTTCGGGGAAAACAAAGTTCCAGATCAAAGAGCGAGACCACGTTCTCATGTCCTCTCGCTGGGAGGGCCACGTGGCAATTGAGGAGCCAAGTAAGGGGGAGCTCCCAAGAGTCCAGGCATGGTAACCAGCTCTCATTAGGTGCCACTGTGTACTGTACTGCCTGGTAGCAGTCTGCTAGATGCAGTGAAGGATGCAGAAATGGTCTCTCCCTTGAAGAGTTTATTAATCTCACAAATTTGAGACAGGCAAATGGTGTGGTGTGTGAAAGTTCTTTGAAAAGGATAATAAAGCGATGCCCCCATGCCAAGTGGTGGTCATACTGCTGTTCTTGTGATGGTTAGTGGTGTCCCCAGACTCCAAGCTGCAGCTGTCCGATGGAGGTGGGCTGAGTACGGTGTGCAGGTGGCCCCAGAGCGGGAAGGGGCCTGCCCTCCCCTTGCTTCCTGGGAGACAGTGTGGACAACAGAAGCAGCAAGGGGCTTGAGGCCAGTCAGACATGGGTCTCTGATCATGTTTCCTTGTCTCTAATTCAGGGCTCATAGCTCCGTTTGAGATCTGGCTCTGTCACTTAGTGTTGTCTGGCCTCTCCTGTTATTCTCACAAAGGGTATGCAGCCTTTGTCAATTTGCAGGTTAACCAGGGGTATCTTTTATTCCACCTTCATGAGTCTCTTGCCTCCCAGTTGAAACTCCTGAGCAAGCTTGATTGGCTCAGCCCAGCTTATGGGTGGGCTCCTGCAAGGCTGATGTCCACTGATGGTGAGAGGCAGGGGTTCTGAACTGTGATGACACTGGATACCCACTTCAGAGCTATGAGGAGGTCAAGTTCCTCAGAACTGGAATGTAATAACATTTGCATTATTATGATGATGATCAAATGTCATCAATTCTAAGGTATGTTTTTTGTTTGTTTGTCTCTGCATTTTAACAGCTCTGAAATTGGGATGTATCTTTCATTCACTGTATCCAGGCGGCAATTGAGATGTTTTTGTCAATGTCTCTGCACAAACGGCAAACATGCAGCATCAAGACACGCATCAAGAGCTTTAGCTGCTTGGGAAAAAGTTTTGGAGACGTAGTAAAGCGTTATTCAACTTACACAGCTGACTTTTAACTCCTGAGAATCAAAATGTGGTTGGCGAGGTGGCAAATCTGACATCTTCAGCCGCCCTAGAACAGGAGTCAGAAGCAGGCTGTAGGTATTCCCAGAGCCAGCTCGGGGACCACTGCTAAGGACTTTAAATTCATTTACGGATTGCTCCTGATGGCACAAAGGACAGTGTTTTGTGGTAAAGCACAGGAATCGATGGCTCTCAGTTAAAAAACAAATTCTAAAGAGTCAAACTCTATATGTGAAGGCATTTCAAGACCGTCTTAACCAGTCTCTGTTGTTTTTCTTTGTATGTATCCACACATGCAACATGTGATCGTCTGTGTCTAATTAGGATTACAAGAAATTTTAGTAAGTGTAAAAGAATTTCAGTGATAAAGCATCATGTCAGAGTTTAATTGGCAACTTAAAAAATTATTTATGTTACAGAAAATAATGGTGCATCTTACGACTGATAATGTTTTACATTCAATGAAACATGGCAATGTCGTCAATGGTGGAGGCTACAGAATTCTAAACATAAGAAGCTGTTTTGGGGAGAGGAATGATGGGGACTTGTGTTGAGACTGGGTTTTTCATAGCAAGCATATCTTTACATATATTGCATGTGACCAGTCTATAAAATATAGCAATGTCCTCGAAGAATCCTATTCACTGTACGTAAGAATGCCCAACTTTCAGCCATTTATGTCTAAGAAGAAAATAACTCCAGTGGATGGGGTCTGGTTATGGGATAAAGAGGGGGACAGACATAGGCTCACATAGCTGCAGCTCAGGGAACCACAGAGGACTTTCATCTGGAAGACAATCCAGGGCTTTGATCACACAGGACTCTGCACATCATAGCAGGGAACATGCTATTGGAGGAGTTTGAGCAGAAGAGCAATTGACATTTTTTAAAGATCATCCTATTTCCTAGGAAAAAGAATGTCATACAGGTAGTAAGGAAAGAGAGACCAGAGGTCAATAGGATTTAGGACTAAGGACAGAGAGGTTGAAGCAGAACTAGAGAGAATGCAATTAAATCCTAATAAATGCATCACCATATGCTCTCCCTCAAAACACACGCAACAAAATATGGCCAATGGTCTCAGCATTCCTTCCCATTCACCCAGCAGTGAGAATGGATGGTCATGTAGAAAAATAAGTGTTGTCACTCTCAACAGGTGACATCGATACCCAAGTATGTCTGTCTTTCATGGTCAAAGAGGAGGCTGTTTCCTAAGCAGGACTTCCCAGTGCCGGGAGCCTTTGGACTCCATGGCGATGGTGGCTCACATTTCACAGTATGAACTCAGAGCATCACGGTGGCCTGGTGTTCAAGTTCATGGATTTTCCTACTGGCTTCCTGCCTCTGGCAGCCCAGCACCCTTCTGTAACGCAGTTCGCATAGTCTCCCCCCTAAAAACTCGATGTTCCATTGCTTTGAAAACGTGTTGGGTCACTTAAACAATTATTCCTTTTCTCACCCAGCTCATTAATAATGACATTCAATAAATCAGTTCTATCTCTAAATATTTTCAGAGCAAAGGAACCATCTGGATTTCAGGAAGGCCATTAGAAAGCGCGCATGAAGTTATTGTACCCTAATCCCCTCCGGTATGAATCTGGCTTGTTTCCACTGGCCAGTTCCCCTTTGCTGTGCTCTTGGAAGCTTAAGAAATCTGCTAGATCCCAAACATGTCCAAAATCTCATACTTTCAGTGTGTGCCCTTGAGGGGTTCTGGTTAAGAACCAAATTCTTTGCTCTTTTTTTGTCCCTTTGTATTAATTTCACTCAAAAATGTTACCATTTTCTCGGTATTTATCATGCATCTATGAATACACAGCAGTAAGAATAAAAATAGAATTGCCAGAACTTTCCTTTATTAAATGATAGGAATTAATTTATGGTATCATTAAAACTCTTAACCAGACTAGATTACTATCCATTGAAGCTACTACAGTGTATGCATATAATTTTTCATTCACATTTGCATCTTTCCATAGGTAACCTTTCAACTAGCTTTTGATTTTGACCGTTAATTCCCAAGAGCAATGTTGATAAATATGGAAATAATATGACAACCCCTGTACTGTGGCCAGTGTCTCAGAGAGTCTTTATTGAGGATATGGGACAGTTTGGGATCCACAGAAGTACTGATTCCAGGTTTGGTTGTTTGGAATAACCATGATCTATAAACTAATTTTTGTTTATTCTCAACCATAGCATGACTGAGCAAAGATGTTGGTTTCAAGAAGACAAAGGGGCTTGGAATGGGGACCAAATGATGTAACCAGCAGCCATCTGTTCATATCTGGGCTTCATGAGGTTAAAAACTGTAGTCATGTATTGGCCTTGAGGATAAGTTACGTGACTCTGCTGTCCATTGTTTATATTAAGAGCCTAACTTTCTGCTGCTCTGTGCTAAGTGTCTTGCATAAATTATCAATTCTTACCCTCACAGTAACACTTTGAGGCAAGTTTCAAATTGCCATTTCACAAACGAGAAAACTGAGGCACAGAGAGGAGGTAAATAACCTGTCCAAGATCACCCCGGGGGTATGTGGATGGACTGACTAACTCAGGTCTGTCTGACTTCAAAGCCTGAGCTCTTAGTCACGGCGCTGTAACGTCTTCCTTAGCCCAGAGAACCATGAGCTACCATAACACATTGCTTGTGGATTAATCTGGAAAATAAGGATACAGAAAAAGATGTGAAGGGTCGTGGTCAGGTATATACTAATTACAGAGGAAATATTGACTGCATATGTTGTAAGGTTTTTGACAAAAACTCTCAGTTCTGTTGGGTTCAGGGCAGACCCTGTACACAAAATACAGGCGATAAAGAGACAGGCATAACACAGCACGAGGACAGCAACGGAAGCAGCCTGGCCACGGCAAGGTTCTCCTTGACAGATGCCGTCAAGGAAATAAGGCTGTAAAAGTAGAATGGAGTTAGAATATGAGGAGACTGAGAAGCGCGGGAGAGGATTGTGGATCTGACCAGGGAGGACATGAGGCAGAAGGGGTCAGTGAAAAATTAGAACATGCCATGACAAAGGCACTATTGCCCTGGCCATGGCAAACCTGGGAGACTGGGTAACCAGAATTATGAACACCAGCTTAGAACTCGTTTGCCATTATTATCTTAGTGTAGGTGGATATGGCTTAGATGCAAGTGGTGGCAGTTTAGAAATGGAGAGAAAAAAGTGAGCGAAAGCACAACATCGTCATTAAGACTGACAGGCCTTGATACTTGGGTAAAGGGAATGAATTAGAGGGTTAAATCTCAGGGGTTTAGCTAAAGCAATGAGACGAGGAATTTCAAAGGGGAAGTTGGTTTTAGAAAGAAGGCGATCTGGTTGATTTTCCAACGTTTTGACTTTGAACGGTTGATAAAATGTCTTGGCGAGGATTTCCTGGGGTCGTTAGAAACTGGGGTGCAAGCTGGAGTGAGAGGCAGAGCTGATCAAGCAGATGAGGGAACCAGCAGTTACAGTAAAAGCCACGATGAAGGCTGGGCGTGGGGACAAGGAGAGGGCGCAGGGGCCAGAGAGCTTGGGTTAGAGAAAGCTCAGCTGAAGGTACCTGGAGGATAAGAAGCGGAGAACGGGGGAAGGAGAGGGAGAGAGAGAGAGAGACCTACTAGGTCTTCAACATCTTCTCTTTCTGGGGAAAGTAATAGTCACTTTACGGGAAGATTTAGGTTGATGCTTTTCAGCTTCATCATTTGAGAAGTGATAATTGCCAGGTTTCATCTTCCGCTGGTTGCTTTTATTTGCCTTGTCCTTCCAGATACACTTTCCACTCTGACTTCCATCTCTGGGGTTGCGGGGGGAGGGCTGGACCACAAGGTCAAACTCTCACATCCTCTGGCTTCCTGCTGGGTATAGCCAGTGGGGAGCCCCAGGTGGAGACTGGAGAGAGGAGGTGGTCCACACCTGTATTCCTCAGGCTCCCTCCATGCATGGTTGCCTTGGACTGGCTCTATCCCTTGACCGAAGGTCACAGCTCTGCTTAAAGTGTTCTGCTCAACCCGATTTCCTCCACTGGGTTCAGTTACTCAACCTCCATCTATCCTTTAAGAAATGGGGTGGTGTATTAACTTTCTGGGGCTGCCACAACAAATTACCACAAACTGGGTGGCTTAACACAACCGAAGTTTATTCTCTTACAATTTAGAAAGTCAGAGATCTGAAATCAAGGTGTCGTCAGGCTCCGTTCCTTCTAGAGGTTCTGAGGAATTCACTATCCCGTGCTTCCCGCTTAGCTTTTGGTATTTGCCGACAGTCCTTGATGTTCCTCGGTTGTAAACACATCACTGCAATCTCTGCCTCCAGCTTTAAATTGCTGCCCTCTTCATGTCTCTATGTGTCCTCCTCTGTCTCTTACAAGGACGCTGTCATTGGATCAAGGACTCGTCCTAATCCAATATACTCTCATCTTGACCCTTACTATATTTACATCTGCAAGACCCTATTTCCAAATAAAGTCACGTTCTGAGATTCCTGGGGGGGGGGATGTGAATGTGAGGGCGCGGGTGGTTATTCTACCCACACCGGGAGGCAGTAGCTCTGTGTGGGCAGCCCTGGGTCCCTGCACTGCCCCGTGATGCCCCTACGCCCTGCCTAAGTATCTGTGCTGGAGTCCTGTCATAAACAACCTGTCTGCAGATTATCCTGATTTTACTGTCTTCCGTTTCCTGCTGGGGCTCTGAATGATGAACATCCCTTTGGTAAACTTCTTACCTCTGTGCAAACGTAGAACAACAGACTCATCACTGCTCCCTTTTTGGCATCAGCTGCCAGAAAAATGAGCCCTCGACGTGGTGCTCAACTGTAGAAGCTCTCTTTAGCCTAATTCCAGCTGTTATTTATCTTTTCCATTGAATATCTGTTATTTTGTTCTCATTTTAACATGTCTATAAATTATTTTAAAAAATATGAAGTTATGTAATTTAGTAAGAAAAATGTTAGTTCTCCAAGTCTCCCTTCGTCTTGCCAAATTGCTTACAATTTAAAGCTCATCCTCAGAGGAGTCGTATTCAGCATCTATTGTTCACATTTTGGTGGGACGAACATTTGGCTATTCTAAAACGTTCGGTTTTAAAAATTCACATTGGTCAATCATAACTGAAAGGAATGTTTAAGTAGTTTTTCTTCTGTGTGTAATTCTGCATCTGTGTGATTGTGACAAAGCAACATTATCACGATGCACATTTCATGGCATAGTCCATAAACCGATGGCATCAGGCCTGGTGACAGTAACTCTTACCTTGCCGGGCCATTTCTAGGTTGCATGTTTAGTTTGAGGACGGCATCATATGGTCCTTTGGAAAATGAAGAGGAGCGTGATATCCAAGTCACTGTTTTCAACTCAACACTTTGAACATGACCCAGCGTTCTTATACTTTCACACTTCATTTTCCACCCCACCAGGGAGCTTTCTAATGCTATCAAGATATCTGGCATTTTTTTACAGAATTTTAAAGCTGGAAAGAAGCTTAAAGGCCACGTAACGCGACTCTTTTGCAATGAATAGACAAAGGTCCAGAAAGGTGAATCTGGTAGCCAGGACCTCAGCGACAACGTTCTCACGGCAGGGTCCTTTCTCTGTGACGTGCTCCGTGGGAACTTGACAGGGTTCACACGGCACAGAGAGCGAGTGTTGTGGATGTTCAGGGGAGAGGGAGTCACTTCCCGCTCCGCTCAGAGAGCCAGGGACAGAGTCAAAGCAGAATCAATGATCAAGTAAACCCTGAAGCATGGGCACAGCGTTGCTGGGTTCTGGGCCCTGGGAGAAAACAGTGAAGTCATTGCAGACTCCAATAGGTTACCACTTGAGAGAATTTGCCACTGAGTCTGCCTGGCCCCAAGGCACAAGACCTGTGTCTAAGGTATACCCAATTTAATATGCCGCTCACTTTAATCCAGGCACTGGCTCTTTATTTAAACAAGTGAGAACAATTGTGGTCAACCAGACTCAATTCATCAAGAAAATTGCACTTGCGCTAAGAAAGAAAAAGGTATACATTCTGGGACCAGCCATTACTCTAGCCTTTACTAAGGGAAATACTTTCACATGGAATACGTCTAGACTAAATGGTCAAGGAAACATGTTTTTAGCTGGAATTTAACTTTTTAAAAAATTTAATTTCTTGTGGTTATTCCAGAAATAAGTAAAATCTATAAAACTATAGCACAGAAATTAAGATTGTTTATGCTGAGACCCGCCATGCATATATAGTCAGTTGTCAAAAATTCAGTGACCGTTGCTCATTCTTTTTCCCAACTTTGAGATTCCGTTCATTCGGTCAGTGAGAGAGCCAGCTATGTAATGTATATTAGCACTTAAACCTTTCGTCAGACCCTGGGGCAGTGACAAAGATGAACAAGGCAAGCCCCTTGTGTCCTAGGAGCTCATGGTTTGGGTGGAAAGACCAACATGGAAACAAACGGGAGCCGAAGGAGGAAACAATGTTTTACAGAAGGGATCTCCTGAGCTGAACATTCGATGTGACTGGATGGCAGAGAAAAGACGAAGAAGGTGGAAGAGGGGCCCCTTGTGCTTTGCTAAGGACTGGATTTGTCAGCAGTGGGAGCCAAGAGACACTATTAGGTAGGGTAGTAGAATAGATATGCTTTTAAATATTAGCGCTTGACAGGATGAGGACAAGATTGGAAGCAGGAAGAGGCTACGAAAATGGTAAGGGTAGAGGTTTTAAGGTCTGAACGAAGGTGGTTGGCAACAGGGATGGAGCAGAGAGGTGGATTCCAGGGACATTTTTCAGCATCTGTCCTGGGACTAGGAAGGTTGTATAACAGCATGGTTAGGAAGCCAGGCTTCGGAGGCAAGAGGTTTGGGCACAGATTCCAGCCCTACCACTTACTGGTTGTGAGACCTGGACCAGTTGCTTAACCTCTCTGGACCTCTGTGTCCTGATCTGTAAATGAAGGATAATGCCTCTCCCTGGTACTGTAGTCTAGGGTGTTCAAAGATGGCTGGGTACTTAGTATGCGCTTATTAAACAGTAACTGCTGTTACTGCTCCCGCTGCTACTTCCACAGCCGAGGGTCCTGATTTCTAGCTGGGCCGTTGTCCCCAAGTCACTCCTTCCCTGCAGCTGACACTTTGTGGCAGGTGACGGGAGGTCACTTGATTTCCATATGGGTAGTTCTCATCGCTCGCTCCGTGGCCACCAGCTGTACTCACAGTCCAGCAAGCTGTGTCGTATGCACATCACAGGCTGGTCCTTAGAGGGAGTAGGCGCAAACCCAGCCCACGAACCGCAGGTCACAACACTTGCCTTGCTGACAGTGAGCAGGGAGCCTGTCTTCCCAAGTGAGGGGTGGCCTTTCCTCCACTTACATTTGCAGAGCGCCGTTGGTTGGTCTCTCTCCTTTGTAAGGGGATTTGTTATTCATTGGTGGTAGAGGGTGTTATGCATCCTTTGATGGGAGAGCACAGAACTGGATGGAGTTCAGCCAGTGAGTTATGCTGTTTGAGTCAGGCAGCCTAGCAACGGTCGCCGCCAGCCTCCAAGCACGGCTTCCTTGCCGCTCCATTCTGGCAGGCCTTTCATTTCTGAAATGAAATTTATGGCCTCGTGTCTAGTGTCCCGTTTTTCCTTTTTTTTTTTTTTTTTTTTTTTTTTTAGGAAATTTGATCCACAAAGCCAAGTCATATAAGTTGGAGAATTCCAAGGGCTCAGAGTTGGGCTCAAGTTCACCGGGCGAGTGTTTGGTGCTGCCCTCTGGCTCACCTTTGTTTAGATAAATACTTGGAGAGTGTGCCATTTACAATCTCAGGGGCGCCCAGAGGAATCTGGCTGAAGGCTCCTTAATTGAAAGCAGGAGATAATCAACAACACAGCCTGTTCCTCCCTTGGGATGTTAACATGGGAAAATTTATTTTCTTTGGAATCCATGTTCTCGGGTTGCCCAAATCAGAGCATGACACACATACAAGCTTATACCTTCCACAAAGAAGCAAAACATACCGCATATCCCTTGGGGGTGTCGTTTAGAGTTCCAGGTGAGGATGTAGATACTCCAAAGACGTTTGATGAGCGCCGGCTCTGGGCAAGGCCTGGGCCCGATGCTCGGGGCAACACCACCCAAGGCTGGGGCCTTGCCCTCAGGAGCACTGAGCTAGATGGGAAAAGAAGACAGAGTCAAGTTTCAAGGCCCCGGTTCTCAACCCTGGCTGATTTTTTAAAATACCAAACCTCTGGTTCCAGCTCCAGAGATTCTGATTTAATTATTTAGAATTTGGGCGTGAACATAAATAATTTTTTTTTTTTAAACAACTCCGTAGTAGATTCTAACAGGCAGCCAGGGTTGAGAATCACTGTTGTTTTATTTTGTTTTGTTTTTTCTTCTAGATATCCTGAGACAGACACAGATAGTGAGAATGTGGATATTCAGAGGAAGTGGAAACTGCTTCCTGCGGCGGGAGGGATTCAGGAACTCTTCTCGGAGGAGGTAGCAGTTGAGCTGAACCTTGAAGAGTAGGTTAGATGCGTTTGGGGTCAGGCAGGAAGACTACTCAAACTTCAATAAGTCGGGACTGGAGGGGTTTCTGAAGGTCCACGCTGCTATCAGAGCTGCCTTCTCTGTGACAGTGGAAATTCACCAAGGGTGGGAAGGGTGTCGCTATAGTTGTCTCCCAGAGTGGGTCACAGGTGAGAAACTGGCGCTTCGGGGTGTCTGGGAAAGCACTGTGCTTTGGGTCCAGCCGCCAGTGTCCAGCCCATCAACGCAGTCGTGGAGTAGGGCTGTGCTCAGGCCAGCGCCGACGGGGCGGCCTCAGACCTGAGAGTGGTCTGCGTGGGCCTCAGGACAGGCTTGCCCCTCTCTCCTGGGAGTTATCTCTTAACTCAGGGAAGCCCCTGCTAGAGCTAAGTCCAACCTCGTAGGACACAGCCATCTAGAAGTGGACCCTAATTCCATAGCACGTGCCTGCCCTGGAAAAATGCTGGCCCCAAAGGGAGGTCCCTAGAGCAGCTGTGGCTCCTTTGGATGACCCATCTCGTCTGCACCTGCCCTCCCACCACCATCCCCGCCTCGGCACCACACATAAACATGTCAGTCCCCGGAGGGATCCCAGTCTCCCCAGTGCTGACGTGGTACCTCAGGCCCAGCGGGTCACTGTTCTGCATGAGGAGCCAGCTGCTCACCTAGTGTCCTTATTAGACTTCAGAAAGCAACCTCCACCCCTTCCCTCGCACAAAAGCCACACTCCCACAAACTCTGGACTCTCCACTTTATTACAGAGCCTGAAATTCTATCAAAGAGTTACTCCTCCGGGTCAAACGCCATCCTTTTCACAGTCGGTGCCCTAAAATAGTGCTATCTTCTTAGCAGGCCCAGCCTTCCCAGTGGACTCTTGTTTTACTGTCCCCTAGAATTAAATGAAAGGAATCCTCTGTCACTAAACTTTCTAGCAGCGCTCTGGGATGTACGAGTAAATGACACTGAAGCCACTAGGGCAAGTTTTCAAGGTAACATGTCACAATCACGTGACACCATTTGCTCTTTATCTTAAATGCCATACTTGGGAAGAAAAACCGCTCTCTCAAACTTTTAAGAGCCACTTGGCCTTAGGTTACATCAGGAGACCAGACGAGAAAGCATTTCAAATATCTGGAGGAGGGGAGTCAGTAACCAGCAAAAAGCGGCCAACTGTGTAGAACAAGTGCATCTGTTCATCGGTCTCATCACTTCTCTCTGAGGGAACCAGTGGAAGGTTACTCACAGCTTGGAGGAAGGAACTGGACCCCAGGGAAAGCCAAACAGGACACAGAGTGGCAAATTATGTGCCCACGTTGCCAAAGACACTGGAACTTCATGTTATTTAAAGCAACCTCACGTTTATAAAACATGTTTTTTTTTTTTTTAAATTAAATTTGTTGGCGTAGCATTGGTTAATGACATTCTATAAGTTTTAAGTGTACAAGTCTACGGTACATCTCTATGTTGCAGCGTGAGCTCACCACCCAGGGATTAGCTTCCTTCTATCACTGTATATTTGACCCCCTGTATCCTGTTCATACTCCCCCCACCCTCCAATGAGTTTGTTTTGTTTGTTTGTTTGTTTGTTGCTTTCTGTTTTTTATCCCACATATGAGCGAAATCATATGGTTCTTGTCTTTTTCCATGTGACTTATGATACTCTCAAGATCCATCTGTGTCATCGCAAATGGCAGTATTTCATCCTTTCTTATGGCTGAGTAATATTCCATTTTATATACATACCACGTCTTCTTTACCCAGTCATCTATCAGAAGGCACTTTGGTTCTTTCCATGTCTTGGCCACCGTGAATAATGCCACAGTGAACATCGGGGTGCATATATCTTTATGGATAAATGTTTTCCAAACTTTCAGTAGATGCTAGAAGAAGGATTACTGAGTCATATGGTAATTCTATTCTTAATATTTTGAGGAACCTCCATGCTGTTTTTCATAGTGGCTGTACCAATTTACATTTCCACCAACAGTATATAAGGGTTCTTTTTTCTCCGTGACCTCTCCAACGCTTGTTTTTTCTTATTGATAATAGCCATTCTAACAGGGGGTGAGGCGGTATCTCATTGTGGTTTTGATTTGCATTTCCATTATAGCTAGTAAAACACGTTTTATCACTCAGCCTATTTTGCTCTGCATGATATAGCTGGTTTCTTGTTTAAACTCAAGCTACAAACTCTTTTTCAAGGTTACCAGTAAATACTTCATCAATGCCCGAAACACCTGGATGTTCAACCGTAATCGACAGATTCCAGTTCTCAGCGTGATAAGGACTGTGTCTAAGGCTAATAAAAACATTTATATTTATTTGAACCATCCATGAGCGACTTCTCTATATTAAACAGAAATCTGTGCTTTTGCTAAAACACAGCAACTGTGGAAACCCTACCTGTGATTAACCCCTAAATCAAAAGCCCTTTATACTCTTATTTCTAAAACTTGTATCTTTTCTATATTACCAGGATAACTGGAAAAGAATACAATCTTGGTTGCAAACAACAGAAATGCCATTTGAATCTCGAGAAAGAAGGAAATTGTGGTTGAGATACCTGGAGTGAGAATGGAGGAGCTCTTGAGAAACAGGGTGACCCTGGGGGTGCCTCCTCCCTCGTCTCCCTCGTGAAGTCTCTGCTTCTCTCAGGAGTCTGGCCAATGCCAGCTTCCTGCCTGCACTTGACGTTTCAGCTCATTGTCCCATCTTCAGACCCTTCTCAACTACTAGGGCCTCGGCAGCACGGGCATGGCTAACTGCCTGCTCACTGGGCGTTGTCAGTGCAGCGCCTCGGACAGGAGTGTGTGATTGGTCCAGCTCACGTGTTTGTCCTGGAGCAGGTGACTGGATTGGTCACCCTTGCTTCAGGTGCCCTCCAGCCTTCTCAACCTAGAGGGACAGGATCATGGACTCATGGTACCAAGCAGGACCATCCAGTCCACCTAGTCAGAAGCAACTGTGGCTGAGCAGTTTTCCATAGGACATCTGTGGTTCAAGGGTTGCCTGGGTATTAGAGGTTCTAGCTAATAAGGCACTGATATCTGTTATCATAAAACGACAATCAAACAGTGCTGTGTCCCTGACTCTAAGGTAACCAACACCTCTTCATGCTCTTTATGCCCTGAGAGGCCTTCCATCTTCTTCTGTGTCTAGAAAATCTCAGCCAAATCCAAAATCTCAAATCCCACTCCATAAAGAATTCCTAGACCAGGCTGGGCTGGGCCTGTTTATCCTTTGATAATTTTTGATAGACTGAGTGCCTTTTGACATCTCAAGTATTTTCTTGTTTTCAAAGGTCATGTTGTGGTTGAATATTTCTTATGTTCTGTGTTCTCAGTGATTGTATAAATTTGTTACGATTCTTTATATTTCCTTAGGTGTGTGTCAGTCACTTACCCAGATTCAGCATTCAATTATTTGTTGGTTCAATATAAGACAATGTACTGCTTGATCTTCAGGCATCCTAGTATTTCACGGTGCTTCATCATACCTATTACAGGACAGTAGGAGACTACACTTCTGATGGTGAGCACACAATGGAGTATACAGAAGTCGTATTATAAAGTCGTACACCTGAAATTTACATAATGTCATTAACCAATGTTACCCCAATACATTTAATTATATATAATTATATAATTATAAATGTATTTGAGTAACATATAAAGTGTGTGTGTGTATGTATACACTTTAACCCTGTCATTGAAGTAAGGCAGAAGAAAAACATTACAACAACCACTGTTACTGTTGCTATCATAATCATCATCAGTGTCTCTTTATTGGGCATTTGCTATACAACAGGCACTATACAAGTGCTTTATCCAGCTCATTTAATGTCCAAAATCACCGTAACAAAGCATATATATTGATATTGCATTTTTCAGAAGAAGAAACTGAAATGTAAGTTGACATATAACTTACATCAGTTCAAGATACGAGTAAGTAGTAGTCAGTTTCAAACTCAAGTCTGCCTGACTTCAGAACAGTTGCCCATCCCACGTACCATACAGCATGTCCACATTTTTGTACTTGTTAACAGTTTTGATTCATTCAGGCCCCCAAGCATAGAGCCCTCTGCTGCCACTCAGCAAGGATCCAAAATTAATGTCCTGGAGCAACTTCTTAGCCCAGAAACGGTGGCCAAGTTGCCAAGCAACCCCTGGGTTTGGGCCCAGCTGCACCACTGAACAGTCTTGGATGACTTGCCTGGATGCCTGAGTCTCCCAGTTCTTTATCGCAAATAGCAGAGCACGTATTATGTACTCCAGGCAAAGTTGCATATTTTTGGCCCTTGGAGGCAGAAAATGGTAAAGGCAATCAGCTTGTCATTATTTCATGCAAGAACCATTACTGGCCTACACACACCCCTTACTGTCTGGTCTTTACGCCTGCCAGTCCCTGATTCCTTCTGCACCTTGTAATACGGCAAAGGAGAAGAGAAGGAAGAAAAGCCCACAGGAGGCCAGAAAAGATCAAAAAAAAGAGACAAGAGAAGAGAAAGCCATGCCCTTTGTACTGGTAAATGGTGTCTTAGATAGGTTCTTCCCAAGGAGAGTTCTGGCCAAGTTCAAGTCAGCCAAAATGTGTGGCGTATCTGTGATCTTTCAGACACTGGTCTAGGTGCTCAGGGTAACTAAGACTTGATTCCTGTCCTATAGTGTCCACAGTCAGTTAGCAGAGATGGATTGTGGCATGTACAGTGGTAGAGATGTGTGTGACCTGTGACCCCCATAAGATTTTCTATAGAGCTACCTTTATCATAGAGCCCCAAATTATACCTTGTTGTCAGGGACCAGACGTTACTCTAAGGCATTCTCTTTCAAATTTTGAAAAAGTGGGGAAATCATGATAAATGACATAAACCCCATAAGGAGACTCAATGTAGAGATGTGGGCAGCCTTTACCATCTAATTAAATGATGCTCCAGATATCAAGGAGTTTATGTTGTTTTAAAAATGAGTATACCTTGCACCAAGAACATTCATTCCTGAGCCGTAGAAATTGTTGTTGAGTTTAGCTGTGTAGCTACTGACGTGTGATAAACTCCTGAGAACCACCGCTGGAGCAGATTTGTCTAGAGGTCATTACCAGCTGTGAGCTGAAGGTCCCAGGAGAGCCGAGGCTGCTACATCATTTCCCTGTGGCTCTTGGGCTGTCCTTGTGCATGTGTCACGTCTGAGAGCTCTCCAGAGGTTCTCATTAGGTTCTCATGTGTTTGTGAAACATTCTCGGGACATCTGCTAACTCATACCAATGTCCAAAATGATCAGGGAATAATTTCTTAAAACAGTTCTTTCTGATTCTTGTCTTTTTTTCCACCCCCTTAGGATTGAGAGTGTGCTTTTCTTGACCTGTATTTCTTTTTCTCTGATGAAAAAAGTACTCAAATGGATATTTCATACTGTCGTTAGTAGTTTTACGTAAAATGGATAATTACTTGGAGACAAGGGATTTTTTTTACAATCAACTTCAATGAAATATAATTTATATCTGATACAATGCCTCAGTTTTCCACTCTACAGTTCGAATTTTGACCAAGTACATACACACCCATGTAATTACCACCACAATGAAGATATAGACCATTCTCATCACCCCAGGAGCCAGAGAGGTTTCGAGTTGGGGGAGACCTTGAAGATCACCCTAGTCCAAGGCTCTTGTTTCTCTGGTGCAGGAAGCAGAGACCCAGAGTAGGACGGTGACATGCACAAGCTCACGGAGCCAGTTTGTTGACCTTTTGATATCACTCCTCTGACTGGTCCTTCTCTCTTCTTCTCTTACTTGGCCCACCTTCCAGGAGGATGTCTCCCCAAGTCATGTCCTTGGCTCCTGCCCGCCCCAGGTGTTGTTATCCAAGGCTCCTCTTCGCCTGTTCCTCTGAAGGCTGTCTCTAGCATACCTCCATCCTTGGCTCGCCCTTCAGCTGCCTAAAGCCTCAAATATCCCAAACGGTATATCTAAACCAAATGTAATCAATACCTTCTAGTCATCCCAAAATTTGTGCAATAAAAATCTTTTGTACTTAGCTCTTTTCTAATTCTGTCTGCATTAGTTAGTGGTGACTTCATCCGCTAGGCAGGTCCACTAAAATAAATCTCTGGTCTTGGATTTGTCTGTTATTCTCTACATCCAGTGTGTAAAGAAATCCTACAGATTCTGCCTCCAAAATTTCTTTAAAATCTGTCTTCATTTTTCAGTTCTCAGTACTCTGTTTTGGACTCAGTTCATCTCTTGCCTGAAATCTTTTAGTAGCCATTTTAACTGCTCTGTCCACGGTCTTCTTTCCAGCCTCCCTTCTGGGCCTATATGTGGCTCTCTGAGCTACAGATGAAATAAGATTCAGGCTTGGGAGACACGTCCTAAAGGCTGTCTAAGGATACCCTGAACCATGGATGGAGAATTTTTCCCCAGAGGGAAGCTGAGACTGCCAGACACGGAAACCGGATGTGGAGCTAAGCTAGAGCATCAAGACTGGTCGGTAGGGAGGTGGGGGCCCCTTTATACAGGGCCTGATAGGTTTTCAGGGGCAGGAGCAACTCCAAGGAGCCATAATTTTTGTAGTCCCTGAAATTAAGTTAATACTCTGCCTCTGTATTGGGAGCACACATTATACCAGTGTTAGGACGTTTTTAATGCTCTGTCTTGTGTTATTTATGGCTGTGTATGTGTATTTCTTCCATATTGATTGTCTTCGGTGACCAAATTCAAATCTTAATCATGTCCATATTTTCTATGACACCCAGCTCAGGGAAGAGGTGGCCTCTGAAGTCCTGCAGCCTGGGACTAATTTGTCCAGTTTAGCTACTAATTTGAACAAGTTACTTAAATGTTCTGTGCTTCAGTTTTCCCATATGTTAAAAAAAAAAAAAAAAAGCAGTTATGAGAATTAAACAATCCATGGAAGATGGTTGGCTCAGCATAGAGCAAGCTTTCAATTAAGTGCTGGTTGGATTAAGTCAAACTTAATGCTTCCAGTTCTTAACTAATCTGAGTTGAATTTTTTACTTGATGTTGAATTATTATTTATATAGTTCGGTATCTAAAACAAATACAAGATTCCTGCTCTCATCTGTAAATGATTTGGAGGTAGAAATCCCACTTCGATGTTGTATGAATTTCTCGCTCCAGTGACTTAGACCTGAATTAATGTCAGTCGTATTTTGTTTTCCATAAAAGTTTGATGCATGTGAGGAATGGGATATGTCACATCATGATTAATTAACCTAAGAAAGAAAATCTCAGATTGGGTCCTTTCTGTCATTACAAGTAAAACTCTCTGCTTCAAGACTTCCTCATTTAATTGCCAAGTGACTGACCTGTGGACAAAAATCCGAATCAGCGAGTTGTATTTATGTGTCCTTGTACCGAATCCCTCTGGAAATGCCTCATTTCTATGGTGAAGTAAAGGAAAGGGGGCTGAAGGCTAACAAAAGTCTGCCCACTGTGTGGAGAAAAGGACCAAAGCCCTGTCAAAGCACAGAGGTCTTCAGCTTCGGATAATTCACAGAGAAGTTTGCAGACATTCACACCTCAAGGGTCAGTGTTTTATAAGGCTCAAGGGCTCCACGCGCACTTGATACTGGAGCAAAATGAAAGGCCACGTCTTCTCCAGGCCCCTTTTGGCTTACTAACCTTGGATTTCAGTAGCCCTCCTCCCATGAATTCATTTCCTTCAGTTATTTTAGCTGTGGGGGCGTATTAGACTCCTGTAACTGAAACCAAGAATAGTAGCATAAATGGGATCGGAGTGCGTTTCTCTTACACAAAGCTGTCAGGTGTCTTTAGCTCATGTGGTGACTGGATAGCATCATGGACTCAGGTCCTTGTATGTTGACCCAGTCATAGCTAAGATGTTGATCTCATTGTCCAAGATGGCTCACCACCACCTTGTCCACATTCCCACTCACAGGAAGGTGAAAAGTGGGAGGGCATGTGCCCCTTCCACTGAGGGGTGGCACCCGAAAGTTGCACGTGTCACAGTCATTTGCATCCCATTGGCTGGGCTTATTTACAAGGCCATACCTGGAAAGACAAGGGCCTGGGGAGCGTTTCTTTTATTCCAGGTGCTTACATACTCATATAATTTGTATTTTTGTAACTGTACAAAAAAAAAAGAGAGAAAATAGAGTTAGGAAAACAGCAACCTTTGCCACAGTAGCAAAGTTCTAGAAGACAGCTATTATGGATCATGTGGAGCTTCTACCAGGAAAAAAATAGAATACAACATTTAAAAACAGGTTTGTGGATTTTTTGCCTCTAAGCTCTGGCTCCATCAAGGATGCTCTTCTCTAACATATTGGCAGTGAGAAATCAATTTTTTATTAGTTTTAAAATACAACTGTTCTCATTACCAACATACTTGATAATTATAGAAAACTTAGAAGATCCAGGCAAGCAAAATGAAGGGAATTAACTTTGCAGTTTAGGGGTCCTGAGCAGAGAGGGGAGAGTTGAAATCCTGAGGCTGGATCCACCCTTTGAAGAAAGAGGCATGAGGTGACAATGGCTGAGTTGCAGAGAAAGCGCCACGTGGCGCGAGAAGGCAAAGAAGTCAGGAAACTTTCAAGAACGCTTGGTGACCACCGTGGATGACTCGTGTCTGTCGGTTTATGGTGAATAAGTCAATGCTGGAAGATACGATTTTCTTGATGAATGCCACTGCGGCATCGTATTAATAACCACTCAGGTGTTCCTAGAATGCTTAGAAAGTTAAGGTTAGACTAAAAATAAAGCACAAGGGCTTTAGGTCCCACAATATCCCCGCACGGTCCTTGGGTGATAACTCGCAGGGTGAGGCGCAGTTCACAGCTGTCAGTGCTCCTGCAGACGAGCAACCACGAGAATACATGTGAGCAGAGGTTCGTTGGTTTAAACGTGTCTCACAAATGGGGGTAATTGGCCCATTAAAATTCTCTCTAAGGCAAACTTCAAACTAATTCTTTGAGGTGAAGAAAGTAAGAATAAACATTCCGTTAAATGATACACGTAATCCCTAGAGCAATTTCTTAATAAAGACCACATTTCAATTCCAGGTGGCCTGGTCAAAAGCAGTTTGGTTGAGACCCAGTTGGTCAAGTCGGCTCGAAAGACAAAGCCTTTCGGGTTGGGTGTTGGAGTCAGTGATGCTCCGTCGGGTGTTTATGAGCTTTGCTCCCTACCCAGCTGTCAAACGCCAGAGTGTCCGAAACTGATGGTGTTGGAAATGTACCAAAACACCCTGAAAATCCCTAAAGATCCCTTCATTCCCTTGATTTCTCTTACTACAAAATCAATACTTGCTCATTACAGGGGGTTAAAAAATAGAAACGAAGTACGAGGATGACCTTTTATCTCACCCACATAAAGAGAAACAGGAATATCCAACCTCACCTTTATTTTTTTTATGTAAAACTGTCTCACTACCTATGTATATATAAGTAGATACATAGATACAATTTTGTTATTTTTTTTACAAAGATAATAGAAAACTACTTTTTTCAATTTGTTATGAGTTTTTTTCTTATGTTCCAGAAATGATCAACTTCTCACCTGAATCAGGGAAAAGGCAGCCAGCAAACAAGAAAATGGGGGTTGACAGGGTAGAAAACTCATTCGGGAGGCGAGGCAAGAGGGGAAACATGTGAGCGCTGGGGCAGCCCGCGCTGGCCTCGCTGCAGAGGCAGCTCATCAATGCCAGGTTCTTGTCCCTGAAACCCCCTGGGCTTCCGTGGCCTGAGTCTGAGGAACACCACATGCCAGGAGCTAGGGAGGCGCTGGCAGAAAAAGCCAGCGAAGGTGACCGTGTGTGTCTCCAGCCTGCAGCCCGGGCTGCCGTCAGCTCCGCCCATGTGCTCCTGGGCCAGCTTTGAGTAAACAGATCCCGTCACGTGCATTTCATCTTCCAGAGCGGATGCCGTGTTGATCAGAGGGAGGGAGGTGGAATGCTTTAGGGTTTCGCTTTTCCTACTGTCGATAGGATCACCTCTGAGCAGGCGTTAGCGCGGAAACAAATATGGCCCAGATGCCGACCCTTCCATCGCTGTCGGTGAGCGCTGGCCGCTTCTCACAGCCAATGGGGAGTCAGACTGGCCGAGCCGCGGACGTCCTGGTGCTTTCTCCTCTGCGACACTGAAGGGTCCTTGAGGGTGGGTGCCAGAGTGGAGAAGCGCAGGAAAGCAGCACATTTCTTTCTGCATCTTCCATTGGACTTAATGTTTGCCAGCACGATAGTACCAAGCTCTATGCATCTTAAGTCAGTGAACCCTCGCTCCCAGACAGTGAGGAGGGTGCTGTTACTCTCCTACTTTGCAGATGAAGAAATTAAGGTAGAGGAAGTTAGATCTGTTGTCTACGGTCTTACAGCTGGAAAGCAGCAGAGGCCTGGATTCAAACCCAGGAGATCTGTGTCCAAGGCCAAGGGCCTTAACTCCCAGCCATTCTGCCTTTTGGGTAGACGCGATATGAATGCTTGTTGAATGAATAAGTTTTTTACCTCTTGCAACCTTGTAGGGATAAATACCTTCTGCGTGTGACCTTAGCGCCATCTGAGAATAACCGCACATTATTTTTTCCGTCATTCACACAGCTAAACCCCAGCTGACACCATGACCAGAGAGTTAATGGTTAGAAGAATGGCTTCAATAGTGACTTCCCTCATCTGACCTTCTAGCATTTTTGTGGCAAAAGGCACGTAACATGAAATTTACCATTTTAACCATTTCTAGGTACGTAGTTAGTGGCGTTAAGTACATTTACATTTTTGGGCGACTATCCCAACCATTCATCTCCAGAACGTTTTCATCTTCCCAGACTGAAACTCTACACCATTCAACAGCAACTGGCACACAGCCCTGGCACCACCACTCTCCTTTCTGTCTCTATGAATCTGACCACTCTGGGTACCTCATACAAGTAGAATAGTACAGTATTTGTCCTTTTGTGTTATTTCATTTGGCGTCATGTCTTCACTTTATCCATAGTGGAGCCTCTGTCAGAATTTTCTTCTTGTTTATAAAGCTGAATAATATTCTCTGGTATGTACATAGCATGTTTTGTTTATCCAGTCATGTGATGATGGACATTTGGATCACCTCTACCTTTTAACTATTGTGAAAGATACTGTTATGAACCAATATCTGTTTGAGTCTGCTTTCAGTTCTTGTAGATATATACCCAGAAGTGGAATTGCTGGATCACGTGCTGACTCTGTTTAATTCTTTTAGGAACCGCCATACTGTTTCCATCATTCAATCTTGACCATCAGTAATAGTGCATATTAGAGCAAGTCATACTAATATACTCCTTACGATTCTCTTGATATTGTCATTGATTTGGCAGTAACAAGCTTGTATGTAGATGAATAAATGGGTAGGTTCTGTTTTGCTTTCCAGTTTACTGATTGCTGTAGTAAACATATCATTCCATTTACCTGGGGGGAGCACATTGTGGTTAAAGAGCTGAACCAAGCATGCCCACATGGGAGGATGAGTCGTTTTATTGGGTTCTGTTCTCAGGCATTTAGCGCAGAAGGAATTCCCGTAGTTGACACGAAGTCATGCAAAGCTCCATAAGGTTTCAGCAAGGAAGAGGGCATAAGGGAGAGAGGAAATCACCCTCACTCTAAGGAGCTTTACAGAGAAAGTCAGGACCACTTTTAGGTCCTCAGGCCCTTAATATAATAGCCCTGACGAATTCCTGTTCTCTATTCTTCCTGGCAAAAGTTTCTTACAGACTCCCTTCTCGGGCATGTCACAGTGTGATTGAAATAATGAAAATAAATTAGGCAAATTAGACTCTCCAGATCACCAGTCTCATCTCCTTATTTGGGACTGACTAGTTGACCATGTGAGGAAGCTGCTGTCAGTTTGCCTTTAGAAGCCATCACCAGCAGGGCTTCATTGTTTTGGAATGAAACATTACATCGAAGGGGTTCTTTGAAAATGTTTGGAACTCTCTTTAGCCTGGGCAAGGTCATCTACTCCTGGGCAGGTTCCACTCAGTTCTCTGGCTCAGTGTCCCAGCCTTGAGGGAGGGAACTAGAAGTCCAACGTCTCATCCGACTTTCCGATCATCTTACTGTCTTCTTGGCCTCCACTCTCCTCCATACTTGGTGTCTCCAATCTAAGCCTTGCTGAGGTTCTGCAAAGTTGGTTGGCCTGCTGCTGCTGCTCCATGATAACCTGCTATGGAGACTCTTAGGTTTGAAGTTACTTCACTCTAGAAGATCACTTCTCATCCTTCCATCCACAGGCCATGTCCAGAGTTAGAGAGTTCTCCTAAATCCATGGGATATGAGCTTGCATTTTTATTCCAGGTTCTCATTATTTGGGATTAATCTGTGGAAGAAGAAGAGGACAAAAATATTTTCCATCATCTTGAAATCAAAAGTTCTTTGCCCTTCCCTCTCGATCTCTCTTGTTTTCAGAGATGACATCTGCCATTGAATAAGAAGTGGAAGAAAGAGATGAGTCTTAAGACGTCTCATATATCTGGGAAGAGTTGTTGTTTTCTAGCCGTGTTCAGAAAGCGGCATCTAAAACATGGTTCTGACCCTAAACGAGGCCCCACGAGGCATCTATGTCACCTCTGATCCTTGTGATAATCCTGTAAAGGAAGTGTCATGTTTTATCCATGAGGAGCCTAAAGCTCAGCGGGTTTAAGAAATCAGCCCAGGCTGCACCCTGAGCTCTTCAGATGACAGAGTCAGAATTGTAAACCGGATTTGCTTGACTGTCCAAGCCATTGCTCCATCCACTGCACATAGCTTGGCACCAAGAATTCTAAAAGGTATAGTCTTTCCTCTCATTTAAAAAAAAAAAATCTGATACGTTTGGTGCATGTCTAGGCATTTATGCAAAGGAAACTCCAAGTAAATCTTAGGAAAATTTAGGAGCAAATGTTGAAACATTTCTTGCCTACGAACTCACTTGACCTTTCAAGTCCCCTCTAGTTCTCTAATACTGTCGGCAGTTTTTTTTAAATTCTTTTCTAGAATCTGATAACAGCAGTTGAATGATGGCATCTCTCTTATCTCCATTTCTTGATTTAATTTTTCCTTCTAAAAGCTCTCACACACATTGGTTGGTGGGATGTATTTCGGGCTGGGACCAAATTGGACAAATTTGGGCTGTAACAAAAAATTTATGATTTTTTTATGCGTCTTACTACTCAGAGGCACCCAGGGGAAACCGCCGCAGACTTTCCTGATTACCAGATGTCGCCCTTTCTATGTAACAACAATCTAATCACCACTTCCCCTTGCCAAAAAAATGAGAAAAGCATTTGCATTTGGAGAACCAAGCTATGACACGTGAAGCGTATTAAGAAGGCTGGCCTCCCTGGAACCCACAAGAGCTTTCCCCATCTTAGTTTGTTTTTCTTAAAGATAAAAACCACACAGCCGTGTATGTAGTTAAGTCTACCAAGTGCCTGCATAACGGAAAGGAGATTTCGCTTTGGCCGTCTCAACTTCATCACATGTAAATTATGTTTTAAGTAATCTTCGAACTGGTAGAACATGTGTGGCCAGTGTTTGCTTTCTTATACTTCGGAATATTTCATTGTTTATTTTAAATGGTGATTTATGATTGATGGATGTTTAACATGTAGAATAATGCTGTATCCCCAGGAACAGTGGAGAGTATAGTGAGGTCTCAAACCTCCTTCTCTTGAACAGGGATATGGCTTTACTTATGCCATTCAGGAAAAACAGCCAAGGGGAAGTTAATTCTTAGCTGAGCTGGTGTTGAAATGAAGCGTGCCCATCCTGAAGCTCAGATCCACTTCTGACAGAGCTCTGTAGCCTTTTGAAAGCATGTGCAATCACTGCATGATCACTTAATTTCATAAAAAGGCAAATGACGGGTTACTTTTGGCTTCACTGTGTGGACAATCCCAAGCCCTTGAAATGCTCACAAAGGTCAAAACGCCCAAGTTTAATGTCTTGGATGTAGAAAGAGGTTGTAAGGCTCGTATCCATTTCCATGAACTGTAAAACGCCATCAAACATCTCAGAGGCTGTACCTTAGCTGTGACGTTAAATAAAAACAGCCAAATAGATCCATATGTTTCAATGCAGCGATACTTGAGACATGAGTATCAAAAACACATGTTTTACCCCCTCCATCCAACTTTCTCATGAATCACTCGTGTTTCAGACTGCCTAGTGCACTGCTTTTCCTCTTATGGTTTTCTGTCGGACAGCTTCAAGTAGTACAGTAAGCAATAACCATAAAATTGTAATGAATAGTCTATTAAGCCAGTTTTCTTTTTGGTTGTTAGGAACTGGAACTTTCTTAAGCTGTGGAAAACTGGGCAGAGTTTAAGTTTCATGGAATATAAAGTTAGATCCTCGACCTCTGTTAGAAGTAGTAATTATCATAAATTTATGCCCCTTGGGCTCCTTTTGTCATGTAAAATTATAATTCAGTTGGCGATGTTAAATTACATCTAATGGGAGAACTTGGGTTATCACCACACACATCATTCATATCAGTACATTTTATTTATATATGTGCATACACGTTTAAATATGTACACACACACATGTCATTCTAACATAAACTATGCTGAAGAAAGATCCAAAATTGTCTATAACGAGTGGAAAAGTACAGTAGGCAAGTGTGTCCTTTGAGGACAGAGGGACCCATAGCTATTTCCCTCAAGTCTGTTTCAGGAGCACCCCAAATGCCACTTGTTTTTTTTTTTATAATGGAAGTCCCCTTGTCATGCTTTTGAAGCAAGGTGATCTACCACAGCTGGACTGTACGTGAGAAGTGTTACAGGAAGGAAGGAAGTAGTGTTGCTGTACTGGACTGAGCCTCAGAATCTTCTGCAGGATGGGAGGTTTACAAGTTGTGTACATTTTTAATCAATTTTATGTAAAATTTATAAGTGATGGATTTAATAAAATTTTTATAAATTTTACAAGTTTAAGGAAGAGATCACTAGCATTTCTCCTTTACCCAGCAGGTGGTAATCCACCTAGCAGATCAATCCACGAAAATGGATTTGACCAATGAAATAGGTAAATGATACTAATTTGCAAAGGTAGAAAATAGTACTGTTAAATTATTTTTCGCTAGGATGTGATAGGAAAAATATATTTAAGTGAATCAAATTCTTCTTAGACAGAAGGCCTTATCTAACCCGGTTGAAGGTTCCAACCATTTGACAAAGGTAGGAAATTGCTTTAGTCCCCACCTTTGATTATTTATAATAATAATAATAACCGTGTGTTGGCCCCTTGTTCAAAATTTCAGCTCTTCTCAGTCTGTCACTTTGATTTACACTCCAGAACCTTCAGGTAGCTGCTTGTTTGATTGTTTTGTCCAGTGTATCCTTGTGTCTGCGGAGGGAATAGCCTGTTAGAAGCTCATGCCCCAGAGATGTATTCTTTCCAGTGAAGATTTACATTTGGAACAGGTGGCACCATTTCTCTGCCTCGGGCAGAGATGTTAAGTCTTGCACATTTATGTTAGTAATTGCCTGCTTGCTGTTTTTTAAACTTAGATAATTTAGGTACCTTTTAGTGTCTTATGTGGTACAGGTATAAAAAAAGTACTAGAATGGAAGTTAGAATGTGTGGGAGTCTTATAATTAGCAATCATCATGTTACAATTATCCAATTATTAATATACTCAGCTAATTGTTATTATAAGTAGCAAGTCATGTGAATCCTTGGTCTGTAGGATGAGGAGTCAGGTCAGCCTCAAAAGTCCTTTTTATACTTAGATTTTTGTAGACCTCTAATTATCTGAGTATCTTAAAATCTGAGTTAATTCACTTCTTAGGATTCAAAGGATTAATTTCACATATCATGTGGTGAAAAGGACATCTGCCATTGAAAGATGTGGTCATGTGATATATATTTTTTTATCTCAGATTCCCTTAGATGTATTCCACCCCTACTTTCCTATATGTCTCAGTTTTTCTTAGGCATAAGTTACTTCATTCAAAACCAATAACTGAAAAGAATTCTATTTTTTAATCTAACATATCACATTTAAAATGTGTTTTTCTTTCTTTGTCCCTTAGGAAAAAGTGCTGCAAAGGGTATAAATTTGTTCTTGGACAATGCATCCCAGAAGGTACGTAATATAAAAGATTATGTCTTCCCACTTTATTCATGACTAATCGTTAGATGTTTATAAAGTTCAGATGTACATGGAACGTATGTGTGTTATCAGTGAATATCTGTGCATGTGTGTATGTAATTTCTATATTTCTTTTTGACATTAAGTTCTTCTAATTCCAGTTTGGTTACGTGTAGCATGCTCTATCTAAATCATTATACAACTCGTATATGCGCATTACATACATTGAGCATCTAATCAGCTTTTCATACGCAGTTAGAACATAACTACCCTCCCCACCTTCTCCACCTGCTTTGCATATGTTGAACTTGAAGCCCCTTTACATGACCATCAGCAGACACTGTGTGCAGCCCAGCAGTGAGAGACAGTAAGACAGGGACCCAGCCCTCAAGGTGCACGTCCTCGAGCGAGGTAGACGGATCTGGACAGTGAAGAATCAGAGAGATCTGGATTTTAATCACAGTTCTCTGTTGGCTTAGTTCGTTCAGATGGCTGTAACAAAAATACCATAGACTGGGTGGCTTAAACAACAGGTTTATTTCTCACAGCCACGAAGGCTGGGAAGTTCAGGATCAAGGTGTGAAAGATTCAGTCTCTGGAGAGGGCTTCCTGGTTCCTAGGCAGCCATCCTCTTGCCATGTCCTCACGTGATGCAAGGGCGCTCTCTGAGGTCCCTGTTATAAGGGGACTAATACCATTCCTGAGGGCTCCACCCTCATGACCAAGTCACCCCCCCAAAGTCCCGCCTTCTAACACCATCACATTGGGGGTTGGGACCTCAGCATATGACTCTCCAGAGGACACAAACATTCAGTCCATAACACACATCCTACTAGCTGTCACCTTGGGCAAGTTTTAAATGTTAGTTTTTTCAGGAAAGTATTAGTAGTTGTATGGTTATTTTAAGAATATTAACCCGTGTCAAGTGCTTGGAACAGAGACTAACTGTTATTAAGCGCTTGGTAATTGGTTACTGTGATTGCCTGGAGTGTGTGCAGTAGAAGCCTCCAGTGCAGCAAGGATGCAGAGGGAGCACCCAGCACAGAGGATCAGCGTGGCCAGAGTGGCCTCAGGAAGGAGGGGAGACTCGAGCTGGCTCGAGGAAGGCCGCCCAGGACTTACACGGGCAGCAGGAGGAAAGGGGCAGAGAAAGCAAGCACTGACACAGGAAACACTAAGAAGTGTTTGTAGAGCATGAGGTTAATTTATCCCCAGGTGCAGAGAGGTAGGTGGGTAATGCAAAAGAGTTTTCTTCTCCGTCACCCAAGAAGCCAAGGATCGGAAGCCAGCCAAGCTAATTCATGTGGCATCATCTCCGTGAGCAGCATCTTTATCAGTTAGAAATAAATGGATCTCTCTGTTGATTGCTGTCTCTGGTGGAAGGATGGCAGAGTTCATTAAATAGCCGTGACTTCTGGGGAAGCTGCTTTAGGAAGGTTGCGTAGGAAATCACTTCACATATGATGGTTTATAGGGCCTTGGGGTCTCTCTCCAAGGCTGAATTTGTCACTGCCGGCCAATTCCATTGGTTAGAGGTTTGTGGAGAAAACCACAAAGGTCAAAATAATTGCATTCTTTTATAAGCCAGCTTTTCTCAGTCGCCAGCTGTGTCTTTTATATTTCAATTTGGCAGATACTAAAAGAAAATTAATTTAGGCCAATCAATTTAAGATCCCAGCTAAAGACTTTGCCCAACCCAATTAAAAACATATTACATGGATACCACATATTTAGAGTTCCTTTAAGTGTTGGATATTGTGGTTTCAAAAATCTAGACCTAAAACTAGCCTCCCTTACCCTAAAGTGGGACTACAGCACCTTTGATTAATGTAACCTAGAACTGAGTATTCCAAGCAAAGTGGTCTCAAGAGCTGAATGCGGCTTTGCCATAAATAACTAACTCTCTGCTCTATTGCTTCCACTGGAATACTTTTAAAAGTTAATTTATTTTAATCTGCGAGAATAAGTCAGTGTTTGTCTTTTACTAAAGCTCTCATAAAGGTTTTCACTGCTCAAGAATGCAAAGTATAAATGTAGGATCTCAGAAAAGATGGTGTATTAGTTAGGATTCTTAGATTTATTTTAAGAAATGGATTTACAAGAGTATGGAGGGTGGCAAGTCCAAAATCTGCAGAGTAGACTGGCAGACTGGAGTCCAAGGACAACGTTAGAGTTTGAGTTCAAAAGCTGTCTGCTACCAGAATTCTCACTTCAGCAGGGGAGGTCCATCTTGTTTCTATTAAGACCTTCAACTGATTGGACAAGGCTCACCAACTTTATGAAGGGTAATCTGCTTTACTCAAACTGTATTAATTTAAATGTTATTCTCATCTAAAAAGTAGGAGAAATATCTAGAATGATGTTTGACCAAATATCAAGGTAGTGTGGCCTAGCCAAGCTGACACATAAGATTATCCATCACAGATAGTAAAAGGATACTACTAGAATTCCTAAACAAATATTAGCTAACTAATAAGTAGATACTACATTTTAAAAAGCGTCATTGCCTCATATTTGTTGCTTTAAGTCAAAGGTCAGCAACCTATGCCTGTTGGCCCACTGCCTGTTTTATAAATAAAGTTTTATTGAAACATATGCATTTACTTAAGAATTATCTATGGCTGCCTTTGGCCTACAACAGTAGAATTGAGTAATTGCAACACAGGCCTGCAAAGCCACCTTTCAGATGTGTTTTGTCACCCCCTGCTATGTTATCTTGATTGGCCAAGAGACAGAGTGATCTGATTTGTTCTGGTTCAACAGTTACTAATTGATCATGAACTGGAGGAAGAGAGTAGTGTTGGTTACTCCAGGGGACACAGTCCCTGGCAGATACCCAAACAAACATTAGAACAAGTAATAGAAGAAGCAGACAAACAGGTAAAGTTTTTACTGTGTGTCAACCACTGTGCTTAATGCATCATCCAATGTAATCTTCATAAAAGCACACCATGAAGTAAATATTATTGTTTCCCTACTTTATAGGTAAGGAAATTGACACTCAACTCACAATCACAGAGATAGTGGCAGAGCTGGGAGGGTTGGCTCCAGAACCTGTTCTCTTCACCTTAATGTGACATCCTCCAAGAATAGGGCCTGGCCCAGAGTAGGCATTCAATAATTGTGTCTGGGCCCATGAGCAGCAAAAGTATAGAGCATAGGACATTGATGCTTAGAGGTGATGCTTAGTTAAGGAAAACACATTTGATCAGGGACACACACAGGCAAAGCAAGCCTGGAATCACAGAATGATTTAGCAAGGGCAGCTTTCCAGGTTTTCATGAGAATGGCATAAGCTTTGTCACACTCATCCTGCCCACATCAGAGGCTGACAGCCCATCACTCCACCTTCATATGCAGCAGAGCAAAGCCAGGATCACATCTTGTCCAAGGATAGTTTGTCTGTCAGCACCTGGGGAAGATAGCGCAATGATTAATGAGATGCTAGATCTAGTCGGCAAGTAACTGTTCAGCCTGAACTCCTGACTTAAAGCCAAAGTCCCTTCAGAGGCTGGTTGAATGTCAGCTCGTAAGGACTGAGAGGAGGAGATGCTCTAAATCTTTATAAGTAATAGACCATCCACCCCAGTTTGCACAGGCACAGGGCTAAAATGAGGTCTATAGCTGTTCGACCTTACCCAACGCCCATCACCACGGCTGGCCGTTGTTTAGTGTCCAGCCGGAAGGAATTCCTTGTCTCTAAAGCAGTTGGGGGCGGGGGGAGCCGGCCCCAGGTGACGTTTCAGAGCCTGGCCATCTAGAGCAACTTGGCTCCTGGATAAGTCACAAAGACCAAAGGATGAAGAGGTGACTCGGGAGGGAATTACAAGAGATGCCTGCTTCTAACCACTGCAGAGCTGAGCACTGTGATTCCCACGAGGTATCAGAAGGCACCCATGGTCTGGAGAGCTAGTGCCCCTCTAGACATAGCCACTCACACGTCACAGTTCCCCCGGAGCAGAGCGCAGCCCAGACGGTCTGCGTGGGCGACCCACCTCTGTCTAGGGGATGACTGCGTTGCTGTGAGCTCACACTTTTCTTTTTCAGATTATGACGTGTGTGCCGAGGCCCCCTGCGAACAGCAGTGCACAGATAACTTCGGGCGCGTGCTGTGCACTTGTTATCCGGGATACCGGTATGACCGGGAGAGACACCGGAAGCGCGAGAGGCCCTACTGCCTAGGTGTGTTGGCAATGCCCGTCATCTTCCAGCTCCTGAGACCACGCCTGGTTCAGATGATTCTGTCCTTTGTTGGATGTTCTTCATCAGTGGGTCCAGCTCGCAGGAGCTGCATTGATCTCTGATTCCTCCTGTTTCATCCTGACACTTATTAGATGGAATCGTGTCGGTCTCATCCTAGGGGGTCACCGCCCTTTACTTTGATTATTGAAACAAATGATGGCCAAGGAATCCTTCAGGGAGTTGGTACCAGTTAGAGCCTGATGAGCAGCGAGATGTAAGAGCAGGAAAAGGGAAACATTATCAAGTGAAAATTAGAATAATGTAAAACAATGTAAGTGGGCAGAAATGTAAAACTGCAGAAAGGCTGAAACAAGAGTAAGCGTTGTCTCGGAACAGGACTGGGAAGAGACTGGGCACAAGGAGTGTCCGTACGGCAGACTGGTTGGAAGTGAGTCAGAGGGAGCTGAAGCCGGCCACCTGGGCTGCGGCTGAGCAAAGCCAGCACCATCCATCACCACCGGCTTGTCCCCTTCCCCCTCACTGACTGGGCTTCCCAGCCCTGCACTCACTGAGTTTCTGAGACAGGTTTATTGTCCCCTGGAGCTGCGTGTTTCAAAGAGTGGTCCATGGCTAACCTGTCAGAAATGTCTGGGGTTCTTGCTTAAAGAAAAAAAAAAAGAGATTTCTACCTCCCTCCCCCCAGACTGTGAAAGTAGGCCCAGAAATCTGCATTTACACAAATGCCTCTAGTGATTCACATGCACAGTCGAGTTTGCAAATCAGCTAGAGGATGGGCAACCTGAGAGACTGGCAGGTGGACCCAAGTGGCAAATACAGGAGCTGTGATGAGCTGCCTTCCCCACCCCCTGCCCAGTAGGGTGCTAGGGAGCACTGTGTAAAGGAAGTTCTAGATAATGGGTCTCCTGGCTTCTCCCCAGTGGCACCTGGGATGGCGCCCTACTCTGACAAAGAATGGGATTGAGACCACCAAGGGAATGGAGTGGAGACCCATGGCCTGTCCTACAGAGAGCATGCTCTGCCCTTCTGTTCCCCCAAGGTCCCAGGCAAAGGCTCTTTGTTCCATTTGTGGGGCGGTGTACTGTTCTTCTCGTTTGGGGATTGGCAAAACCAGCTTTCTGCTAAGAGTTCCATCTATCTCTGTCTCTCCTTTTAACCTCATTCTTCCTCCCTCCTCGGGACAGTGGAGGCAGCTTCATGCTCGGGTTTAGGGCAGGGACACGTGGAGAAAGGTGGTCAGCCTGAGGAATCGCAGAGCACGATCCAACTGTGACATCTTAGTCTACAGATGACGTAGTATGCACTGCCCGGGGAACCTCCAAATGACCACCCTCCCCTTGGCACATGCAGGGCCTGCCAGAGGCAAGTCCTGGGCAGCTTGTCCAGGGCGTAGTTGGGACGTCGTCAGAATCCTGAAGCGATGGCTGGGCTCTGTCTGTGCCACGTGTGCACAGTCTGGGGCTGTCGTAGCCGCCCCCCCCCCCCCGCCACCCCAGTGTCCTCAGCCAATGAACAGAGACAGATTTGGGCCTCCTCCTCTTCCCGTGGTGGAAAGCAGTTTTGTTTCCACCCCATCCAGTAGAGGGACAAGTCCGTGATGCACCTGGTTCACGAGGCTCATTCCTACAGCTCATGAGGGGTCAGTTTGGGTCATAGATGAGGCCCAGAAATTTTCCCAAAATTTCCTGGGGAAAACTCCGCTGGACCCGTTTTGACTACTTTCTTTTATCAGTAGCTTTTCCCAGGTACCGTCATGTCTTTTAACTGGGAAGGAGCCATTGCTCAGTGACCTTGAGTTTGGAACCTATAGCCATTAAAGGGAACACAACACCCTCAGCACACAGGGGACCTCACAGAAGATCGTTTCTACGATGCTCACTTTTCAAAGGGTGTCGCCATCGGATAGCGCATTTTCTCCTCTGGAGTCCCATGCGGTATTTAGGGCAGGCTTTATCCTCACATTTTATAGATGAGGACTTTGAAGGCTAGCAGTGTCTACACCAACCATATGACTGGGTGGTGGCAGAGCCACAGCCAGGAACCCCATCACCGTGGTTTGACACTGCCTGACACTTCAGTGGTCCTGTCACTCAGGCTTCTAGCTTCCTCCTTTGTCATAAGCTTCTGTGATGGAAGTCTAGCAGAGTGTGCTTTGCACATGTTAACAGAAGGGCCACGCCTCATGTCACCTGTTGTGTTGGAAGTGAATTCTTGGAAACTGAGCATTGTCTGCATTTGGTTCAAACTCAGATATCGATGAGTGTGCCACCAGCAATGAGACACTGTGTGCACACATCTGTATCAACACCTTGGGCAGCTACCGCTGTGAATGCCGGGAGGGCTACATCCAGGAGGACGACGGGAGGACGTGCACCAAGGGAGACAAATACCCCAATGACACTGGTGAGTAGGGCAGGGGATAATCCTCATTGGTTGGATGGATGGATAGTTGGTTGGATGAGGGTGGTTGGATAGATGTGGGTGGGTGGACGGATGGATGGATATGGGTGTGTGGGTGGGTGGATGATTGGATGGATGATGGATGGATGGTTGGATGGAGGTGGATGGATGGGTGGGTAGATGGATAAATGAATGGATGGATGGACGGATGGTTGGTTGGATGGAGGTGGATGGATGGATGGAGGTGGATGGATGGATGTGGGTGGGTGGGTGGATGGATGGTTAGATGGGGGTAGATGATGGATATGGGTGGATGGATGGGTGGTTGGATGGGCGTGGGTAGATGGATGGATGTAGGTGGTTGGGTGGGTGGGTGGATGGATGAATGGATGGGGTGGATGGATGGATGATGGATGGATGGATGGATGGTTGGATGGGGGTAGATGGATGGATGGATGGTTGGATGGGGGTGGATGGATGGATGGGTGGGTAGGCAGGCATGCCCTTGGGAGCCCGACAGGGTTCCTTGGGGAGCAGTGTGCAGGAAGGGGCGTTTATACGAATGGTGGGAGGGGCCTGGGTAAGAGAAAGGCAGCGCATCACCTCAGGCTTCTTCTGAACAGACTCGTGAGAGAGATGTCTGTTAGCAGCAAGGGTCATGAGCTGATGAGTGTTTGAGGAAGCTCGCCACCAGGGAGAGGTATTGTGCTCATGGGCTGATCAGTAGAACTTGGTTACATGCTTAGACCAAACTAGGATCAGCAGAGAGGAAAAAGGGCTGAATATGAACATGAAACGCTTCCATGTAAGGTAGCAGCCTCCATCAGCACAGTGTGTAGCCCATGGCCCTGTGCCCGCCCGCACACTAGTTGTTATTTGGTTCATGATTGGATAAAAACAAGTTGAGAAATGTTTAGAAAAATTTTATTCCAATTTGACAGAAAAATTTCATCTAAATCCAAAGATTTATGCTGGTATTTTATGTCTCATTTTTCCAGTCATTTATTTTAATTGCATTTTGCAACTACAGTCCACAATGAAGTGGAAAAAATTTTTAAAGCTAGCCTTTCCTTGTAGCGTTTGAGGAGCTAATTTGTGTTATATCAACCAGATTTAACCAAGATGTCTGATCACTCAGGGATATGACCAGCCCACGTGTCAGGTTACGACCTTTGTTAGGTCTGGTGGGGGAGGAAGAAGGAAGGGAGCCGTTCTCCTGTATCTGAGGCTGGGAAGCTGCTGTCATCTTCTGGAGCTCAGGGCTCCGCTCTTCTCTCTGTCCCTTGGGCAGGGAAAGTGGCGGGAACGCAGTCTGTGGGAGAGGCCAGCAGGGCCTGGGCTGCCTATCAGTGCAGACGGGGCAAATCACAGGTACCGGGAGCTGCAGGAGGACACAAGGCCAGGGCTGCCAGGCATGCAGGAGCTGCATGTTTGGGTGTAGCCTGAGTTCAAAAGGGGCGGAAGGCAGTTGCCATCGGCTCAGGACGGCAAACAGCTGGGGAACAGCTGCCTGACACGGAAAAACTACAAAGCAAAATTATGAGGAACAACTGGTTGAGTCATGAGGAAGCCACCACATATTAGAAGGAGATGCAAAGTATCTGAAGCCAGCTCAGAATTGGGCAATTTGGGACAATTTGAATGAATCAGAGGGCCCTGTGACAAGTATCGAAAGCCTGAAGCGTGCAGGGCCTGCGTGCCCAGAGATGCTGGAAGCAGGGGTAAATAGCCTTTTTGGCGTAAGGGTTGAGAGGGGAAAAATGTTTGCAGGAGGTTTTTTTTTTTTAATTCAAAATTAAAATCACTTCATTTAGGTTTCATGGTGAAGAAAGTGGAGGGGCAGGATGTAGAACTTACTTCTGAGATTGTATCCTTTATTGAATGGAAGAATCTCACTGAAAAAATGAGGTGCAGCCTTTTAGCCACGGATATATTAATGTGTGGGCCGACTTGAGAATTAGCAATAAAAAAGCAGCTTTCTCATTTTTCATTTGGGAATTGGATTTCCAGCTATGCTCTTAGCCAGGGAGCCTGTGGGCTGCGGGCTCCTCAGCCTGGCAACTCCCTTGTCTCTGCCTTGCGTTCTGTTCAGTTGAAATCCCATTTACATGGGCACGAAGAGCAGTGTTGAGCAACCCAGTCCAAAGCACAGCCATCAGAAACAGGAAAAAAAAATGCTCACTGCTGCATGTCAGATTAGAAATAGACTGTAGGGGTCTCCAAATAATAGGACCTGGCCCTGCCCACAAGCAGCTCCCACGTGGGGAGGCAGAGTGGTCTACCCAGAGACCGGCTTTTATCAGAGACTAGAGATGCAGGGAATTTGCAGAGACTAGCGTAAGGTTTCACATGCTCGATTTACTGTTTCTTTGGTCTCAGGTGGCCTCCACCGGTTGCAGTAATTCTTATTTCTGCCACCACATCCCTCTTCAGTCCCCATGGCAGCGGTGAACCCCATACAGTCGCCCTGCTCTGTGGCTCCCTAGGGATGGCCCTGAGCAGTGACAAGGTGGCCTTGGTGGCACTCACCTCCTGCGTAGTGCTTTGGCAACGTGGACTCAGAGTGGAGCCCGGCCTGGGGCCCAGGAAGGTCTTGTTGCATCTCTGAAATTAGCAGTCTGCGATGCTCAGCCAGTCCTGGACCATATCCTCTGCTTGCTTCCTTGAGAAATAAATTAAATTCCTTAAAAATTTCTCAAACACGAAGTTTCAGTACCAGAGATCAAGTATTTCACTTAGGCCGTGACCAGTTTGACAGCTGAGAATTCAGTAAGAAACCAAGCAGTCATAATTATAAGGTGTGTGTATTTGCAACTGTTTTTTTGCACCTTTCTAGAATTACTTTCAAACAGTTCATCCTAATTGTTTATTACAGCGTTTCCCCACAGTGTGTGCTGCAGAACCGTGGGGTCCTGTGGGGTGTAACTATGCCTTTCTTCCTTTAGAAGCTTCTGCATTCAGATGTTTGGGGAATTCTAACTTATTAGCACCAAAACTCTGAGCTCTGGAGCCCAGCTTGGTAGGTCTTCTGGTCGACTTCCAGGTGAGGATGTTTTCCGATGAAGCAGAGAAGTCTGGAGGGAAAGCACTTGCTGGAGACGGCAGAGCATCTGATGAACGGAAGAGGACAGTCCTCCTCCATTCTGCCATTCTGAGAGACAGGATGTGCCTGTTTACAGGCACTTCGATGGGAGATGTCCTCCTGTTTAAACAGGAAGAACTGTCTGGTGGCTAAACCAGAGCCTTATTGTAACACAAACTCATGGCACAGATCCGCCTTGGCTATGAATTCTCTCTGTCTCTCCAAATAGAACAACCTCAAATCTTTGAAAAGCTGAAATGACACCACTGTCTCTTGTCTCCCCCGCCTCCGACAGCAGCATTATGAAAGAATTACTTAGTGTTTCATGTTCGGTAACTAGTCTCTGTTGAATTCACCACCTGTGCACAGAGGACTTGCATTTGGTTTTAGTATTTTACTAAGAAAAACGTTCCAGCACTGGTAACCAGGGACATCGCGGCGGGGGGCGGGGGGGGGGGGAGGTTAGAGACTGAGAGGAGTGAGTCGCTCCCAAAATTATGAGAGAAGACAGGCACATTGTGTGCCCTGATTGTTAAAGTCACGACTCAAGCAACAGGCCACAGAGAAGGTGGGGAACTGGCTTCGACGGTTTTGGCGACAGAAAGCAAGAGCCCTGGACAGAAGTAATGCCCTTGAAGTCCCTTAGCTGGGAAGTTAGGAGGACGGGCAGCCAAAGCTGCTTCAGTAATCTTGTTAGCCAGCTGAGGGTCGTTGGGCAGGGCAGGTCTCCGGGCCTCAGTTTCTCCTGTGTAGATAAGAGTGTTGGCCTCGGTGAGCTCTGAAGACCCTTTTGCCCCCGCAAATCTCGTTTGCAGTTTGGTGTGGTATAGCATGAGTGAAAACAACACAAGCCCCGTAAGTCCCTGTGAGGTCCTCATTTCTTTGTCGTTCATCTGAATGAGTGCCCAGACTCAAAGACACACCCCGCTCCAACACCGAAACAGAGAGCTTTCTCTACAGTATCTAAAACATGAATAATTAATATCCAGATACTCAGCTCAGTCATTAAAAAAAAAAATGGGCTAGATGGGTATTATATCTGGAACCTCAGAAACTGCTAAGCAGTTTCATCTGTTTTGGACTAATTAATAAGCCAAATATTTCATCACAGTCATTTTTTTCTGAAGAAGTAACGATTATTGAGTATAAACACATGTGATCTAAGACCTCCTTTCTCTCTTGCTTTTTTTTAAAAAACTTTTCATTGTCCAGTGTCTGAAGGTTATACTCAGACTTAAAATCGAACACAGCCCCAGCTCATTATTCAGAAAGCCAGAAGAGAGCAGAAGGGGCCAGCCTCAGAACTGTCTCTGGTTGCCATGAGCAACCAGAGTTTGCCATGAGCACACGGGCGTGGAGACGCAGGCGTCTGGCTAATAGGCAAGAATGGCGCGCTCAGTCACTTTGATTCTCTCTTTGAAAGTATGTAGCCGGAGCCAGCTTAGTCACTCCAGGGAGTCTGCGTAGCCCTAAGAGGGAGACAAATTAAGGGCATGTTGGCTCCATAGTAATTAGCTTACTGGTCTCTATTTTTCAACTTGTTTACTTTCTGATAAAGTGATCATGACCCCAGGGTCACTTCTTGCAGTTCAAAGTGTCAGGGACAGTCAGGTGTTTCATATAACTTTCAAGTGTCACTAATCCATACATAGATCAGTGGTTCTCAACGAGAAGAGCTTTAAGAAATGCTGATACCGTTCCCTTGCTGAGACTCTTTGAGGGGTGGGGTGCACCAACATGGTGGGATTTTTAAAAGCCCCCCAAATGGTTGCAGTGTGCCACCAGGGCTGAGAATTTCTGCTAGTCGATAGCACACAAATATGCACTATCAACTTTTAAAAACAAAAATGCTTTGTTCGTTTGTGACACTGCTCATATGAAACATGTTGGGAACAGTCCAGTTTTCTAAGTTTATTAAATGTTACTAATATGGTATTTAAGGAATTCAATTTTAATGCTTAGGATGTATGTCTGTATAGCCTGCTCAGATCAAGAAAATTAGAGCTATCTGCCCCCATGTGGCTAATCAATAATATTGCACCTTTAAAATCTGAACAGGCGGGGAGCAAAATGTTAAGTGATACCTCACTTAATGGGGTCATGGTCAAGGCCAGAGACATCAGTGACTACACTGTTAATTGCAAGGACTGAAAACATGTAAAGTCAGAGGTGTCCACCCGGATTTCTAAGTCAGTTATTAATGTAGCGTGAACAGGATTGTTTTAGCTCCACATCTGACGTAGTAGACAAACTGCAGGATAGACGAGACCCAATTTGGAATGGATTGCATGTTCCAGATCTACACACACAATTATTTATCTTCACACCCTCTGAGAGCTCCTTGAAAAGGGCGATGTAAATAGCCCTACCCCACATCTGCAATTTTGTAGGTAGCTTAATTTAAAAGAAGATACCAACAATAGCGATAATAACATCTGTGCGACACCGAACCAAAGATACATCACTTCTGAGACTACATGATCTAAACAAAATAGAGTCTAGAACCTGGTAAAGAGGTTTATTCCTATCATGAAAACATTACAAACTGCCTTACTCATACCAACACTTGGAAAATTCAGCTGAATATGTGAAAGTAGAAATGGAAAGTTGGGCTTTTGACTCTTGTTCATGATGGCCTGGCTCTGCCAACAGGACTAGTTCCGTTAAAGGAAAGTTAATCTCAAACAGTTAAACGGATATCCTCATTTATTTGGCATTCTTAATGCCTCACACAGGGCCCAGCAACTAGCAGATGCTCCCTAGATAGGAGGGAGAGGAAGATGGGGATGGATAGATGAATGGATGGATGAATGGACAGACAAATGGACAAGAGAGAGAAATGAGTGGGATGATAGGCTGAATGAGATAGATAGGTTATGGGATGAGATGGTATCAATCGACCAGTAAATGGGATGGAATGAATGAATGCTAGATTGGGAGAGATTAGTGTAAAACAGCTGTCCGTAACTATTAGCAAACCTAATAATCTTGGCATTGGAGTCATCTGTTTATGCCCAAATTCACCCTACTGTACCATAAGCGTAACCAAAGTTTGTTAAGGCTTCAGTACTTTACCACTAAGTGTGTTTTTGCATGGAAATCCCCTTGTGTCATCTGTTATGTTGGAGACCAATCTAAATAACTAATTCTCAAATGAGTTGAAGCTTCAGAGGCAAGTAGGGTTGTAAATTGATACATTAAACATGAAGAAAGAGCCCAGAGGAAATTGCCTGATTTGTAGACAAGGCCCTGGACTCAGATTCAGAGAACCACAACTGTAAACGCACATCAGTTGTTAATTTGCTAGATAACTTTGGGGAAGTCACCAAACCTCAGTTTCCTCTTGTTC
>CM053504.1:79229984-79330334 GCA_028627145.1 Eidolon dupreanum | reverse complement strand
TTTTAACTTCATCTCTCTACTGCTAATGCCAAGTGTTCTGTTCAGTAAAGAACACAGGACACCCGCCCAAATAAACGTTGGCTAAGAGGTGGGTGTCCTGGGCCGTGGCTAAGCCCACAGTATAAAGCAGTATGCAAACATGTCGGGTGAGGTCAGCAAGACCCCAGCGGTGGGGAACTCCGCAGGGAAAGGGCCGGGGTCCTTCAGTGGACCCTGCAAACAAATATAAGAGGTGGACCTGCAGATTAAAGGAAACTTAAAAGACTTTTTTTTTTTTTTTTTTTTGAAATTGACAAGACCAAACCCTAGTGTCTAGGCATGCACAGGGTGATCAGTTATTTTTTAAACCACAGGAAGTGATTAAAATCAGGATAGTGGTTGCTTTGGGTGGGGGGAGGGAAGAAGGAGACTGACTGAGCCCAGGCGGACGGAGAGGCCTCTGGCAGCTGGCAAAGTTGTTTTTTTAACTTAGCTGTTTGTTAAAGGGATGCTCACCTTGTAACAATTTGCTAAGATACAGATTTGTTCTATGGAGTTTCCAGGTTCTATGCTTTTATTTTCCAATAAAATTTTTTTAAGTGGTATGTAGGCCCCAGTGCCTCCACCTCCACAATTTTTTCTCTGGTTTGAGAGGAAAATATGGGTGATTTGGCTAAAGAGGGAGGAGCAAGGGATAGCTACCCATTATTTAACCCACAGAGAGGGCTCTCGGGCCCATCAGAGCACAGAGGAAATATTCGAGCCAAGGAACCAGTTTTTTAAAGTCACTGTGTCCCAGCTGCAGGGACTGTTTGATTTGAGAGTGGCATCGCTGCCAAGCAATTGAAGGAAGTGTGAATAACGATTCAGGAAGGGTTTGTTGAGCACCTACTATGCCCCGTGGTGGGCTGGGAGATGAGGAAATACAAAGCAGTGTAGAATAAAGTCCTTACATAAACTTACTGTCTTATCTCGAAAGCAAGCCAGCCGTGTAAGTCAGCCCACAACTGCCAGATGGAGCAGGCAGGCCGTCGATGCTTCGGAAGTTAGAGGTCAGGGAGATTTCCGAAGTGTGAGCAAATCAGCGAGCTGACGGCTGCATTTGCTTGCTCCAGCGCTGCCTTTATGCCGGGCAAATATACAGCTTCTCAACGGGTTATGACTTCCTCTGCTACCTTGATCTAGTTGCTCTGTAAAATGAGTCTTTTCAGGATCGTTGGGAAGACTAATCCATATAAAAAGTGACTTCAGATTGCTTTGCCAAGTATCAAGAATAATGTTAAGACAGGCAGCTTGGCATAGTGGTTAGGCACACAGATTCCAAAATTAGATAAATTAGATTGGCCGAGTTTAAATCCAAGTCTCACCACTTGCTGGCTGTGTGGCCCTGGGAAAGTTACTTAACCTCTCTGTTCCTCGGTTCTATAAGAAAAGGATAACAGTAATACCTACGACCTAGGGTTTTCATGATGATCAAATGAGTTAACATTTATACAGGATTTAATATAATACCTGCCACCTAGTAAGAGCTTTGTAAATGTTTACAAATAAGTAACCTTAATTACATGACCTTACAAAGTGCTTTACAGGCAGCATCTGACTTGTACCAACAGCGCCATGAAGTAGACGCTTTATTACAAAGGCTAATATGAGATAATGATATTCATAATTCTACTGATTGGAATCCAGGAGAACTATGGACTCTTCTTACCTTACTGTGACCTTCTTCCCAAACACCTGCATCCCACAATCCCATCCTCTGCTGTGTTTGTGCAGCAGGTCAAGCCAGGGATCCTGGCCGGCTGCCCCCAACACCAATTCCCTTTATTGTCCACTCCTGCTAACGCGGAGAAGGGCTGAAGGAAGCCAGAGAATTGACTTTTACAGAGCGGCAAAGAGAGCTGGAAAGGGCAGGAGGGAGTATCACTAAATGCCATTTGCATGTAGATCTCACCCTCCAGGCTTGCTAGCAAAATTTTAAAGCCAAAGAGAATAATCTGGTCCAAACCTCCTATTTTGTAGATGTGCAGCCGAGAACCTGGAAGGGCAAAGGGACTCACCCAAAGTCACACAACTGCTTAGAGCTGAGGTCTTCCCAGGCAGAGCATTTCCACTGGGTGCCTGGCGCTGGCAGCTACGAGGCTGGGCGCTGGACCAGGCGCGGGGAAGACATCACTTTCACCCTCTCGGCAGCCCTTCATGGATGGATATTAAGATCCTCGTTTTATAAGTGAAGAAATCCAGGTTATGTAGCTTACCCAAGATCTCACAAGTAGAAAGTGGCCAGGCTGAGACCTAACTGTAAGTCCACCTAATGCCAAAATTTTTCCACTGGAAGCAGATAATAAAGTTGGACTGGCCTTCAGCTGCCGGTGTTGGCCCTCTGCCCCATAGTTAGAGTAGATTTGCTTATAGATTTCCCCCCCTTCACTGGTCACTCCTGTTCTGCCCCAGGACCACAGTCATGCATTTGCAGGTTGAAGCAGTCACTTGCAGTGACACAGAGACGTCAGCACCATTGTAAATAAACTCTGGGAACAAAGCCGGGTCCTGCTGGTGACTTTGAACCATGAACCCTGACCTGAAATTGTGCAAAGTTGACTTTCAGGTTACACCAGATTCTAATTCTGATGGTCACCCCTACGGCATCCCCGGGGGAATTGAGTGCCATTCCTTGCAAGCCTCAAGGACCACTCTCTCCTCAAAGCATGGAGGAAAGCACTGGGTGTTTAGAAATCTCATAGTCCATGGACACACAAGGCTGTCCTTACCCAAGGGTTTTAAAACTAGCTAATGGGCCCCTCAGCTTTCTGGGAGTGTAGGCGCAGGGTGCCAGGGTACTGAGCAGACCCCTTGGAAGACAGTAGTAATGCTTCTCTGGGCTTCCTGCCCTCTGAGCATCCTCATGCCCTGAGCTGGATGGACTTCAGTAAGAACTCCAAGAAAGGAAAAGAAAAAAAACTCCTCTGGAGGAAGTTCTAGTCTAGGGAGCATCCCAGGTTCAAATGGGCCATCTAGGGCCACTGAAGCAGGAATAGGACCTTGACCCCGAAGAGCCTGACTTGTGCCCTACAGGCCTGTGAGCAGATTGAGCAGGAGGGGCGGGAACCCCTCAGCCTCATGGCTCCAATTGGTCTTCATGCCCACCCCTCGGGGGTACGGCCAAAATCCTCTGGTTTCTCATGATTTTACCTTTTAGAAAAATCCCAGTGCTTCCATTAAGGGGCTAGTGGGGTACAGGAGTAGGGCAGGCACCGTGCAGAGCAGCTGGAAGAATTTGTTCTCTGTTAAGATGAATCAGGTAAAAGTTATTTGGCAAAGTGCAAACCACATATCACGATGTTTGCTTTTCATTAATATTGGATTTCTTCAGTTGGCAAGAATATTTGTCTCCGTGACTAAGAAAAATTCATCAGTTTCTAAAGCTGAACCAAGCAGCTCCCAAACCCAGCAGCCACCTGGCAGGAGAAGGAGACCTTGGCCAGGGGTCTCCATCAGTGTCGTGTTTTATAACCGGCGTGTGAAGCCGCCATGCTCATAAACAGGCATTAGCACAGGAGGCCAAGGACCTTCTGAAGTCAGATAAGGTCATCTTGGACAGCAGAACTTGCCCACGCCTCCCTGTCGCCATCCACAGGCTGATGTCTTTGCTGCAGTTCTGTAGATTATTTCGCGGTTCCCCTTCCACTCCTCTCAGGCCTAGGGTTGGGGGTTCAAGATCTCATGATCATCTTTTAGTCCATTTCCCTGCTTTGCTATCAAGCCAGGTGCTCCGGTCCTGGAGAGGGAGTTCCTTATCATGAAAGACACGTGCCGGCCCTGCCCCCCAGGGGTGGTTTTGTGGCATCGTTGACAGTGTGTGCTTCATTCTGCTACAGCAGAACTCGACTGGGGTCTCTAGTCTCGTGGGGACAGGAGGAAATCCCTGAAGAGGGAAGTGAGAAGTGAGAGATGCTGACTTGCCCACAAAGGCGGAAGTAAAGAAAACCCCAGTCATTCAAATCAACGTGCGATTCTGTTTCTTGCTCCCCGAAGTTATAATTAAGAGTTGATATGAGTCTCAGAGGAAGAACTTGGCACAAGTTTTAATTCGGTGCCCTGCGCTGATGTCGAATCTCACAGGGCTCAGCTTTGTCACAATGGAGTTGGCTGCCTCTGGCCATGCGCAGGTAGTTGGTGCCATTCTTGAAGGCTCAGATCCAAAGATGAGCTTAGGGCCTCAGAGCGCTGCAAGGGCAGGGACGAGATCCATCCTGCACCTCCTCCTAGCTTGTGTTGCCCATCCCAGGGGACGTGGGGACAATGCAGTTTTCTCCAGAAAAGTGCAGAGATCACTGGTTTTTACGAGACTCCAGGATCCAGAGTAAGTCCTCCGGGGGGAGCTCTGACCCTCAGAAACGTGCCCTTCTCCACTGGATTTTGCATCCCTGGATTCACTTCTTGAAAGAAAGAGACTAACATACCATTTATCAAGCACTTAGTCTGTTCCAGGTCCCGTACTGGCCAGGTAGACACGTCCTCATTTAATTCTCGCAGCCCTAAAGGTGGACATTAATTGTTCCTTTTTATCAGTGAAGACATGGGCTCATAGCATTCAGCTCTTACCTACGGCCTCACAGGTTCACAGCTTACCTGACCTTGGGAATGCGAAGGTCATTCATTTGTGCAACCCCTCTGGCTTCCCCTAGAATGAGCCCCTAAAATCCGAGAGAGAGAGAGAGAGAGAGAGAGCAAAGAGGAAGGCGCCGTGCCTTTTGTGACCTAGTCTCAGGAGTCCCCCTCTGGTACTCCTCTCATTTTCTATTCGTTAGAAGCAAGTCTCTAAGACCCACCCATACTGAAGGTGGGAAATGAGCCTCCATTTCTTGAAGGTAGGAGTATCAAAAATTTGTGGACATATTTTAAACCATCGCAGTGACTGTTTCCCACTAGTTCCCAAACACTTGAGCGTGCAGGTGAACTGTAAGCCACATTCTTGGTCCTGGCTCCCAAGACTGAGAGGTCTTTAACAGCAGAGATCATGTCTTGGTCGCTAATGTCACCTTAGAATGAAGCACAGGGCCTGGCACATAGTAGGGACCCAATAAATGTGTGAGACATAAGGTAATTAACAAACTGACGTCTGAAACAGGTAGGTTGTATTGATTATGTAATGATGAATGTAGCGGTAATGTCTAAGCACTCTGGGGCCTGCTCAGGTTTGTCCACTAACCAGCTGAGTGATCTCACGCAAGTCGTTTTTACTAGAAGGCCTCTGGGTTTAGAAGCAGGATCTCTGCAGGCCCTTTGAGCCCCACCTGGCTCGGATAAAGGGAGCGGATCATGAAAGGGCTTTGCAGCCTCTGCACACAGTGTAAGTGCAAGTGTGAAGAACCTCCCTGGCAGTGGGGCCATCGCTTCCTGACCGAGGTCCCTTTTCTCTCTGCAGATCGCCCTGCTCCCCAACAGTGCCGCTGACCTGGGCAAGTACATCACTGACAACAAAGTGCTGGCCTCTAATGCCTACCTTCCAGGACCTCCTGGCCTGCCGGGGGACCAGGGCCCTCCCGGTGAGTGCAGAGAAGGGCATCGAAGGGCGATAAAGTCACCGGCCAAGGCCTGACGTGAGCTCACGTGTCGTGGGGACCAGAGTTCTTCAGCTTCCATGGATGAGAGCAGAAGCAGGAGTCCAGGCAACTCCCCCACCTGTGCGACGAGAGGGGCCTTGCTTGGGAAGTTGGGTCCCCAGGCCTGAGAAACCCTCATAACCAACAGTAATTTGGGAGGAAAAGGTCATCGTCCTGGATAAGACTTGGATAAGATTTTTAGAGATCATTTTAAGTTACATGATGATGCCAAAAAAATGATGCCAGCTGCATTTTCACCCTTCCCCAGTCCTATTTCCTTCTTCCCCTATTATCTGTGACCACACGTACATCTATTTTATTTTAAGCATCATCTACACATATTTTTATAAGTCAGCCTTACAATGCTATACAATAAAAGGTATCCATGTAAATTACAGTTCAACAAGTTTGGACACACGTATACATTTTATATCAAGCCATCACATTATATCTATATCAAGATAGAGAACACTCCCATCACCCCAAAAAGTTCCCTTGTGCCCATTCACAATCCTCTCCACATCCCCAACTTTAGGCAACCACTGATCTGCTTTCTATCACCATAGTTTTGTCTCTTCTAGAACTTAATAGCAATGAATCTCATGTCATGTGTTCTTTTTGCCTAGCTCCTCTCATTCAGCATACTGGTTTTGGAGATTCACCCTTATTATTTAAAAAAAAAAAAAAAATCCCAAATATCCTGTCATTCCATCAGGAAATATGCAATAACTTTAAAAGCTAGTTGTGTTTTGTATTTTATTGTGATTCTCTCCATAGATTGATCAATAGATTTTTTAAGACCATTAAAGGAAATGATATTAGTGTTAGCAAATGATTCTAAAACATGCAGTCTCCTGTTCCTCGTTGTCTTTGCTTAGCAGTGTGCTAGATGTTGTGCGTGACCTCCTGACATTCTGATTGAGAAGATAAGGCACACAGAGTGAAAGCAAATGAACTCTAACACTATGAGCCCGTCCCTAAGTAAGTGCACAGTTCTTCCTGCTGTGGAGTTTAAAGAATGAAGAGACCACAGCAACCTGCGGTGATGGGCAGTGGGGTTGGAGCTGGACGAGCCGGTAGGATCTGTCCAAACAGGAAGGACACGGGCGGATTTGAGGTTGGAAGGTCGGCAAGAACAAAGGCTCAGAATTCTTCCCACGCTGTTCGTGTGTTTTAGTCTTCACTTCTGTCTTAATCTCCTGGTTTCCATCAGATACCAGCGGCCTGGGTTTCTGTCTGCACAGAGAGCAAGAACTGGTCCAGGACTCTGGCTTAGCCTCTTGTTCACTCCCTTAGCCGGAGACACTCTGGGTCAGGGCGGAATTTTCTCCAGCAGATGCATCACAGAGGCAGCTTCTTGCTGCTCTCAGTGGACGTGGTTCTCACCCTGCAAGTGGATTCCTAGCGCGGCGTCCTCCACCCCTCCCTAGGAGCATGCTCGTGCTCTGCTTCTCTGCAGGGAGTTCATCTCCAGGCCAGTCTACATATCACTCTTACAAGGACAAACTAGGGACAAGAGAGCAGTTGGCTGTCTTTCTTTTAATAAATGACTTGCTGGCTTTTCCTTTCCATGTCTGCCATCTGGTTTCTAACATGGTTTGAGCTGTCCAGGGTCCTTGACGGAGCAGAAGGTGATTGGGGACTAGCTTTAGCAGTGGAGTCTGCCCTTGCTTTCTCCTCCAATCTTGTTTCTTTCTCACTCTGTACTTCTAGCATGGGTTTATGACGCCCTTCACTGAGATAGGTTAGGGCAGCTAGAGAAATAATAAGGTTTATTTTATCCTTAACTAAAAGTGCAGCCACAAGGCCTGTGATTGATCGGGACACCAACACAGGACGCTACGCTGGCTTGGAATCGTATGGCTTTGGTGGTGAGGCTGTGGTCACTCTGTGATCCCCACTGTTAAGTATGAGGTGGTGCCATTTGCACATCAAAGCCCCACATTTTAAAGGCACTTGACATATAGTGATCTCTGAAGCTCACTGATTGTATAAGCGAAGGTAAGATATTGTCTCTGGTAAAGCAATTATAGGGGAGATCTGGTCCCCTTCTCGGATAAGTTCTTTCAGGCCGTACCTAGAAACAGCATTGAGAGTAGAGGTGTGAAACAGGTCTGTTATAAAAGAGAGATGTAAAAGAGGTAAAATGTGCAAGAACTGGTCACCCGTTGGATAAGGAGATTGTAGAGATAGAAAAATCTATAGGAAGACTTTCAAGTTTCCTGCTTAAGTAGATGAGTAACTGGTGGTTCACGAAAGAGAGGAAGATGGGGAAGTCAGTTTTGATCGAGTTAAGGTTAAAATGCCTGCGGGACACCTCAGTGGAAGTGCAAAGGGCAGAGTACAAAGAGAAATCGCTAAAAGGGCTTGCAGACTCTGGTCGGCCGGAGCCTTGTCCTGGCAGGGTGTGGAGCTGATGAGGTGTTCTTCGATTACAGGCTCGCCAGGACCGAAGGGCAGCCCCGGCTTCCCTGGAGTGCCGGGTCCCCCTGGGCAGCCAGGCCCACGAGGCTCCATGGGACCCATGGGACCATCTCCTGATCTGTCCCACATCAAGCAAGGCCGGAGGGGCCCTGTGGTCAGTATTTTATCAGAGATCCCCTTACTGTTGCTGAGGAAATTGTGTCCTTGTCCCCGGTTTTCCCTTATGTTAAACCAGACTCGTTGTCTTGTAGGGCCCACCAGGTGCACCAGGAAGAGACGGTTCTAAGGTGAGTCTTATGTGTGGTCCTTAAAAGCCTACAATTTCTCAATTTCAATAAAGCTCAAGCACTTTTTTAAGATATATTTCCCCACCAAAGCTGGGAAGAAAATCTAAAAAGCAATTTCCTTAAAATGTGAAACAACCATAATAACAGAAACAACGACCAAAACCACTCCTAAGAGAGATGACCTCTCTAAACCTTAAACAAGCCCCCGCGTTGTCATAGTCACACGTGTTTTTCTCTTTAGCCGGTGCCCTTTTGCAGGGCTATTTTGTGTGTGTCCCCATTTCTTTGCTATGTTTAAGTCAAGAACAGAGGATGTTTCATTCTGCGTGAGCAGTTGGTTTTACTTTGAGAGCTGCCTGCTACTTGCCTCATAAAGTCCATATGAGTTACTTTAGAAAGCTCCTAAATTATTCCATACACTGCCTGGAACTATAAGCATTCCTCTTTGTCAGATCTGGTTTGAAAATATATGATCTTGGGAAAAATCGGAATGAGAGACACTTGACCCAAGTAGTTCTATTCAAATAGGTGGTCCCGTGAGTCCAGCTTCAAACTTACGTTGTTTCTGGTAGAAAATATTTGTGTTTTGTGTGGGAAGACAGCTATGGTGGGTATCTAAAAAGATACCTATGGTGGTGGCTTCCATGTGATCCAGAAAGCTAACCCAGACCTTTCTGCTTTCAGGGGGAGAGGGGAGCACCTGGACCCAGAGGGTCTCCAGTAAGTAGCACCATCTGTCTTGCGTCCCCAGTGGGAATATTCTTGGCTGCAGCTCTGATGAGCCTTCAAGTTGGCCTTATTAGCAAAAGCCAGCCCCTTGTAGCCATCACTCGGCCCACTGAACGGGTCAGGGAGGTTAGGAAGACAATCTCAGAGACCTTCCGCCACTGGTTGGGATTTATTTTAAAAATTCATTTTCTGTCACTTTTTCTTTTATCTTGGCTAATCTTTATTCGGAATGTCTTAAGATGCAGAACTCTAGTATGCCATAAGTCTGTTTTCGGGTATGTCATCAAATATCTGAAGAAACTAGAAAAGAACTCTATGGGGCTAAGCTGTAACTGAAAATTTAAGAATTTAGCCACCTCTATGGCCCTAGCAGATCAGATGGCCAGCCCCTCCAGAGAATGCAGAGACACGCAGGATGGCTTGGGACCACTGAGAAGAAATTAGCTGGATATATGTGTGGTATCTGGGGGATTAAAAATGGAAGTCAGTGGTATCCAAAAGCACAGAAAATTCAAGCAACTCCATTACTTTTGAAAAGGTCATTGTCCTTTCTAAAGACAAAGAGCCTTGGCCTTAAAGGCAGGAAGTCTGGGTTCCCAGCTCTTCCACTTGTCAGCTCTCTGATCGTGGCCACGTCACTCAGCACCCCTGGGTGTCCGTTTCCTTCCCTGTGCAATGCCAGGTGGTATCTGATCTGCCACACCTCAGTGAGCATTAAATGGTGTCAAAATACGATACATCACTAACTATTTGCAGATGTAAGCTGCTCGAATTCTTCTTCCAATCACAGTTGAGATTCCATATTGTTTTATATTAGTTTCCTGCTGGTTCTTTCCACTTCATTTAGGTCGCAGTTATAGTCAAGCATCGTCATAAGCATTTTATAATGTCATGTTTTAAAAGATAACATTTTTGAGCATTGATCATGCTTTCAGCCCTTTACATGTATTAACTCATTTAAATACTCACTTGGAACCCTAAGAAACCCAGTGAAGTTGAGACTGTCATTATCCCCATGTTATGGAAACCCAAAGAAATTAAGTAAGTGGCAGAGCTGAGATTGAAACCCAGCGGAACCCCAACCTCTTAACCTCTACACTACACCTTCATGTACCTTCCAGGTGTCTTTGGAAGGTCACCTAGGAGGGTTATTCTCAGGTCCTTCATTCTATAAGAGTGACATAGAATTAGGAGGGAAGAGAGATGAATAGGTCATATGGGAGAGAAGGAAATTAGAAGGCAACCTCAGGAACCCCTGGCCCACCATCTATGGCAGTGCATCCACTGACTCTGTTTAGAGCACAGAGTTGTCCACTAAATAGCTGTCAGCAGACAGCGGGACTAGCAAACCGCGGAGCACCCGAGAGCCGTCGCTTTGCAAAAGGCTGCGCCCGTGGTGGTCTGGCTTTGACTCCTCTCGTGTGCACAGGGACCCCCCGGCTCTTTCGACTTCCTGCTGCTCATGCTGGCGGAGATCCGCAACGACATCGCGGAGCTGCAGGAAAAGGTGTTCGGGCACCGGACTCACGCTTTGGCGGAGGAGTTCCCCTTACCTCAGGAATTTTCCAGCTACCCGGAAACCATGGGCTTCGGCTCTGGAGATGACTACCCCAAAAGAACCGAGACGAGAGACTTGGAGGCCCCCAGAGACTTCGACCCTTAGCGCATCCCAGAATCTTCGTGCCAAAGGAAAAGAAGAGTTTTCACACCTGAATTTATATCATCGGGGGGAAAAAAAGGCGCACACACCACTGGAGACCTAGAAAAGATGCATTTTTTTATCTTTACTCCTTCCTGCTTTCTTTCTACTCCTCTTCATCCAAATACCATTTTCAGGGTTCCCTGCTGGACATGAGGGACTAAATGGTTGATAACCTCGCTTCTCTCTCAGAGCAGTTGAGCATCTACTTTGGAACTTCTCTTTTACTTTTTTTTTTCAAGATGTTCTGGATTTCTGAGTTAAGTATTATCACAGTATCTTAAATTGAACAGAATAAAAGGGGGAAGTGGCAAGGTGAGCTCAAAGAAATGTGAGGGTACTTATGAAATGTACACATGTGCGTGTGCCTCCTAAAGAGACCGTGACTCCTCAGAATCAAAATCGTCAGTTAAATGAACGAGACAACAATGCATAGTTACATAATTCTTTTTCCTTGTTGATGTAATGGATTTTAAATATTCTAGCTGCTTGTCCAACCTGGTTTCCCAATTTTGGTTAAAGAAAGGAGAGAATTAAGAAGGAGCAGAGATTAGAAAAGACATTAAAATAACAGTCATATGCTTACTGTCATATAGGTTGCCATGTTCCAAATTCAAATATGACTATTAGGAGTTCATGCCACGTTTATCTATAACTAGTCTATTCAGGAAAGAAAGCCACTCTGGCTATAGAAATAAATCCTCTTTTCAAAACAAAGTAAGTGAATGAAGTTCCCTGATTCATATGAGAAGAGCGGCCCCCAGTTGGCCAGGACATTTTAAAGCTGTTACATCAAATGAGAGAGCTTGCTCGGTAAATCACAGGTTATTTATTAAATAAGGGCGGCTGACCTTCATAGAGAGGTACAGAGCTCCCGGGCTCTGATCAGCTGTCTAGAGGCGCCACTGAGCCTTGATCCAGGCTGAATCAGCACACAAAGGGGCTCAGGGCTGGAAGCAGGTGGCTGGCTTGGGCTGTTGGTGTGGGATCTAGGGAACCTCAGAGACGGCTACTTTTCTTTCCTCGTCTGGGTTCAGCAAAGCTTGCCAATGTAGAGAATAACACACTATTGAAAGTTCTCAGGTGTGGAGAGAGAAAAACAATAGTTCTCCTTGTTTGGTAGAACTTTTCTTGCCACTAGTCCCACTTTTCCTTAATTTTCCACAAGTTTGTCCAAGTTCCAGTTCTTGCAGGCCTTCTCTTTGATTTCTCTCCCCCGGTAAATGCAGGACACAGTTGGGAAAGGGGTATATCCCCAAACCTCTGCCTCAGTCAGTGTTTACTCATACACCTCTGGATCCCAGAGAAAGGCAGATTCCAGAAGAGGCTTTCCCTGCATCCGTAGAGACAGCAGCAAGAGTCAGTAGCCAGGAGACCAGCAGGAGCGTCTCCTTTATAAGATAGTTGAGGGACACCTTGGTTTTGGTGGGCGACTCACAGGTTTCTTCAAGTCCATGCCCTCATGTCACACAGAATGGCTTTTCATCCACCTGTTCAGGAGACCTTCACCCTTCTGCTGAACCTCTCCAATGATCATTGCCACAGCTCGAGTTTGCTCCTGCGAGGATCCCCATTTCCCACCTGTGATTTCCCCCTATATTTTGGGAGGTTGGCGGTTTTCTTTTTCCATCATTTAACTGTCCTCTTTGGAAAGCTCGTTTAAAGAGAACTGTTGGTGTTTGCATGCCACGCTTCACGTTTCTTCAGAATGATAGGAAGGGATTCTGTCTGTGCATCTCAAGTGACAACAGCCTTCCTCCCCTCGTTTCCATGAGAAACACAGGACTCCAGTCAGTCAGCCGGTGGCTGTTTTTCACAGATACTTTACTCCGCTCTATCTGCCTCATGCAACATCTTCAGTGACTGTCTGCCAGAATGTTACAGCTGAAAGCAAGTACATTCTCGATACTCCTTTTCTAGCCTCTTCCTTTCCCCCTCCAGACTCTCCAGAATCCAGTCTTCACAGGAGGAAGCCTCACTAACCACAGGTTTCCGAAGAGATGCACAGCTGTCCATTCCCATCTGGAATATGTTTAAAGGGTGTAGGTGGATGAATGCTAAAGAAAACTATGCACTGCTCTATGAGAAATGATTAGATCTACCTTCGATTTTTAAAAAACATGAAAAATTTTGTTACCTTTTCTTAATGGTGAACTGTGTTTAGAAATGTAAACTTTACTGCTAAATGCTCATAAGATGCAACCAAATTACACGTTTGACGTGCAGAAGCTAGGATAAATATATTAAAAGAATGATTGAAATTTGTACTATTGGAGATTTATGAGACTATTCTAGATAATATTCTCTAGCAAGACACAATAACCTGTATTTTATCATCTCAATCTCCTGGATCAGGTCCATTTATAAAATAATTATTCATCTTCAGATTTTCAAAACTTGGACTAGGACCCTAGGACTAAATATGTACTCTGTATACCCAAATTATATTTTTCAAGGATATATCTGGCATAAAAATGCACCGTTATTTCCTATGTATCTTTTAGCTATGGATAGGAAACCACTGCTTTACTGTGTAAACAGGCCATCTGCTCAAATCAGAATGGAAAAATCATTTGAGGAGTAAAATTTGCTAGTTTTTCTAAGCCACTTTGCATTTCAGGGGGGGAAAGGTCTTCGCATACCTTTCTAGCAGAAATGTGGACCTCAGTTTTTTGCACCCTGGTTACTAGCCTTGTGACTAGGACTTAATAATCGATTGCTTCCGTTTGGAGAAAGCCATGGGAATGAAGATCTGGCATTGAAAACAGTGCAAAGAGGGCATACACTTCAGTTTAAGAATATCCCCCCTCCTTTCCCAAGAAATTATAAGCTTTCTATGCCAAAGGGCATGAGTGTATAGAGGGAATGCTATCTGCTATGTTCATTTCAACATCTGCCACAGAAGGAACTGATCAATTGAGGTCATTTCTACTGTATATACTCAGACAGGTATGTCCATAGTTAAACAGGTGAATAATAAATGCGCTCTGGCATGGGGGGAGGGGCATTACTCCACCACATACTAGGTGAAGGGCCCCTGGTTCTAGCCATGCTCCCTTTCCATGACTTTGGCCACATGAGCCCTGATTTCAAGCACACAGGGCATGATATTCTCTGGGACCAGGTGCCAGACATTTCCTTGGGTCGACAGCAAACCCCTCATCATACATTGGGTTTCACTCCCCCTCTCTCTCCCCGCTCCAGCCTGTCACAGAGAGAGGCAGCAGCCTCACTGTGCAAACTTAACATCTTTTAGATAACTTTCCTGAAAGGGACATTTATTTGCAAGAATCCAGGCCAAAGAACTAGTAGAATGGAGCCATCTGAAGTTATTAATAATGAATTCAGAGGAATAAATGATTTTTTTCCTGGCGTAGTCAGCATGTATGTTTCACAACAAATCAAAAAACAATTTCCCATTTGAGAAAAAAATGACTATAATTGTTAAAGCAGAAAACCTTGGATTTCACATGCTTTTTCAACAAATATTACTGCTTTAGGGAAATCATAGTAAAAAAGACTCCTTTATATATCCCTAGAGACCTCATCCCCAAGCGCTCTGGGGAGTTTCCTGTGTGTGTCATGGTGCTGTGTTTATCTCCCAGTGACTGGTCATCATCTTCAGTAGCCATGTTGTTCATTATAACAGGTCCATATAACAGCTGAGCAAGTATTCAAATAGTTATGGCTGTGATACTATAAAGTACTTTTGATAAGATTGTATATGCTTAATAACAAAGTTATTTTTCTTACGTGGTTGTCCTGTGCTTTGTCCTGACACCCAGTCCTATGGAATATGTTGTCTTTTTACAAGGTGAATACAAGGAGATGGGGAGAGACAATTCTCTTGAGAGCCGGAACCTGCATTCTGGGTAGGCCGCCTCCTGGGGTCTGAGTGTGGTCCCAACATTTGGATCTGAGTCAAGGTCTGCAGACCTGGGTTCCTCTGAATCCTGAGTCTCGGAGGCCCACGTTCCCCAGCTGAGAGTATCCTTTGGGACTCCCAGCTGGGACTTTCAAAACAGGTACTCTCTGGGGTTTCTAAGGAGCTCACAGACAAAAGGCCTGTTAGGGTTCTACTCCGTTCCTCCCACTGTACCCCAAGCAACTCAATCTTCAATTGGTTTTGGATTAGAATTCCACGTAATGTTTCCTGTGGAGGGTGAAAAGAAGTTGACAACTGAAACATAAAAGGGAGGGAGGTTAAAATAAATAGAGTTGGGGAGAGGAAGCCCCTGAGTTGGTAGCTGAAGTCCCTTGTGTGAAGATGAGAAGGGTGTTTTTCATCAGTAGGTCCATGCAGAAGGTAGTTATGTAATAATGAGGGAGGTTACTTCTAAGGGCTTTTAAGCACCCTTCAGGGTACCTTTAGCATCCTGAGGGGCACCTGTATTTATACACTGCTTTCTTTGACAAACATTTATCAAATGCTTGTTGAACGCTGTGCAGATGAGGAGCAGAAATGTCATAATCTCCGTCCCCCTGGGACTTCCTGGCAAAACAGACAAGGATCCTTCCAGGCAAAATAAATAAATCACATAAATATGCAATTACAAGCTGATAAATGCTATAATGGAGAAGCACCGCGAGAGCCAAGAGCAGCCTGAGCCAGCAGGGCCCACCCTTGGCTCCTGGTGCGTGCCTTCCCCACTCACACACGCAGCACCCAACAGCATCCACACCACAGCCGCACCAACCTCGGCCCTCCCGGAGAAGAGCTTATTGGATGCTCGGGGTGGAACAGCAGCCAATGGAGATCTGGGAGACCATATATAATCTTTCCAGGCTTCTTCATTTAAAGAACCACCTCTGCGCATCCCATTTGTGTGGTCGGCTGGTCACCTCATGCAGTCAGGTCTGGATTCCCAGCAGAATCTGAGGCTGGTTTCTTCCCAACCAGGATACTAAAGTTTTGAAAAAGTTTGATGTGTTTTAGAAACATCCCCAGCTCTGTGTGCCAGCTCTCACCACTTGCTCAGGTCCATGCAAGGTTACAGGTGGCCAAGTGGGAATCTGCACTCAGCCTCTGTGGGGGCCACAAGGAAACCTGTGAGGGTTATGTGGGGGCAGCTGTAGTTGAGCTGCAAGTTTCTAGGGGACCGGTAGAGACGTGAGGAAGAGGGGTGTATCCACTTCCTCGGGCTGCCATATTAAAGTGCCACATCCGGGGTGCTTAAACAACAGAAATGTGTTTTCTTACAGTTCTAAAAGCTGCAAATCCAAGAGGGGTCAGCAGGGTCCGTGCCTTCTGGAGGCCCTGAGGGAGAAACCACCCCATGCCTCTCTCCAGTTTCTGGTGATTGCCAGCAACTCTTGGCATTACTTGCCTCTGACGTCACATGCCGTTCTACCTTCATGTCCCTGTCTTCACATGCTGTTCGTGCTGTGGGTCCTGTATCTCTGTTTTCTCTTCTTGTAAGGACATTAATTATTGGATAAAAGCCCATATCTTAATCCAGTATGACCTCAATCTAATTATATCTGCGAAGACCCTGTTCCCAAAGACAGTCACATCCTGAGGGGCCAAGTGGCCATGAATTTGGAGGAGGTGGACACTCTTCAGCCCCATATAAGAAGGAAATATTCTGCTTAGCCATTAACTCTTATCACTCTGCTCATTTCCTTCAGTAGGATTTTCCCAGTCTGAGATTCTTACGCACTTCACTCAGTAAAAATGCATGGAGGGCCAAGGATAGAGTAGAGATGGTACAAAGTTCCTGTTCTCATGAAGTATGCCTTCTCGTCCACGAAGACAAACGGAATTATATGTGTTAGTCAGCATTCTCCAGAGAAACAGAACACGCAGGATGTGTGTGTGTGGATAGGTAGATGGAGATGTGTGTGTATTTATCTGTCTACAGGGAGAGAGAGGTGTGTTTTAAGGAATTGGCTCATGAGACTGTCGAGGCTGTCTCCCAAAGACGGGAAAGCAGAAATGAAGTCGACGCAACCCGTCGACTCAGTTGAACTCGATTCGCCTCCTGTGCTGCGTGGTGTGGTCTCTTCACCTGCGTCCCCAGGCAATTCAGAGACTCGCTTCTCATTCATTTCTGGCAAGGCGACAACTTATGTCTTAAGTGTTCACTTCTCAGTCTGTTTTCTGTGGCGTTTTCTCCTCTTCCGTCTCTCATGTCACCGCCCGCCACACTGGGAATGGGAGCAGTGGGGAAATGATTAAACCAGAAGGGAAATCGTATCTATGGAGTCGTGTTTTGCTTTATAAATAGTTTTTATGATATATGAGGATGGAACTGTTTCCAAAGTCAAGTTCTGTTAGGTTGGGGGTTTTTAGCTGTAATCCGTGGGATTTCTTGGCTCTCTCTGCCTTGCCTGCCTCCCTCACAGAAACGCAGTAATGTGTTGGATCTGCCCTGAGTCAGCTCGGGGACAGCTGTCAACCTTTTTACCCCCAGCATTCTGGAGATAATACACAGCATCTCGCCAGACTGCCATCGCTCCATATGATTTAAAGACCACGTGATGTGGAATACTTCTCCCCTGTACCGACCGGGTCGCTGATTTACAGTTCAGTAAACGTCTCAGCCAAAACCAGAGGAACATTTAGATGCCTGTAGAGAGCCATATGCCGGTAATTTGCCTCCTGGAAAAAAAAAAAAAAAATTCTGGAAAAAAGAAAGGTACCACACAAATTGAGTTAGGCTCAGATTATTCAGAGAGGAAATAACAGCTGGAAAACGTTTCAAAAAGAGGTGCCTTCAGAACAGGCTTCCAGGGACAGCAGCCAAGTCCATTTTTCTTTTCTAGTTTATTCTATGGCGACATCGGCAACCGAGATCCAGTGCCACCTGCCAGGTTGACACGCACTTTATGTGTAAATATTCACACGAGGTGGGATGGAAGCTTCTGGATGGATATCGTTTGGTTTGGGTGTTCCAAAAAAAAAAAAGTTGGCTTTTCCAGCTATACTGCGCCTCTCTACCAAGGTTGAAATCCAGGGTCACAGAGGGGGCACTTTCTCTTAGTCTTTGCTGAGTCTTCAACACCCACTTCATCACCCTGAGTCTTTCTCTGCTTGGTTCCCTGATTACTGGACTTGAAGTTCCACTCAGTGGCCCGTCCATGGTCAGATGGGATGGAGGGCTGGTGCCCATATCTCAAGGAAGTACATAGGCAGCTCACAGGCATCCCTTCCTTGGGCAAATTAGTTTTTTTGTTTGTTTGTTTTTTTGTTTTGTTGTTGTTGTTGCCTTTTTATTGATTCCAAACATCCCCAGTGAAACCAAAGAATCTGATTATTGTTCTCAGGGGACAGTTGCCTCCTCTCCATCACTCAGGGGTAAGGGGTGGGGAGAGGAATTGCACCCACACAGAGAAGCCTCAGAGACAGGAAGGGCCACCTTCTAAGGGAATGGGGAATCTGCAGCTGACAACCCAACATACCAAGCGCCCCCCACCAACTATGAGTCTGCCTCAAGTCTGGAATTCTCGCCACTAACCTTCCTTCTTAGAGACCATTCACTTGGGCTACAGCTCCTGGTTATCAGAATGGTTATTTATTAACCAGCAGGCACATGGACAAGCTAGTCACCTGACTTTAAGACCAAACAGAAAGCAATGTTGCGGAAATTAGATATAGTGAGGAGGAATAAACAGCTAACCTCAGAGCTACACCCAGGCATGGCTAGTGCCCAGGGAAGGAGGGTAGGTTATAAGAGATGCCAAGACAACTTATAGCTTTGTTGTCTCAAATGTACCTTTTCTTACAGTTCAATGAATATTCTCTCCATTAACCATTTTATGTTTGGGAGTTTCTGAGTCACTTCAATTACTAGTTGGGTGACCCTCATGCCATACTAGGGGAATGTGAAGGAATGGATTCAGTCTCACTTGAAACCATTTGGATGAAGGCTGTGTCCAGGTAGGAGCTGTGCCAGGGGCTTCTTTATCTCCCACTGCATGCTGGCTTCAAAGATAAAGTCCTTTTCTCCTGAATGGAATCTGGAGGCTTTATCGGTAGGTAGTTTTACCATTCTCCTACCCTTAGTCATAAACTTCTTAAAGACCAGAATTTTAACTTAATCATCTTCATAACTTCTGGAGGCCTTGGGATAATACTTGGTGCACAATAAGCATTCAGAAAAGTTCCACAGGAAGCAACCAATTGCTGAGGATACAGCCCCTAGTGGCTTCCAAGTACTTCATTCAGTTATTTAACAAGTATGTGTTGACTACCCCTGAGTGACGCACACTGTGGTAAGCCCTGGAAATACAGTAGATATCAAGACCAGCCCTGGTCCCTGTGTGTATGGATTACAGTCAAGTGAATGAAGCCACAGGCCTGTGTCCATGCATACCGAAGTCCCATCACTTTTAAAATTTTCCTCTGTACAGAATTTCCCCCCAAGGATCTTTATTTTACAATTTAAACTGAATTCTTTATCCTGGATAACAACACTGGTTATGACTTTACACATTGGTCACACTGTGTCAATAAGACAAGGCCTCTACTCTCCTTCTCTTGCCTCTTCTGGACCAAGTATGTATCTACAGGTGGGTTCAGCAAGCTGCCAGGCCTGCCCAGTTATTTTTATTTATGCATGGAGATCACCTTGTTTTATCTTTGAAATCAGCAAGGATCGAGTCACAAACTAACTCAAGCGCCCAAAAAGCTGTGATGCTTTTTGAGACGTGTTCCTTCATCTTTGTGGGGTATAGCATCCTATCGCCATTAGCACTGTCCCTCAGAACTCTGCACTCTGTTTTCAGACGAGGAGAGACATCTCTGCTGTCATCATGCTGGTGTTTCAGAACTGATATTGCCTTGGGGATGCATGTGAGGAAATCCAGACCTAGGCGACGATTTCCTTCCAATGCCAGGGGCAGTGAAAAATGAAAGATGTGCATGGCAAACCAGATGAGGTTATTCAATTTCAAACTGGGAGGGAGAAGAACATGCTTGTGTGGATTTGCCTGCACAGATTCACAGTTCTTGGACCTTAGGCCCACAACTGAGATGATGCTATTGGCATAAGGGATGTCCAAATATCTCCATAATTATTCTTGATTGAGATGACTCATTTTGGGGGAAGGTGCATGGAGAGGTGGGAAGGATAAAAAGCGGAATTATTTATTTGACCAGATTTATCTAATTCTGGTTTGTGAGTGTGTGAAGGTTAGTCCATGACACCATTAAAACATTATATATGAATTTTATTATTTAAAAAAATTTTTTAAATAATTATTTAAAATATTATGATGTCTGTTATATATCTTCAAAATCATTTTATGGGGTAGCGAGAATGGGTGGGGATATAGATAAAAACAGATCGTCCATATGTTGATAATCGTGAAAGCTGGGTGGTAAGTACATTATAATCCTTCTACTTTTGTGCATGTTTGAAAATGAAAATATCTGTAACAGAAGACCTTTCAAAATTGCATGAAGATTTAGGAGCTTTAAAAAGTCACTTGTCTACGGCCATGCTACCCTGAACAAGCCCAATCCAGTCTGATCTCGGAAGCTAAGCAGGGTCGGGCCTGGTTAGTACTTGGATGGGAGACCACCTAGGAAGTCCAGGTGCTGTAGGCATAAAAAATAAAAATCAATAAAATAATAAAATAAAAATAAAGGATAACAAGCTGAAAAGGTCCTTGCAATCTGTGAGGTCAACCAAAGGTTGCCTCGCCTAACAACAAAAAAAGTCATTTGCTGGTTATGGATGATAGCACTGTTTAGCCTAAGGTAGAGGTCACAGGCCAGTGTCCGCCTGGGCTACAGGCATCTGTCCCTTACGGGGAAGTTCTGAGCCCTCTTCCTTTCCAGAGCTGTCCCCATTTGACAGAACTGGCTCTGTCCCAGAGAAATCCAAGCCATACACTTTGGACGAGATGAAATCCCATCTCTGTTTTTCATTCTGTTTTTCTTCCTTATGTAATAGGCCCGATATTTGTGGAAGAAGCTGAGTACACCCTTTACTGCCATATCCGAGCAGGGTTTTTCCTCTAAACATTCCCCGTGGGCTAATCTCTTTGGGATTTGTCACAGTCATTTCCTGACTATCCCCATGGCCACAGGCGAAAGCACTAGGATTGGGTTCTGTCCCTAGGGAAAAGAAATTTTCAAGCCTCAACAAGCTAAAAATCTTTATGCAGAATCTGCTTTGGCCCTCTTTCCATACTACCACGCTCCATAGATTTGTACCAGCTTCTCTCCACTCCATCTGGCACTGGACAAAAGGGACATGAGTGGAGTGGGACTCTGGATCGCATGGGAAAAAAAATCTCAAAGACTTTCCATTATTTTCTGTCCCATTGGTCAACTCAGTAAGTTCTAATCCTAAACAAATTAGAAACTTCAGTTTTCTGTAAACAAACATTTACAGTGATAAAATGTTATCTCTGTTGTTTGTTAACCAGAAATAATTCTTCTTTCCAGTAACAAAATCTGCTTTCTTTTGGTGAGCCCATTTGATATAGTTGGAGTATGGCTGACCCCACTTCCACCACCGAGAGGGACACATATGTGACCCAGGCCTGTCTACATGGTATCTCTGATGCCAAGCAGTACCTAGAACACAGTAGGTGAGTAGTAAATGAATAGATAGATGAGACTTTCAGTTATTAGTGAAGAAAAATCTTGGCTATGGTGATTGCTCCATTAGTAAGTGTGCATCTTGGCAGTTCTCACACTTTTCCATCTCAGCACCCTTTCATACTTTTAAATACTGTTGGGGACCCCAAAGAGCTACCAATGCAAGTCATCTTTTCTGCTGCACGGAGAAAGCCTACTTGAGAATGAAGTCGAGATGAAGAAAAACAGAGCCAAGAGATAGAAAAACAGAACCAAAGTGACATGACCTAAACATCTGGGACATGCCCAAAGTGAGGTCTATCCCAGAATTTTTCAGTTATGTGAGTCACTAATTTTCCCTGTTGCCTAAAATAGTTGAAGCTGGATTCTGTTGGAATTGTGGTTTCTGCAGAATAACTTGAGCTGGATTCTGTTGGAATTGTGGTTTCTGCAGAATAACTTGGGCTGTACAGTGATGATTCCTCTCTGCACTCATCCTCATGGGTCCGAGTGGCCATTAATGACGGGTCCACGTGGCTGTGGAATGTGCAGTGAAGGAATCTCTAGAACTTCTGAGTTAACTGCCATCAGAAGTTTGAGAAATTTGTGAGACATCATATGTGTGAGACATAATGGTCCAGGAAAAAAAGCTTTGAGTAGTGGTTAGACTATACCCCCAGAGATATTTTAAGAATGTACAGGCTCAGGGGCAGAGCGGTGATACTAAGCTATGTGAAAGTTTACAAGGTCTAGGGTCTCACGTGATTTACTCTTAGCTATAAAATTGAACTGTGGTTTTTAGATTGTTCTATGTCACAAAAGACTTTGTGGTAATTATATTGATAATTTTTAAGATTCGAAAAAGCTACATACCAACTAAATTGGTAAATTAATCTAGACTCATATGGAATCCCTAAAATACAAAGAGAAAAAAAGGAAGTTTTCAAGGCCTCAGCATTAAGAGTTGTTTTTGGAAGTAAGACACAAAGATAGATGCTTTGGAGCAGGACTGCCTCAGTCCCCTGGAACGCAGTTGACGGGTGACCGGAATCCATCTGAAATTGATAATTATGTCTATGACTCAGTAAAGACAGCTTTGCTTTCATGTTCCAACAGAAAGAACCACAGCAAGGTGCTCTTTTTCCAGAGAATCCCAGAATGCCTCAGAAGTCTCCAAAGTGAGTGGCATGGACTAATATAAGCAATTTTGAACTTCTTCGCTACCCAAAAGACCCACGGGACTTCTTGTAGTTGGTAAACCTAATTAGAAGTGAGAAAAACAGAGAAGTAAGTCTTATCAGCAGCACTGGCCCAAAACCTCAGGCCAGAGATTCTGGGTGGGCCTGGGAAGCCAGAAATGGACCTCTGAGGCAGAGACTGCGAATTGTCCTTAACCTTCTCCCTTAGTAATAAAACTGGTTTTTAGCTGGGCTTATGGCCATCCAAAAAAAAACAAAAACAAAAAAAAACTACACTTCCCGGACTCCCTTGCAAACAGAAATGTCATGTGACTAGGTACCAGTCGATGAAGATAAGCAAAACTTTATGTTTAACTTCCAGAACCTGTCCTTAAACACATGGGACATGCTCTCTTCCTCCTTTCTGCTGATTGGAATTTAGATGTAATGTTGAGAACTTAAGCGACCATTTTATACTGTGAATTGAACCATTAAGAAGGGCAAAGCAGAAAAAGAGCCACAGTATGATCAGATAGCTATTCCACTAAGCCTCGACTGCCTGTTGTGAGAGAAAAATGAACTTCCATCTCTTTTATCCACTGAAATTACTGATATCTTTTAGTTTTATGTAATAGGTGGTCACACTTAATCTGATCTGATAAAACCCTCAATAGATAAATTCTTTGCAAGTGAAAATTAGCATGCCACTTAACTGTGTGAACTTGACCATAGTAATTCAACTTGTCTCAGTTTCCCCATCTGTGAAATTGAGTATAATAATGTTTTCTTTATTCATATGGGTCTCTCTGTACCATAAATGCCATGAAGAACTCAATATGTGGACCGTAGGAGTTAAACATGTCAGTCTGTTTCCCTTCCTTCCTGTCTCCCTCTTCCCTTCTCAAGCAGTTTCTGCATTTCCTAGACGACTCGGCAGATGGAGCAGTTGAACTGCACCATGAGCCTCAGCGCAGCTGGCCCAAGTCCCTTCCCCGCAAAGCAGCTGCCCCACGCTGCTTTCACTGGGGACAAACCTACAGTCCTTCTCGGATGTTCGTCAGACGAGGGTGACGGTCCTGGCAGGAGGCAGCAACAGCAGTATCTCAATATAGTCTGACACTGAGCCACCCAGAGGCTCCCATAGATGCAGTCGTTTTTCCGTGCCTGTGGCCGTCAAACCAATCATCTATTGCTTTTCTGCAGGCTCTTGGGCAAGCTTCAGAGGCCCTTCTTCAGGGGCCAACTTCTTACCAATTAATATTCTGTCTGGAAGGAAGACTCTGTTAATTACCTGGTAATTTTGTTTAGCGTTTGGAACCAAGGAGAATATGTTGGCTCCCCATTTTCTGGTCTGCTTGGGCAAAGGGAAGTTGATGTACTAAGTTGGGTACGAACTAGCACAGGATACTCAGAGGGAGCTTTTTATATGGGGCCATCTTTCTCACCCCCGTCCTCAGAAGTTTATGTACTTGAATCCAGCACCTAACTTCCTAGGATCCAACAAACATCTCCTGGTTTGCCCTACTTCAAGAAGCTGGGTAAGCACTTGGCCCTACATAAGGAGTGGGGCATCAAGTTCGGGACACCAGTGTTAGAGCAGCATGGCAGGGCAGAGCCCCTGATGGTAATGACCCAGAGCACAATGTCCATATTATCCCAGCACAGCAGAATTGCTGGGGGCTGTGAGTTCAAGGGGAACAGCACTTTTCCACCCTATCAGACTCAGTGTCCCCTTTTATAACCAATATTGTGCAAACCTCCCCCGTAGTATCCTAAAATGAAATGCACAGATACATCTTATCGACACAGGTAATATTTTAACCACTCTAATGTCCCAACAGTAATATAAAGAAGAAATAAAAGTGAAGTCATTATAATAAATTAATAGGTATTTCAGTATGTAAATGCTGAGACACAATTACAGGCGGAAGACAGAAGGAAGTAGTCCGATGCTCATGCTTGCTCATAGACTCACCCAAATGTGACAGTCACCAATACAGAGTGTTGGTGACTCAAATACCATGAAGCTGCATTGCACTGATGAATAATTCTCAGTAAAGTTCCAACCAAATGTAAATGTAATCTTTGCTTACTTTACATAGAGTTATTGTAGATTAAAGCCGTAAAAGATAAACTGTGAGGCTCTAGGCTCTTTGTTACTTGTGACAGAAATCCCTCCTTCACCTCCTGTGCGCACGCACACACACACACACACACACATCATTCATAATTTCCAAAACAATCCCTAGGAGGCAGTATTTCCACTGCTGGGAACCACCATGTGGAAGGCCAGGGGGTTCCCCAAAGTACAGGGAGTGCCGTTAGCTGCCTTCGATAACTCTTAGGAAGCACTGGGTTCTCCAGGTAGTTACCTAACACCTCTCTCAACTGCAGAAGCCAGGACTTTTGCACACCTAATGCCAGATTTGATTACAACGCAGAGTGGAGACCTGTCACAGGTGGGTGGCACTGTGCTGGGTTCTGTATGATGATGCAGCTATTATCTCAGACCTCAGGTGGACCAGCACCCCAGCCCACATAGTCAGCCTGGGAAGTGCAGGTGTAAAGGGGGCTCATCTCCTGAGCTGCCTTCCACCCCACTCCACCTTGCCAGGCTACGGGGGGTGTAGGGGGGAAGGCCTGGAAGCCAGGCCCACAGCAGATGCCTACAGAACAGGGCTGCCAGAGCCCTGCACCGGCTTCTGTGATTGGCTGGCAGTCTGGGGTGGAGAGACTCCTGCTCTGAGCTCTAGTTAACTGAATGTTCTGGTTACTTGGCAGTTAATTCACAATTCTGTTCCTTTCAATCCTTGTAAAACTTTTAAAAAATTCATGAACTCACCTTTTTCACCAAAACAACAGTGGTTTAGTTAGTAGTCAAAATTCCTTTGTATTTCCTCTCTGTCCCAATTTCTCATAATGGGGTTATGTTATTTCTGTGTTAGTAGAAATGTACCAGGTATATACATAGGACCAGTTTCCTGGCTTAATGAATAATAGATGCTAGAGCATGGAGCTTTTGTTTAAGTAGGAATACTGTGATTAGGGGTCCTCTTTCTGAGCAGGTCTCATCACGGGTGGTGCCTATGGAGGCATCAAAGATTGTGTTTACTGTGGTTTCCGATCTCAGGAAATCTGGAAGACTGATATTTTTGCTTTAGTCGTTATGACTTTTTCTACTACAGTAAATTTTTTTACAGTAAACGCAGTGTGTGCTGTGTCATTTGGAGGTCTTCTGAGAAGCAGACACAACAATGGATTTCAATGTACTTGTATTCTATTAGAAGAAAGGCCTGAGAGAAGAAATGGGCAAGGAGCCAGGACTGGCTGAGTGCAGTCAGGCCGTAAGGCAAATGTCATCCCAAGTACTTATTGGTATAATTCTGTAGCTAATTAAATATTGACTGTATCTATGAACACATGAGTATGTGAAAAAAGAAAACAAAATTGAACACTTTGAAGACACTTGGTAAAAACGAATACGTAGTCACTAAAACATATTTTGATCAAATCAGACATAGGTAATATTACTATAAAAGTTTAGGGGAAATTTATTACTATTTAGTAGAATTCTACACTTTTATTGTGTTGCAGTGTCTCTGCGGTTTAAAGAAACCAGAACTGGAAATCATTGCCAACATATTAGGGATGTGATCTGTGCAAAAGGGATGATAAAGGCTCTAATCAATAGATCCTATAGAAAGAAAAGACAATAGGCTTCTATCACAAGATTGGTGTGAGTACACATGTCTATGCTTAAGCTAAATGAAACTATTTACTTTTTTTAAAGCCTGTAATTGGATGGACTTTTTCAATTAGCCAACCAACTCTTCCTGACTGTGGAAGATTTCTACATTTATTAAACACAGTACTGCTGCATTTACCACTAATTTTTACATGTGAGATAATAATGAAAAAAAAAAAAAAAAAACCAAGGTGTTCCTGGTATGGAAAGAGTATGTGAAGGTCAAGAGTATGTGAAAAAGTATGGTTAGGTCCTTTTAATCCATAAATAGTTGTTAAGAATGGTTTTAAAACCTTGTCAAAACCACAGTTGGCCTCCTTCAATTTCACATCTATATTTTGCAAAGCTATGTATATTATATGGCATAAATTTCTAGATCCCCCAAAGGACAGAGATCAGCCTAAGGGTTTTTCTACTGGGGAATATTCAGCTATTACTTACATTACTCTCTGCCGAAGGAAGCATTAGTTTTAAAATTTAACTCGTCAAAGGCCTACCTTCAACCCCAAGCTATTTCGTGTGGTTAATTCATTCACGTGGAACTGCCAGTAAACCCTTAACTGTTCCCCGACCCTCCTCACAGGTAGTATGGGGAGAGCATGTGGTCTGGAAGCCTCACCAATCTCTCCACCCCCCACGGATGGTATGAACTGGGCAGGCCCTTTGCTTCCCCGTGGCTCCAGTCCCTAACTCCAATAAAGTCCATAATGGTTACTGTGAGGTCTTGTCATGAGGCTCACAGAAGACAGGTCATTAAGGCTCCTGGGCTATACCAGGCTCCAGGAGTGGACACTCCTCCTAGCTAATTGCATCCTCTCTGCATTGCAAAGTTCTGTTCTGGAGGAACCTTGGTCATTGTCCCTTTTGTAGACAGACCTCTGTTCCCAACACCTGTCATGCAAATAACCACATTTGATCAACCCTTCAATGACATGCACATTATTTCTCACTATAATATCTACAAAATCGTATGTGTCTTACAAATCAAAGATGTTTTATAATTGCAGGCAACCAGATGACAATCTTCATGCTTTTGTCATCACCTTTTCAGCTTCCAGCTTACCTGCAGCTGTCCGTATTATCATTACTCTCATTGAGTTACATGCATTCTTGGTACTCACATGCCCTTTAAGATGACTCCAAAAAAATTCCACTCTGACTTAACACTGAAACCAAAAAAAATTATTGCGTCCACAAAAAAAGCACAGAACTGGAACAGCTGGGCATGAATTTGCTATTAATAAAGCAAATATTCCTCAATGGTACTATGATTATAATTCTTTATTTTCTTGCAATCACTTCAAAAGATTTCAGAATTAGATATACTCATAGAGAAGTAAAGTTCTCTTACCTTTTCTTTATAGAGATACATGCAAAAGGATTGCTTACCAAGGTCTACTAAATTCAGCAGAAAGCAGAAGAAAGAGCCAAATCCCTCAGAATGGATAAAAGAAATGTCAAAGCAATAAGAGGCCAGTGACATCGATTCGTGCATTGCAAAGGACCATTGTTAAGATGGTGTCAGGGTTTAATGGGTGGTGGTTTTTCTTTTTTTAGTGAAACAAGTTAAAGGCAGGTCTTATAATCTAAAGCATCTTAGAATCTTAAGACATCTTAATGAAAATAAATGCAATCAGCATGATGTGAGTGTTCTGAAGTCACGCCGATACCCAGTGATCACATGAGAGGCAGAGTTGTAAACCACGTAGTCCCAGAAGGTGTGCAAGGCAGACAAGTCCCTCTGCCTTTCATCCTGATGGCTTTTCTTGTCATGAACTTTCTTCTTTGCAAGGCCAGCTACTCTTCCTGCTCTGAGACACCCTTTTGTCCTTGTAATAACTGACCCTACCTTTTTTACTTGCTTCGTTGGTTGGGTTCTGCCTCTTACACACTGTCTTGCTAAGGCATGACTGCTGCATGCGTATCCCCAGCCATTAGTCTGCTCCAGTTCGGAGTCAGACTCTTTCCCAAGATGTGATCATGAGTTTGGCTGACTCACCCACACCCTCTTGTCCAGACTTTGAACAGCCCAAGATCTGCCAGTGCTGGTCAGGGGGGCACAGAGAATCTTCTGAGTGAGGGGTCCACATGCGCACTCCAGCAGCTACCCACACCTTCTCCATTGGCTGGCTTGTGGTTTGGGGTAAGATACTTACATTTAGCATTTAAATAACCTTTTAATATAAGGCAAGGACAATAAGTTATCTGATGTGACTGACTGCGAAGTGGTCTACTTAGATAAATATTCTGATTATTCGATAAATAATATGCAGGCCACAAACAGATCAAGGAAAAATACAAAGAATGACACAGAGCACTTTATTTTGAGCACAATTTAACATTGCAGGATGTTACTACTCTTTGTTCTAAATATTTCACCATATGCGATAAAAACTCCAGGTTTCATAAAGAGCCCTGATTAATAGAATGCTTAATAACGAACATCTTGTATCTTGGTTTTGGAAGAAATTTCTGAGAGGTTCATTGTATATTCAGTGTGCCCTTCATTGGTTTTAAGCTTTATCTGTTCTGAAAATCATGTGAGGCCAGAGGTCATTTCCCTTAACCTGTTCTCCATGGAGCTGGACAAGGTCCAAACATCCACATTCTCCTCTTCTCTGAAGCATGTTACCATCTTCCGAGGTGCAGGCTGGAGGCAGAATCTTCATTTCCAGGGATTGAGCCCTGAATGACAAAAGCTTGTCTACAGCGGAGTTCAGCCAAGCTCTGAATGCTGGGTGCACAAGTTGCTGCCCTGTCTTATTATTGGCCACTGACTTCCAAAGACGAGGAGCAAACTGGGCAAAGATTGGGACCAAGGGCTCATTTCCAAACACTGCTTATGAAACCAGGGACTGGGATTTCTGACCCTTTAAAGAGGAAAAGGATGTGGCTGAGTGCGGCACTGGGGCACGTTAATGCCCACATGCAGAGTGGATGTTTGAGAATTAAACCATCCATAAAGTGAGGCATTATCAATGGCTGTGAGTGTGGCAGACATTTCCTTTGGGCCACAGAGGTCTGGATTTGCTGGGCGTCATGGGCGAGTGGATGATGGGGGTTGGAGCCAAGGAGGTTAACGGGGCTCCTCAGTGCCCTGGAGGGTTTTCAAGTCAATAAAACCCACCCCGGTGCCATCCAATGGCTGACTAGGACAATCTACAAAACCAGAGAGAGGTTCCAGCCCATTCTCTTTTTAAATGAAGTTGAGTGGCTGGGGCAGGGGGCTTGCTATCAGAAAGTTTCATGGTGCATTTGTAATAAATTATGAATTCCACTTTGGAACCAAACAAAGCAGTTTGAACATCCTGTTCTCTGAAGCTGGGATAACAGGCCATCCGTGCTGCTTTCGCTCACCTTCCGAGCTCAGCCACCTACCTTCGTGTGGAAGAGACTAATCGCCCCTCTGGTCTTTGTGGCCCTGGCTCACCCCTTGAGAACCTCCTTTTTTCTCTTTCCTTCTGTCCTTCTTTTATGTACATTTAGTTCCCACAGGCTTCTTTTAGCAATATTTCAATTGGTTGCTGCTGACCTATACTTGAATCCAAATATTTGCCCTATTCAGTGTGAATTGTGCATTCAGCCAAATGCTTGATTATGTCTGTGCCCTTTTGAGCAAACTGAATGGGCTACTTGACTAGGTAATGCCGATATAGCCTGGTCATTAGTAGTGTTTGTTAGAATTGACCAGATGAAACAAGGAAGGGGAGAGAAGAAGGGGTTTGTGTTCAGCTTTCCTTCCAGTACAGCCATGGTGAAGAAAACGAAATTGTGTACTTTCCAAGGCATAATTATAAACTGTCTCCCTGTTCTTCAAAACAGACCCTTAGTCTGGTATGAATCAAATGGACCAGCAATTCAAGGAGATGGTCCCCGTAAAGGCTCACAGTTTTATTTACTCATTAGAAAATTATGTCTTGTAAAATGAAAATGGTATTTTTTAAGTGATGGTTAGCACTCTTATTTACTTATTAATTGTCCTCAATGTAACATCACTCTCTACACTACCATACAATCATGGCATTTTCCTCTGTATACAAAGCAACCTTTTATGAGCATCAAATGTCACAGAGCTGCACAATTTATAACTATAATATGCCAAACCATAACTCATACAGTTATGTATTGACCTACAAGGTGCCCAGCACTGAGTTATGCTGTAGAAATACTTTATATGGAATAAGATTTAGAATTCTTGGCTCTGACCCAAAGGAGGAAAGCAATTCAGGTCCAGGAGGATTTTGCTAGAAACCAGGGTGGTTTTGAAATGGACATGAATTTGGCCAGTGGCCCAGAGCATGAAATAGTAATAAGAAAGCACCTGTGTGTTTGCACTTGGCCTGAAGGAGTTCATAGCTTGTTGGAGAAGGCAGACCTGTAAATGGTACAGAAAAGGTAGGAATAAGAATACTTGGAGCAAGATACAAAGTGATCTGTTAATTATGGACCGGAACAAAATGTGAGTAAAAGGACTCCTGCCCTCTGGGGGCTTATAGTCTGTAAGAGAAGCTCATTCATGGATACAAATAAATAGTATCCAAGGCAGCCTTCTCTTAAAGGAGCAACAAGGTAACATGAGTAGTCAGAGCTGGAAAGGTCACATCCAAGTGCACTGGGTATGCCTAACCTATGTTTTTGTTTAAATAGCCTTTACAAAATTCTTTAAGCGTCTCCCACATAGCTCTTTGATTGCAGGTGGATTTGCTGCCTGACTTCTGTTTCTATTACACTGATTGCAATGCCAGGTTGCATAAAACAGGAGGGAGAGGGGGGAAATGGATATCTATTAAGCACTTACTATGAACCAGCCATTGAACTAGACACTTTCGACTTTGTTTCCCATTTATTTATGGAGAAGATTTTCACTTCTTTCAACAAAGATAAAAATGGCTTCCTGTTAGTGAGAAGGTCACCTTGACATCTGGTGTTTCTCTGTGGTCAAGAACACCACAGAGTAAAGGCAAGACATTGAAGTAGCCTGTACATATGGTTTTGATTTGGGGGTGGAAGAAAGGAGAGAATGTCAGAGGAGTGCCTCAGAAATATATTTTTTCTAATAAATATCTAGCAATGATCAGACTGTTATTGCTTAAAGATATTGGGGTGGGGGGAGGATTATACAAACAAAAAATAAGTATTGCTCTACTAAGAGCATATTAACATGATTCATATGATAAATCACTGTATTCCTAATAATCACAATGACATAAGAGTAAGGTCTTACAACAAGGTTTGATAGTAAATTCTAAAAATATTTGTAGCATACTTGGTTTCCTAGGACTGCCAAAGCAATGTCCCACAAATTGGCTGTTTTGGCAGAGCCATGGTCCCTCAGGAGGCTCTGGGGAAGACTCAGTTCCAGGTCTCTTTTCTAGGTCCTGGCTGTTTGCCAGCAATCTCTGGTGCTTGTAGATGCATGTCTCCCATTTTTCTGTGGCATTCTCCCTGTGTCTTCCCATCATCTGTCCTCACTGTGGATCTGTCTCTGTGTCCAAATTTCCCCTTTCTATAAGGACACTAGTCACATTGGATTAAGGTTCACACTCTTCCAGTGTGACCTCATCTTAACTAATCACACCTACAATGACACTATTTCCAAATAAGATCACAGTCCCAGATACTGGGAGTTAAGTCTTCAACATATTTTTTTGGGGGGGAATACAGTCAACCCATACTCAGCTCCTGTTTTCCAATTACCTTCAAGCAATTTGGAATCTTATGGGGAATACTTTGCCAATTATAATATAACATAATACAATACAATACAATACAATACAATACAATACAATACAATACAATACAATACAATACATTTCTAATTCTAAAACTAAACCACGCGGGTGTAATAATGTATTGATATTAGTAATACGACAACAGAAGGTTCTAAATTAAGAGGATGTGCATAACAAGAGTCTTCAAAAATCCTTCTCTTTTAGTATCAGAAGCCCAAAGCCGTGTATAAAAAATGCACTATTGGAGTAAGGGAAAGGGAGCAGGGTTTCTGATGTGCCCGTTGCATATAATGCTACATTTAATGAGGTGTTGTCCCCATCACTGTGTCAGACACATCAGAAAGACAGGAAGGCTCACGATCCAAGCCAGTTGAGGTTCTAAACTTTTTCAATCTCTTCCCCTCACACACACATACACGTGCACATGCGCACGTGCACACACATACACATGCAACACACACAAAATGACCATAAATAAGGAAGGAGCAGGACATTCTCCTGATTTAGGTAAAGGAATTCAACAGTCAACATGGAAGAAACTTTCCTAAGAAGTTAATGTAGAAGATCCGATGTTCCCCAACTATTCCCAAACCTGAGCGTGTTTCATGTGTTCAAGTCAAGAAATGAGGGTCCTGATAAAGAACACACAGTGGCCATTTCAACAATGCTTAAATATCTTATAATCTCAAGCTCTCAGAAACATATAAAGTATTATGATGCCATGCTTAATATCTGGTGGTTTTAAAATAGTGATCACTTAAAATATCTTTAAGCCAGAAATATTAAATATGTGAGTTAATGCAAAAATATATGACTTGATATACTTTGGTTCTTTTCCAAAGCATAGAAAGCATTTAGTTTGTTTTGGTTCAATAAATGGTTATTATTAATGCCTTTTTTTGTGTGTGTGAAGGGGTCCAGAATAAGCCACTGTAACATAAATTATTTTGAGTCAAAAGTATTTAAGTTTCCAAAACCCTTTATCTGCCAAAATGTAGAGTCTCCAAAAAGTCATTTGTTTTTCCTAAATGTTTCTTCTCCTTCATCCCTGACCCTGTTTCTAAGAAGTTATTTATTCTCCCATAAGCACCCCCCATCCCCTATTAAATGGTATATAAGCCACAGAATTCTCTTTGAGTCAATTTTTCTGTGAATAAAAATCAGTCTTTTCTGCTAATCTATCTTTTGTCAGTTTTATCTGCAGGCCTCAGGCACAGAACCTAAGAGGGTAGAGAAAATTTTTTCCCTCCCCAACACCACTTACCCTCTGAAACTTGCAAGACACTGTTTCTATGTTTACTTTCTTTGTGAGTTATCTCATCATCACAAATGGATTTTATTATCTCCCTTGAACAATTGAGGTAACTCAAACTGAGAAAATGGAGCTAACCTGTTTATGGTCGAGGGGGGGATTTTTAAAGCAGATCTATCTGACCTCACATTCCATATTCTTTCTCCACTGAGCCTCTGTATTGTTTGATGGTTGTGTCACATAATTTCGGGTTTTGAAAGAATACACTACATGGTCTCATTTAGGTCACTCTCTCTCCATGCTGCCCCATCCCCCCCACCCGCTTCTCAAATTGCTTGCCCTTAACGATTGAACACCACTTTGCATCCAGAAAGACCTATTCCATCCCTCTATGATTCACTGACATGTAATGTACCATGTGTTATACGATTTGTTTTATATATATGTATGTATGTATATATATATTCCAGCTAGGATAGTATTGCCTGGTTATATAAACTCTTCTTTATATACAAATTGAGATTGAGCCAATGCAAACACACTTGATGCTCTGAGCATTACAGAAAAGCAACTCTGTCCTCAAAATTAAAAAATTATGTGTTATCCCAAGCCCACAGTATAGCGGCTTCTGGTCCTAAATTTGCTGCTAACCATGATTTCCGAGGAAGTCTCTCAGGCTCCCTGAACCTCTCTGCTTTTTTACCAGGCACTTAATATCTAAGTCTTACTTTGTAAGATTGTTCCATTAAGTGAGAAAATGTCAAGAAAAGAGTTTCTCAAAGATTGAATCCCCAAAGGGCTGTAACGTTTAAAATCATTATAAAACATATTATTACAGCTCACATGTCTGCTGTGGCCCTAGCTGAGGCGTTAGGTCAACTACTCGCTTTTGCTCGATCTGTGCACTTAAGGGTTTATTTTCCCCTAAAAACAGGAATCTTTAAAACTCGTGTCGGAAAACCGGGATGATAAATTATTAAGAAAACAAAGACTGAGCTCATCGAAAAGCTATTGCTCTGTGGGTAAATACGCCCCCACTGTGTATTAAACAAAAATTAAACCCCGTTTTCTTTTTCATAGTGAAGTTGCCATCAATTCAAATAGAACAAGGCACTGGACACAGTTAATAGTCTGCAGTCCGGCCAGGCCCGGCTTTGAAAGCAGTTAAGCTTTCCTGAAGTGCTGCTTGTGCCCAATTATAACTCGCTACTTACCATCTTCATAATTTAAATCTGTCCGCCCCTCAGGGGGGAAAAATTTTTGCTAATCAAAGCCATGAATGCACCTTTTTCCTTTTGACAGCATTAAATTAAAGCTAAATGGTTGGCTTTGAATGAGTTACTGTGAAGAATAAAGGCATTAATGAGGTAATTTCATTACGGAGACCCATCCGGGCCTATGTGAAAACGAGGGAAGTGGAGGGGAAAGCTGCAGAGGACATTAGGGTTCCTTCCACCCTAATTAATGTTTGGGGGCATTTAGGACAGGCACCAAATTAACTGCTCCAAAGAACTCTCATTGAAAAAAAAAAAAAATACATTGTGGCCGTCCCGTGTAATTAGAAGACAGTACAAGGAGAACGCTCTGTGAATATAAAGCCAGTCTTTAACGGAGTCGGCTGGTCACAGAGAACTGGCCATTAGGAGGCGAAGGTTTAAGGAAGCACTGGGCAGACAATATAGGATTGTTTAGGTCCTTGGGCTCTGTGAGCTGTAAACAGGTAGCCTCTGAATAAGGAATTATGAGATTCCTGGGAGGCCTATCTTCCCAGCAAAACAGTCTTAAATGCATCCAAAAGAAGAAAGAAAGGTGAATGGGCCCAGCATGGTTAGCGGAGAGAAAACGCTCTATGCTTGTCTTAAGTGATTACTGGAGGTTGTGCCTGGCCTCTCTCATTGAGTTATCTTTACACGGCTTTTGTCTCCCCTAATTGGAGCTGATGAGGTGCTAATTGGAGGCCTTTTTTAAAAGCCCACTACTTTAATCATTGGAAAATCTGAGGAGACGGAGGGAGTGGAGTTAATGAGACCAAAAAAAAAAAAAGAAAAAGAAAACTATAAAGTGTAGCTTGGCAAAAAAATAAAGCTGCCGTTTGTGTGCGTCTTAGGAAGGGTGAAATGGAAAGTTTTGATGGGAGAGGAAAGCAAGCCGACGAGATGTTTTATTTAAAAATCTTTCCAATGCATCATCTTCTCAGGTTAGCTAGAAGAGGAATAATTTAGTTAGTCCAGCTCTTTTTTTCCTTTAATTCTCATGTTTAATTCTCAGAATTCTCTGAATTCAGGCTAAAACCTTTATATTTCAACTCTGGCTCCTTTTCAAAATTGTGGGGAGAGAGTGTATGGAGACAGGCATGCGTGTGCTGACCTTCGTCCTTCCTCTCAGAGTAAACGTTTTTCTCATTGGATGGAGTTTGCCATTTCCTCCGGCCGTGAAGAGAACCCTTCATCTCATCTCCTGACTCTACCTCACAGGCACAGAGCTAAAGTGTGCTTATGAACACATCTTCGAGGAGGATGAATTGGAGAAAAGAAGGCAGGCTTGACTTGCCAACGGTGCCTGCAAGAGTGGAGTGCGTTCTAATTTTTTGTTTCTCCTCTACACTCTTCTGTGCCTTCCACATCTTTAGAATGAGACTGTGTAACTTTGACCATCATAAAAATAACGTTTTAATATCTCCATTAATGGTTACCTTGTTTACATTCTTAAGAAGCAAGGAAATCAGAATGGAGGATGCGGCCGGGGGAGGTATAGTGGAAGAGTGGGCTCCTGCAGGACAGTGCGCCTGGCTTGCCTCCCCCTGCTGTGTGACAGGACCCCGTGGAAGATAAGAACACCACGGAGACTCAGAGATAAGCATCAAACACGAGGGTTACACAGGCTCCTGTTCAACTCCTCCTTCCCTAGCCTCTTAGAGGATTTATACGGTATGCCAAGGGATCTAGCACTTTCTATATTATCTCATATTGTCAAATACTTATGAAAGGTTAATTTCCTGACCCATTGTAACTTACATTAGGGCAGTGAGCCTGCAGTTTGTCTTCCATTCCCACTTGAGTACTCAAGTGCTTAAGTTACCTTTTCCACGCTGCCTTAATGTAACTCCAGCCCTGCTACAGCCCATCTGTCAAAGAAATACGAAATTGAGATGCCGCGGGTCAGCCTGTAAATATGAGCACGTAATGTGTGCAAAACCTAGTGGGACTGCATTTTATCCTCGTGAAATGGGTTGATACATGTCAAGTGCTTGGAACAGAGCCTGGCAGGCAGAGTTGGGGGTCAGTAATTTAGAGCTGACACAAGGAGCCTGAGTGAGAGGCAACTCTGGGAAGCAGACAGAGTCCTCGAAGGCAGAAATGACGTACAAGGAAAGAGATGCTGCATTGGTTTGAACATTGTAAATCTAAGGAGGAGTTTGGTTTGCGGGGAGGGAGGATATTTAGAATGAACATCACTTATGTCATCTATGGGTTGGGAAGGCAGCCTGCCAGTATCTTAGCTCTAGGTCTCTGAGACAACACTCCCTATGTGGAGAATCTTAAGATCATAGCACTAGGAAGACCTCCGACAGGTTCTGCAGATGAAGAAGTGACGTGCTCACAGTCACGCAGGTCACCAAGAGTGGCTGAGTGGGCCCCAGACTCTAGATCTTCAGCCTCCCGGCTCAGTGCTTCAGCAGCTCAACAGGACCAGGAACTGGCCAGCCTCCTCCTCCGAAGCTCCTGAGAGCATTAGATTAGAACAGGGGGGCTCCGATGTCCTTTGCAGGCACATGCGTGCATTTGCACACATCTACTGACACCTAGACCTACACGTAGGCCCCACTTTGAGGGGAAATTCTTCTTTAATCTTACATGGAGCTTTTGAACATCAAGAAGAAAGTCTCTGGGTGTCTGGGTGGCCCTCCACCAAACTGATTCATTTGGTCACTCATAGACTCTTGCATTCAGCATCCAGCAAATACTGGGATGCCTGCAAAGTGCCACACCCTGAGCTGAATGCTGGGGATCCGAAGGTGAGAAAAGACCCAACACAGCCCAACACAGCCTGCCCTCGTGGAGCTTCTTCTCCAGTATGGGAGGCAGACATTCCAAAAAGATTTAGGAATGCTCTGAAGTCTGATACTGTGATAAGTGCTGTCGAGGAAAAGCGGTGTGTGAGACCAGAGCGGGTGGACGTTGTAGGCCGGTCATTTACCAAGGTCTCCAGGTGACACTGAGGCAGGTGCTTCAAAAACCCTGAGCTACATTCAGCAGAGCGCTGCACCCCCGCTGCTATTAAAACAGCTTCTAAGGAGTTAACAAGCAGCCCAAAGATGGAGGGTGAAGATGCTGGGGGAGGGAGGCCAGGCAGATGCTTCAGCAGGAGGCTGGGGAAGCTATTTGCCAGTTGGTTGCAGCTTCTGAAAGAGCAAGAGGAAGGGTCAATCAATGCAGCCTCCATCAGTTCAGTGACAATGTTTTTCAATAATAATTAAAAAGACAGAACACGTAATCTAACAAATTTTTTGGTTTTACGAATCAGTTTGACAAACTAACTTGCACAGACAAAAATTAAAATGAACTTTGTTATATAATTATTCGTTGGCTTTATTGGAAAAATGCCTTTATATGAGGTCTGAGACACATGAGAGCCAAGAATTAAGATTTCAGCATTTTAATGTGGGAGAGAAATGTGAAGATTATAGAGGCATACCAACCCGCCCCCCCCCCTCAATTTGATAAGGAAGAAACGAAGAGCCAGAAAAATAAGTGAATACCTTACAGATCCTTCCAATGGCAAGATTAAGGAACAGGGCTCCTGGTTTACAATTCACTGCTCTATTGAGTACACCCCACCACCTGCCTGGTCCACGTACGGGTCAGCTGCAAAGTTAAAATACATCCAATTAAATACATGAAAATCTCCTGCACATTACTACTTATAAAAGAAATGACAGATTAGAAAAGTTAAAAAAAAAATTGTACCAGAAAGCAAGAAAATTATCAAAGATTTCTGGGATTGTATTAATAGAACTCAGGAGACATCCTGGAGAGGATTCCACGGGAATGATTTGAGCATCACAGATAATAATCGATATAGATTGAAACTCATCAAATATATTAAAAACCATGACTTCAAAATGATACCAAACGACAAACAGAAAAATGATAGCCAACAATAAAATCATATAGGTAACTTGGAACTGGTTCAAAAGAAAAAAAGGAAAGAATTATGCATTTTTTTTCTACTCTTGTATAAACGAGATCAAAGTAAATAGTTGATAAGAAGTTTCTTTTTATAGAAGCATCCAACTAATGGATGAAGAAGAAATGATGGGATTAGAACATCACCATCTTATCAAACCTGATGAGATAATGGATCAAGGAAATAATCGTCAGCAGCTGCTAATGGAAGCGTACACTTCCCACTGCCCATGAACTATTCTTGCCAAAAATTCCAGCTGGGTTGGCCAGTGCTTCTGATGGCTCAGCGTTTTCAGACATGGCCTTTGTCTAGGTCTCAGCAGTTCTCACTTACTGTTTTTGCAGTAAACTCCTAACTGATCCTCCAGCATCTCATGGTCCTCTAGGCTCCTCACTTCAAACCTCCAGCGTGATCCCTGTAAAATGTGTATTATGTGCATTTTTCCCTGGCTCTAACTGGTCAGTCCATGTTGTGGATTGAACTGTATCTCCTCTCCTTCCAAAGGTTGGCTTGTTCTAGTCCCAGTACCCATGAAGTTGACCTCATTTGGAAATAGGGTCTTCACAGATATAATCAAGTTAAAATGGAGTTATCCTGGATTAAGGTAGACCTTAATCAATGCTCGATGTGCTTATAAGAAGAAAGAAATTTAGAACTAGAAACACAGAGGGAAGATGACAATGTAAACACAGAGACAGAAATTGAAGCAATGTACCCACAGCCCAAGAAATGACAAGGATTACAGGCAGCCACCAGAAGCCTGCGGCAATCCCCTCACCTGCAGAGGTACCTCCCTCACACCCTCCGTCAGCTGTACCAAAGCAGGTAGGGCTCCTCAAGCAAGCCAGGCCTCGCACACCTCTGACGTTTGCATACATTGTCCTCTTTACCTACAACGACTGGCATCCCTCTCAGACGCCCCCTCCTCCCGCCCCGGTCACGGGACCCTCACATTTCCTCCTGGGCAGAATTAAAGTCCCTCGAAGACCCCACAGCACTTCTGTGCCCACCTCGGCCTTCCTTCGCGTTTGCCGGGCAGCACCGCGGTCCCATTCCCACCGGAGATGAGCCCTACGGCGGCGGGAGGACATGGCTCTCTCTATAGCCCCAGCGCCACAGCCGCTGCTGGGCCCGAGGGGCTCCTAGGCCCCCGGCATTGTTCCCAGCGGTTTCCATGTATTGACAGTCCCTTCTCACAACCGCGGAATCCTCATTCCCGTTTTACAGATGAGAAAACGGAGTCACGGAAGGTGCGGGGACTTGCCCAGTGTCACACACGATCGACGGCGGTGGCGTGAATCAGAACCGCTCCAGACGCCCGGCTCTCGCCCTCTCCCGCCTCTCAAATTGGGTGGTAGGTGACCCGGAGATTGGGCATGGGTGGGGGCAGGCGTGGGAACGGACGAATGGATCGTGTTCACAATCTAAGTCTCACCGATTCAGGGTTCTCCGGTGATTCCCAAGTTACCCCAGAGTTGGAAGCGCAGTTTGGAATGCGTCCGCGCCGAGCCGCAGGGAAGGGCGGGGGATCCGGGTGGCTCCGTGTGGCCCGCCGTTTCCTGTGTGGTCCGCGGTTCGCCAGCACATGCATCCAGTGACCTTTCATCCACAAAGCTCCCTCTGGCCGTGCTGTCCGACCCTCCGATTTTCGATTTTCGCCTCTTGCATCTTTTTCACCCCCCTGCCCTTAGCAGCTGTTCGGTTCCTCGGCTTGTTGATTCTGCCCTAATTTAGCCAGGTTCATTTTGATTTTAGCTTTCAGAAAGGTAGCACTAGGTCTATGAGCTTGATGTTTTCGAAAAGCAGGGGAAGCGCATGTTAAAGTCTTAGTGTCCTGGTCATTAACGGAATGTTACAAAATTTAAACACAATCAGCAGCTCCCCACTCCACCCACTAGATGTGTTTTCCACTCTTGTTCTTTACAATCATTTTTTTAAAATAATAGTACAATACACATAAAATTTACCATGAGTGACATAAGTAGGTTTACACTATAGTACAACTATCACCACTGTCTATCACCCCTTAAAAACCCTGCCCCTGTTAAGCACTTGCTCCTCATTCTCCCCCATCCACCCACCGCTTCCCCCACCCCTCAGCCCTGGCCACCACTAATCTGCTGTCTCAATAGATTTGCCTATTTTGAATACTTCATATAAATGAACTCATACAATTTGTGACCTACTGGGTCTGGCTTCTCTGGCTTAGTACGTTTTCAAGATCCGTGTTATAGCCCATATCAGCACTCCATTACTATTACAGCTGAATAATATCCCATCGTATGGATGTACCACATTTTGTTTACCCTTCACCCATCAACGGACATTCACCTTTTGGCTACTGTGAACAGTGCTGCTACGAACGTTCAGGTACCGGCTTTTCTTGGAACACTTGTTTTCAATTATTTTGGCTCTATACTCAGGAGTGCAGTTGCTGGTCCTAGAATAACTTCTAAATCATCGAGGAATAGACAAACTGGTTCGGCTTCCACAGTCACTGCACCATGTCATGTTCCCACCAGCAGTGTCCGAAGGGCCTGGTTTTTCCACTTCTTCGCCAACACTTCCTTTTCTTTCTTAAAAGAAATTATAACCATCTTAAGTAGGTGTCCCTTAGAGTCTTTTCAAAGCGCAGGTATGACTGTAGCGATACTTCTCGATGTTTCACATACACGTGCAGCACTTGGGGATCTTTTTAAAATACAGGTTCTGGTTCTGTGGGTCTGGGGTGGGAGCTGAGAGCTGCATTTCTAACAAACTTCCAGATGACGCTGCTGCAGCTGGTGCATGAGATTCATTTTTCTGGCAGAGATCACAGAGAAAGATTGTAGTTGTCACTTGCTGGAAGAGCTCCAGCAGCTGCCATCTGTGATTAGAATAAAGTTCCAACTCCTCTTCATATTCAGAAGGTCCCTCTGCTACTGTTCTCCAACTTCCGACCACACTCCAGCCACTCTGGGTTTCTTTTCTGCTCCTTGCACAAGCCATGACTTTCCTGCTCTAGGGACTTTGCACTTTCTGTCCCCTCTGCCTGGGACACTCAGCACCTTTTCTCTCTAAAAAATGTGTTAGTTTTATATCTATCTCCTCCACTAGCGTGTAAAACACTATGAGACCAAGGCCTCTGTATGGTTCATTTTTCTATCCCTAATGCTTAGAGCAGCATTCAGCACATATAGGTGCAGAATAGAGGGATTATTGAATGAATTAATGAATTGATTACAGTTTTAGGATCTTCTTGCACATCTCTGTGGTTTTCAGATATGGCCAAGCATATATGAAATTTAAACCAGAGAAGGTTATAAATTATCATCACAGTTATAGGCATGGAGCATCTTCCTGCAAACTTCCAAACCATTTAAACAGATGGCCTCCATTTATCTCAACCTCCCAAGTGTCTTTTCCATCATTTCTGCCTCCAAGTCTATTGCCCTTCTCACCCCAGGGCTTTTGTATCCGTTTACAAATACTCAGAGAAAGGAAAATAAAATATGCCTCTTATCGCCGCCTCTTCTGTTTCCCTTTGTAAACTCACACAGTAAGCTCAGCTGAGTGTCACCTAGCTCCAGCAGGGTTTTTCCTTGGGCCAGCTAAAGAATTGCTAGTGCCTTCACGACACAAGGAAGTGTTCTCCGTTTCCTTCGGTGGAGATGGCATCTCGTTTTCTTCTTTTGCCTTTGGGCCTGAAGACACTGAATTTCTTTGGACCCTCTTTGGGGCCCTGCTTCTCACTCAGTGATCTTATTTGAGTCTCAATTCCCAAAAGCATTTTTTTTTTTTTTTGGTCAATATTGGACATTTGCTCCTTTCTCTTTAAAACAGTTTCCTAAAAAACCTTCAACCTTCATAAATCCCATCAGCTTTTGCAGCTCTGTTTTGTGGAATCTCAACATCAGTTCCCTAACTAGACTGAGAAATCCATCCTTTTCTAATTTAGGGTCACATTTAAACTGGGTTGTCTCTTTCCATTTCCCGTCATCTCAGTCTGATCAGTTTTGGATCATTTTCCTTTCTAACACACTCAAATCAGTCCTGATGGAAGAATTAGCTCAAAAGGGTGTGCATCTCGTCAGATGCTGAAAACACATAGTGCTGGTCTTATTTTCACGGTAAGGAAGTCATAGTAAATCTTCACCAGTATATCTTCCTTGCTCTTTGCCCTTTTCTGCCTTAACCCAGAAGTTCAATACCCTCTGCTTTCACCTGCTTCTTAATTTGATAATTACAAGCTAAATATTTTTTACTGCCAATATTTCCTAAAAACCTCCCTTCTAGTGTTGTGTTTTAGTCAATTGTGCCACTGGCCTTGACGATAAACTATCTTTCGTGTTACTAGCTCTCTTTATCGTAACTGAATATCCAAGAATCTGCAGCACCAGATGTGCGTCCAGCTGTGTCTACATCTCTCAGAGTTTGCGGCACATTTCTGCTGGCTCATCTGCCTACACCACTGCCTGTGAGCTCCTGCTGTCAGACACCACATTTTATTCATCTTTGTGTCTCCAGCACCTAGCACAATGCCCACCTCACAACTGATTCTTAGTAAAGGTTTACAGAATACTGAATAAATATACCATGACTTAAAGCCAAGAGACACAAAACCAAGGCAGGAGATACTACCAATGGACACTGAAAGAGAAGCTGCAGTTGAGTATGAAGTGGGTTTCCGTAAGCGTTCAAAGAAGGGAAGGGAATAAAAGCTCACAGAGTTGTAGAAAGCTTCGTGGAGAATGTAAGACCCAAACGTGGCCACTGAAAAAAAAAAGGAGACGCATTAAGGAATTGGGGAGGGTGCCTGAGTTTTCCACCGTGTACCCCTTAGGGTTCTGTGTGGGGCTGCCTTTGTTTTCATGTCGCCTATCACAGGACTCTCTCTGCAGGTCCTCTGTACTTTTCTCTTCCACCTTTCCCAACCTGGTCTAAAATCCTCTTTTGGTGCTTACTCTGCAACCTTATCTTATTTTGTAGCCCAGTGTGAGAAATCAAAGACTCTGATGGACAATGCCACTTTTGTCTCCTCTTCCAAAGGTCCCTTGGGCCAACCTCCCAGCCTGATGTGGTTACTGTGGCTGTCCCCCTGGAGAAACAAGGCTGTGGAGTAATTAGGTCATAGGAAGCCTTGCAACCGGAGGCTTCAGCTGGAGACTAGACTAAAATTCATAAATAAAGATTGGCATAGTTTGAAATCAAGATAAGCTAATTTTAGATCCGTAGGCTTGGTCTAGCAGAACAGTGACAATTATATCCTTTCTCTAAATGTTTTGCCTTCGCTGACTTTTGAGGCATTTATTTTCTATCACTGAATCATTCAATAGCCGTATAATTGTTATTTTCATTTCTCTGGCTCGAACGAGTCTGGGAGGCAGTTACCATTCCCAGTTCATTAACCCACTGGCCTTAGCATTAAAAGCCCCTCCATCAGGGGGTTGCCTTGGAGACAAAGCTTCCTGTGGGTAATCCAAGATTATCTAGCTCTTTATCCTCCATGTGACCCTTAATTACTTGCTAAATTAGAATGGTTTTCTGAAAATCACAAGCGGAGGTTAATATGCTCTTCCAGAGCTGGTCAAGCTAAGATGACACTGAATTCACAGGGAATTCAAGTTACATGATCCCTGAAGGCGTCTCTTTGAGTAAGAAGATGAATTCTTCCCCAGGAGGCATTGCCCCCCCATAAAGCCCCTGTCACTCAGTGTTTCTCCGCCTGCTTTTCTAGTTTCAGAGTTTAATCTTCTCAGGACAATTCACTATGTCAATATTGAGCAGATTCATTCTGGTGCAGGATCCTGCATCCATTTGCCTTTGATAACTAACTGCCTTAAATTTAAGGACATATTTTTATCATAATTGCAGGTTTTTGCTCTTTGCATTTACACAATTATAAGGCTTCCTATACCAATTTTGGACAAGCAAGCAAACCGAAGAAACTATTTTAAAAACCAGAAACTGAAAACTCTAGGGGAAAAAGTTTGGGCACTAGAGTGTCCTCCCTAACATTTCATGGTCTCAAAGGGAGACCAGTGGAAAGGAGGGACTCTTAGAATACAACTAATGAGATGCCTCTTCGAATGGTTTTAGCAAGTAAAATATAAGTAAACGCAGATACTGAGAGTTATTATGAGAGCTTCCAGTTAGCATAACTAGGTTTTTATTCATCTAGACTATCATGAAATTATTGAGCCTAGAACTTAAGGAAAAAAAAAACCTGTCTTAAATTTCAAATATTATAAATAGTTCTTAACATTAAAGTATCAAATAGTACAGAGTCTGGAATCTCACAGCCATCCACCCAAAAAGCATTTAGAAAACTGAACTGAATTAAATGTGTTTGAAATAAACATCACTGGTGATTCCACACCTCAAATTATTCATTCAGATTTCTGAAGGAGTCGTTGGCAAATTGCTAAAATCCTATTCAATCAGAATGCTTGAGTGATTACATATAAAGCTTTGTGTATTCATGATTATATTCCTCAGCTGTGTACCACCTTTAAAAATATTTAAGTATCTATTGTGTACAAGGCATTGCTCAGCCCTCATTTTGTTCAACTGTAGCAGAGTGGCAACTAGCAGAAAAGTCATATGAAAATCATTTTATTACATTTGCTCATAGCTTGGTCACGGTATGTGTGAAACACCAGGAAATCAACTTGGGCTGTGGTAGTTAGATCAGCCATCAGAGTGAACTGCTTTCAAAGAGAAGTTTGGTAAATTTTGGAGTGGTTACCAACAGAAACTGAGATTTTTCTTTGACAGTGTTTCAAAGTAGTCTTGTTCAGCATTTCCCGAAGTATGTTTCACAAGACAGAAGTCCTGCAGTGTATTAATACGTGCTGTGCAGAAAAGGTTCTGTGATCAAATAACCTGAAGAAATGTTGTATGAAAACAAAATTAATAGGGCTTCACCACTAGAGAACTTCTATGAGCTTTTAATACTTTAATGTGCATATGGAAAAGCAAGTCTCAAATTTATTTGCTTATAGAATCCTGATTCTCGTAGTACCTCACAGCATCTCTTAGAACCAGTGAGTTTTAAGGAGCTTTGGGAAACACCTTTTTTATTTTTCTTACCGTGCTTTGGCTAATAGGTACAAGTGTGACTGCTTTTAAAAACTTGACAAATCAAACATTCTATTATCACATCTTCAACTATAAAAAGGTGCCCCAATTAAAATCCACCTTGAGATGAATTTAAGCAACTGCTTTGTAGCCCTGCCATGGCAGTTACACACTAGCTTTGCAGAGACAATGACTCCATGTGACAGGAAGGGTGATCCAGAGAGGGGAGTGGCTGCTCCACATAGAGACTAGATGCAACTCCATGTTCAACTTCCTTACGGACGTTAAATCTTGTAACCCTGTCGATTGAAAGCTGATTGCTTGAACTATGGTGTAATCTTGAACTGAAATCTCTTTGTTCTTATAATCGTGTTATCATGTCCTTCTAACCTAGATGACTCTTGTATTTTGCACCCTTAATAAATAATCTATAAAATCTATAAGATGTAACCATGTTCTTAAACGTGCATAGGAGACACTGTTGGTTGCCTTCTGAACTTTTATTTCTATCTTCTTCTTTCTGAAACTGAGCCCCAGCTTTGGTCAGATCCATAGCCTGTGTGACTCAGAGGAGCTGCTTTCTATCCCCATCTTCTGGGACAGGTCATGTTTTACCTAAGTCAGTGATTTTCAGAAAAGTATAGACCCCAGACAAGCAGCATTAGCGTCACCTGGAACTGTTAGCCATGCAAATTCTTGGGCCCTATCCTGGACCTACTAAACCAGAAATGCTCGGAGTGGGCTCTGCAGGTGATTCTAAATCATACTAAAGTTTTAGAAGCGCTGTTCTTAATCACACCTGGTCATTCTGTGCTCTTTACCGGTAATTGATTCAGTACATAGTCTTCCCCTGGCTACTGCTAATATTCCAAAAATGGACACGGAACCTAAGTTAGCCTAATCAGAAGGAAAGGCAGAAATCGTATTCCAAGATCGGAAGAGAGATTTTTCTCTCTTTCATGAAATATGAAGAAGGAAGTGCCATCTTAGAACTTAAGAAGTCTGAGGACAATCAACGCAAGGTCAAGCCAGGGACATTTCAAAGATGCAGAGCAGAGCCTGGCTATACTCTCCTGTACCCAGTCTTACCTCTAACTTCCAGTTCTGTGAGATAACAGGTTTCCTTGTTGTTTCAGCCACTTTGAATTGAGTTTTTTATTCTTACAGCCTAAAGCATCCCATTTATTAAAGTATGTATAATAATTTTCTAATTATTTTGATCTAAAATCTCCAGGGAGGCTGGATTCCTACAGCCTTGCCTCTAGTATTGTGGAGTGCTCAGTTATGTTTGATGAGTGAATATGAATTAACACATGCATGAATGAGTGAATGCATGAATATCGAAGGAGGAAGCAGACAATATCATTTTCATTACTCTTACCATATACAATTGATTTCATCATTATGAGGTTCCAAAAAGAGTTAATCCAAGCAATGCAAACAACGAATTATTATGAAACCTTAGTTTTAACACTATTTTTGCTGCAACTAAGTGAAATCTTTTCTAGCTAGTATAAGCAAAAATGAGGGTCTATTAAAAAGCTACTGAAGTATCTCATGATCATAGATTTTACCCCTGACTTTAGCCATCAAGAATGTGTGTCATTGGTGAGGGGAGTGTTTGAGAGTTCCCATTTCTCTATATATTAGCCATTATTTGATATTTTGAAAATTTTTACCAGACTAATCATTAGGAAATGGTGTGTCAATGTCTTAATTCCAATTTCTCAGATTTAATTCATATTACTTGGGATAAACATCTTAACATTTATTTCTTGGCAATTCCGATTTCCTCTTGGGGAAATGGCCTGTTCTAATCCTTTGATTTGTTTTGTTTTTTAAATAGAGCTATATAATTTTTCTTATTATTTCAAGTTCTTTTTGTGTTCTGGATACTAATCTGTTGCCATATTTATGCACTGAAATTATATTCTTCCTGTATGTAGTATTTTCTTCTACTTTGTTTAGTGTGTCTTTGGTTGAATATAAGTTTTTTTGTGAATTTACACTAGGTGAATTTATCAGTCTTTCCTCCTTAAGAGTTGAGCTTTTTGTGTTCATTTGAAAGAAATATTTTCCTACACTTAAATCATAAATATATTCACTTACATTTTCTCTAAAAGATTATAGTTTTGCTTTTTCACATATAAACTTTTAATTCACCTGGAATTTAATTTTGTGTAAGATGGAAGGTAAGGATACATTTTGTTATTTTAAATGAATTGCTAATTTTCCCAATACCATTCATTGAATAGTCCAGCATATTTCTAATATTTTATAGTACAAAATATCAATGCTCCCATGTACATGTATGTCTATGGGCTGTATTCTGATCAATTGGACTATTTAGCTTTGTGCCAATACCATCCGGTGTTTATTGTAAAAATTATAATAGATAGTAGAATCAATAGAACAATCTAACAGAAAAAAATTCTTCTTCCTTGATCTCATTTTTCAAAATACTCCTGGCTGGTTTTGGCCTACTGCTCTCTAAATGAGCCAGTCAAGTTTTATTTTACTCATTTATTAGAATTGCTTTTAATTTATAAATTAATGGAGAGATAATTAAGATTTATACCATTTAAGTCTTCTCTAACATGAACGTAGTATACATTTCTATTAAAATTCACTATATCTTTAAATAATGTTTTTTTTAAATGCTTGTACATTTTAAAGTTAGACTTATTAATTGGCAACTTATAGTTTTTGTTATTACAAACGGCATTTTTCATATTTTCTAATTTGTCATTGCTGGATTTAAAGGAAGGCAACTCTCATATTTCTTCTGATAGTTTGTCTCTGAATTCTCTTGAACTTTCTGTGAAGATAATAATATAACAATATAATGTACAAATAAGGACATTTTTGTCTGTTTCATTCCAATTCTTTTTTTCTCCTTCATTTTCTTGGGCTATTGCATTAGCTAAGGCCACCAATACAATAGTGAATAATATTAAATAATAAAGGTAAAAATAAGAACCTTTTTCTTACTTCTGTCATCAAAATAGCTTCTAAAATTTTACCATTAAGAATAGTGTTTGCTGTAGGTTTTTGATAGATCATTTTATAGTTAAGGAATTCTCTTTTATTCCTAAATTGCTAAACCTGTTTGCCATTAATGAGGATTATTTTATGGAATTCTTTTCTGCATCTACCGAGATATTATCATTGCTTAATGCGGTATATTACATTAATAAATTTCCTAATATTGAAGCATCCTTGAATTCTGGGATGATATAGATGATTTAATAAATGATTTATAGTCATGCTTTAAAATGATAATAAAACTTCACTGAGCATATCAAATTGGGTGAAAAAGCACTTTGATTTAGTGGAAAGGTTAAAGCATCATTGTTTTTCATGAAATATTAACTCATACATTGATCAGCACTGTCAGGAATTTTTTTAATGAAGTTTTATTTATTTCAGTTACATACTAGTACTTATGATAACAAGTGGAAGCGCAGTGTTATTTTAACGACCAAACCAACGAATCTATAATTATCAGCATGTTTTTCTCCAGAATAATTAATAAGCTAAAGTTTCCAGAATTTTTGCTTTTGAAGTAGATTTAATGTGTTGCTATAATATTGCTTAGCAAACATTTACCCCTTAAATTATGGCAAATTTCAGGCCAACTCTGATTTGAGTAAAGTATCTTATGTGCCAGGTTATTAGAGTTCGAAATAATATGGTTTTACTGTATGCTTGCAGTTTTGGGGAGAGGAGAGGAAGAAATCCCTAATTCTGACCTAAATTGCTGAATTTATTTATCTGTTGGGAGATCTGCATTGCCTGAAATTCACTGTTGACAATGTTCTCTTCCCAGTGTCATCTTGCCATGAATGTCACAACTTGGAACACTTTGAAAGAATTAGATGGACAGATCTTTTACCTACTGAGCTAGCCAGTAGCTGACAAGAAGTTTTTATTATTGCCTCTCATGTCATTGAGATTTCTTTTGAGCTTCCATATTGAATACGCTCCAGCATTCCAAATGTGTGTACGAGACTTTTTCTCTAGGGAATGGATAAAAAAGCTTCTAAAAGCTCTGGTTCAATTCTTCTTTAATGTACGGGGAGGGCTGCAATTGTTCCCTATGTGCACAACCCCATTCTTCAGATCTAGCTTGATTCCCAGTTTAATGTTTTGCTTAACCTCCCTTTGACTGTCCTTTGTCATTTTGCATTGGGAAATCAATATCTGCAAATATTTATTCTGTGGTCAAAATGGTGTAGGATATCATAGGTCAGATAAGAACATTTTCCTCCCATCTCCAAACATTTCCTTCTCTCTTCTTCTGCTTTCCGTTCTTCTGTCTACTTTTACTACCCCCACCTTCTCCCTCTTTCTGCCTTGAATTTGTCAAAAGAATGAAAGATGTTTTATTCCAATAGAGGTATAAAGAGGCATATCATTGCTGACCTTTTTATATATGAAGAAAAGTTAAACAGTTTTGCTTTATAATAAGCAACATATCCTCTTTCAAGTGTCAGCCCAATTTTTACAGTTACCAAGAATAAATATGTGTAGTAAAAGTTGAAATGGGGTCAATTAGTCTAAACATAGCAGGACCAAGAAAAGTATCTTCACATATACTGACAGCCTAAGACAAATATTATTTGATAGCTTATGGATACCTAACCCACACATATTAATACACAGGCAACCAATATCAACTCAAAACATATACTGTCAAATATGGCATCATTCTCCCTTCTCTTTCCTAACCTAAATTGCATCTAAAGCAATTCTTACCTATATTTTTTATTCATTGACTAAAAGGTACACATGAAAAGTTAAATTGAAATTTTAATTATAGTTGGCAAATTCTTTAACACTAGCTATCATAACATATATAATACAAATAAAATATACCAGATTAATTATATTAGCTCTGCTCTGACCCTTGGGCTATTCATAAAATTTCAGCTACTTGCCTAAAAAAAGTTAGGCAGTTTATGTTAATATAAAGTCAATAAATACTTCAGTGTTCACTATCCAAATCTGACTGCACTGGCTATGTTTTCCTAAGTAGAAAATAAGAGATGGGAAGAAGAGATGGATCGTGTGTTGTGATGAGTGCATTAGTGATGTGACTGCCTTAATGGGGCTGAGTTAGGTTTCTCTTTGCTATCAGTGGACGAGTGAAGTGTCAGTAGAACAGCACGTGTTTATTGGTTCCTTACTGGGTACCAGGCACTGAATTCTTTCTAAGATGGAGTGGCATAGGTACTGTTATTAATCTCCCTTATCTAGATGTGGAAACCAAGCTATAGAGAGGTTAAACGCCTTGCCTGAGAACACACACGCAGAAAACCAGGATTCCGCTTCAGGTAGTCGATTCCAACACCTTGGTGCTTCATCACTGATTTGTAATTGGAACAAATCAGAAGAGAGTTTAAGATGTCCATCATGTTATTTTAAGGAGAGTGGACATGTAGTTTGAGAAAAAGGACTGTTTCTTATAAATGAAACAACTAGAGCGAAGCCTTGATGTTAAATGAAAATATTAGGTTAATTTTCTCCTAAATGAGCGAATGTATGTTTATCACCCAGAACAGTTCCTGACACATGGTAACTCAATACACTGAGCTCTGGTATCAGTTAGAATTTCAAGTAATAAAATCTGGAAACGATGGTTTAAATCAGTGAGGGTCTAATCTCAAAAAATAGAAGTCTGGAGATAGGCGGACCTGGTCTGCCAGAGGGGTTCGAGGAAATTGTTAAAGATGAGGGCTCTTCGGGCTTCCTGGGTGGGCCATCATTCTTAGCCCTTAAAAATGAACTTTGGGAGAGGTAAAGGTTAGGCGACAAATTCACAGAAACCTCTGATTCAGTACCAACAAAAAGATCCTAGGGCTTTACAGCCCGGTGGATCACTGGTTCCTAGTTTGAAATGCTGTAACACAGGTTGGTGCAGCTCAGTGGGCTGGGATTATGCCATGTGTCTGCCAAGAACACCTAATAAAAACCAGCTGCTGAATAATTGGAGAAAGCTGCTTTCAGGTAGGCGTTGGGTCAGCTCCTCCAATACCTGTTACCACGTGGAAAAAGAGGGTTGGAGTCCCCGTTCCCGACCCGAGATCGTAGAGGAGGGGCGCGCGGAACGCACCGCCTCCAGGCCCCGCCCCCTATGGCATGGCTCCGCCCACAGATGCTCCGGGTCCCGGGACCGCCTGGAAAGCCGAGGCCAGGGGCGGGGCTCACCCTTGCCCCCCGGGTCCCTCGGGTTCCGCCAATCAGCGAGCGCCCTGTTGGCCATCCGCAGCTCCCGCGCCCCTCCCCCTCCCGCCGGCCTCTGCTTTCCAGAATCCAAGATGGCGGGATCCAGGCAAAGGGGTCCCCAGGCCGGAGCTCGGCCGCTTTTCTGCGCCCTGCTGCTGTCGCTCAGTCACTTCGTCGGGGGCGACGGCGTGGTAGGCGACCCCGCAGCCGCTGGTGCCACGGGCACCTCGGGCATGCTGCCACATCGCCGTTTCGAATACAAATACAGCTTCAAGGGGCCGCACCTGGTGCAGAGCGACGGGACCGTGCCCTTCTGGGCCCACGCGGGGAGTAAGCCGGGGCAGAGGGCGGGGGGCCCGGGTCCCTTCCTCGCCTGGCGCCTCCTTCTCTTTATCTTCTCCCCGCTGCACACCGTCTGCGCGGTGGAGGGAAGCCTTCTCAGCAGTCCTTCCTGCAGGTCGGCTCTGTCCACCAGGTTCCCTCCCCCTGGCCCCCAGTCTTCCCCCCATTCTGTCCACTCCCCTTCCTCCTGTGCGTTCTTTGATCTCATCCGTTCTTTCCGTTTGCTCTAGAGGTGTTTTGTTACTTCTTACAATTCCAAGCACTCCCTTGAACTCGGTTCTAGGCATCCCGTTTCACCCTAACGCCACGTCTCCAAGGGAAATGCCCTGCACCCCCAACCCATCCTAGCCTGAGACATGTACTAGTCCTTTCGCGTTTCCTCTCGGTCCTTCCCTGCTCTTTTTTTTTTTTTTTAACCCAGTGTTAGCCGTGGTTAGTGCTCCTGTTTGTACCCGATGTCACTCTGTCAGCTCCACGCATGATAGATCTTGGTTTTAGAATAATTTTTAAGTTTTTATGTCAGAGAAACTTCTCATCCTATTGGAAAGAGACCTCAGATTTACCCTCGCAGAGACTTGGTGTGGTCTTCAATCTTTCCTCTTGTATTAACACTGTATATAACTATTAGTCACACTTGTCCCTTTAGTAGAGGAAGGGATATATTTTTTGGTATTGTTTCAGAACTTGAGACTAAAAATAGCATATCTGCAAACTTTTTTGGAAAAATCGAAATAACCTGTGTTCCATGCTTTATTCAACTGTGTTTGGCACTGTTGGTAGATAAGAGCTTGCCTTGCTAGACATTTATACATGTGAAAGAAACATCTGTACTTTAGTGCTGATGTGTCACTGCTGACTAAGGAATTGGCCTTAGCACTTGACAGGTTGTAAGCTCTGTTCAGTGACCATTAGATGCACCCTTTGAACAAGTGGCAAATGCCTTTATATGGAATGAGAAGCTCTGGCACTTTAAATTCCATCACTTATTAAGAAATTCCTATAAGATTGGTATACATCATTTTAGACTGTTCCATTTCTAGGCAGTAATTCTTGAATAGGAAGCAGACTTCTAGGAAGGGCATTTCACTGAAATTAATGTATAATTAAAAGGCATAAATTTCAAATTGACTTAATGATCAAGTCATTAAGTATTTGAAGTGGAGTGCAATTATTTCATTACTCAGCAGACATTATGTGCCCACTCATTAAGGGTATGTTTCTGGGTACTTGTTATTAGGGTAACATTCTTAATACACAAAGATGATGCAGACATACCAAATTCAAGTTTAGGGGTTTTTTGTTTATCTTTTTGGAATGATGATTAATTTTTAGTAGTGGTGATGAATTGGCACACTTTTTCACTTCTGCATCTCCATGGCCTGCTTGCTCATTTTTCTCTCATGGTTACACCACGTACTTAGCTGATTGAGAATGTTAATCAGCTACTCAAATTAGTTAACTTTCTTTACAGAGCCTATAACCAACTGTCCACTGCAGAAATGTCAGATAATGTATCTGGGTGAATTAAAGTTGTATGGCTAGACTGGATTTGAAATAAAGGGATTAGTATTTTAGCCATGACACTTCTATCTACTAACTTGAGGAATCACTGCTGTGAGGTCCCTTGCTTTCATTGTCACTGTAATTTTTACAGTCTCACTGTTTTATTAACTCCATTGATTATTTTTTACCTTTTCATTCCCTGAGATCCATCATTTAAAACAATTTTGAAAAATAGAAAAATTTAAGATTTAGTTTAAACATGGCCTTTTACATTCATTCTCAAATTAAGATCAAATCTATGGGTTTTTTGTTTTGTTTTTTTTTTTAACTCTAATGCCCTTTTATACTGTAAGTCCACACCCTTGAGTCCATAAAGGCAAAAAAATAATAACAATTTGTAACCTTTTCTGTCTCAGAACTCTTTCACCTTCATTCTGATTTGATCTTTAGTAGGCAAGGCAGGTGTTACCTGTTTTATAGATTAAAAAAATTGAAAGGTTAAGAAAGGTTAAGGTCCTTGGAAAAGGTTACATAGCTAGTGTACTGGAACTCACATCCAGGTCTTCTGATTCTCTATCCACTACTCTTTCCAGGATGCTTGCCCTCAACGGTTAAGTGCTTGAAAGTGATGGTAACAAATAGCAACTTAACTTAGTATCTCAGCTTTTCTTTTTGTCAGTTTTTTTTCATCTGTGAAGAGATAATACAGTTATTTCCGAGCATGGATGTCAGAACTGGTTAATATCTGAATTGTTCAAATTTAGACCTGATAGTTGCTTTAATAATTATTTAGTCCAATAATAGGACTAGCTAACATTTATTGACGTATTTATATATACTTATATAGGCATTTATATGTCTGTGAGGTTGTTAGAGAAATGGAGTAACTTGCCTATAATCAAACAACCGGTAAGTGGTGCAGCAGGAACTTGAACCCAGCTTGGAGATGCAAACCACCATTTTGGGGATCACTTCTCTCTGAGAATCTGCTGATGCTGAAGAACTGTTTATTAACTTGAAATGCAATTGCCTCTCTCCCTAGAAGACTGTATACATGCACAAAATTTTGCATGTAACTTCTGGGGTGTTTGTAGGAGTGATTGAGTTCAGCCCCTTCATTTTACAGGTGAACATATGGTGAGCCCAAGAGAGTAAGAGAATTATTTGCCCAAAGTCACACAGCTGAACTGAGACTAGGAATAAGTCTCTTGATTCCTAGTGGTATGTTCTTTTCACACTGTTTGAGCTTTCTAATATTTGTAAATTGGTAAAATACATCGCAGTTTTTAAAAAATAATATGCAAATTTTTTGGTGTATTTGAAAAATAATATTACAAAACTCATATTTGGTTTGCCTTTTAAGCCATAGTTTCCTCCTTTCTGCCCCTTGAATTTTTAGTGTATGGTTACACCTTTTTTGTTTTGTTCTTTTTGCATAGATATGTCACTATTCAAAATAGAAGGAGGGGGGTGTTTAGAAAGCCCTAAAATGTAAAAATTGAAACTGTCAACATGAAATGTTTTCATATCAAAATTACCATACAGGTTACTGAGTTTAAATTAGATCTCTGAGTATATGTAACAGTTTGGTGATGATTCATTGAGTTTTGCCTAATTATAACTTAAAGTTTTTCTTCCCTGATTTTTGTTCTAGATGCTATTCCAAGTTCAGATCAAATTCGAATAGCACCATCTTTAAAAAGCCAGAGAGGGTCTGTGTGGACTAAGACAAAAGCAGCCTTTGAGAACTGGGAAATTGAGGTGACATTTCGAGTGACCGGAAGAGGTCGAATTGGAGCTGATGGCCTGGTATGATCATTTCTGTAACTTAGAAAATGTGTATAAATGCATATACCACCAGCCTCTGACTGTTCCCTGTTCTATATTGACAGGCAGTTTGGTATACAGAAAATCAAGGCTTGGAGGGTCCTGTGTTTGGATCAGCTGATATGTGGAACGGTGTTGGAATATTCTTTGATTCTTTCGACAATGATGGAAAGGTATATTTTTTAAGACTGTTACCCACTTTAATATATCTGCTAACAAATTTAAGCTGTGAGAAATACAGCTTATTTAACACTCTTGTCAATTTAATAGGAGAGAACTCCCCAAACTCAGTTAGATCATTGATCTTTATGTAGCTGGGAGTTTATAAGTTTAAAGCTATGAGTTCATGATTTGTTGTACTGCAACTTGAGGTCCTGATGGAGCCCTGACTCTGAGAATTTGCAAGGCCCCCCTCCCCAGCACCCCGTATGCATGTAGTAATTTTGATGAATAAGCATGAGTCATTTAGATGTGGGCAGTGAAACCAGTAGTGTTTAGACTAGACTATTATAGTTTTCATGAAAATACCCATGTGCCTTACTACTACTGGCTCACATGTTATCTTTTCATATGTTATTACTCTTTTTGATGAACCAGTTTCTCTGATCTCTCCTAAAACAGTTAAGTAAAAAACATACTTACAAATCAGAAACACTAACTTGCGCTTGAGCAGCAACCTTAAGATTGATGATCTTTGTATTAGCTCATAGTTTCTCTACTGGGTCATTGTTAAGCAGTTTAAAGGAGAACTTTAATAAACTCCTCGAACGCCACAGCCATGTTGCTTAACTCTAATAAGCCCCACGCTTGTACCATGCTCACAGTGTGTCCTTACTGTGTGTTGAGGTTGGTTATTCAAGACAGAGCACATCATCAGTCTTTATTGCGGTGTTATGGGACTGGTTTTAAGTGATTGTAAGAGTTTGCTAAATTTTTTTTTAGTAAGTAGAAATTTATTATTTTAAAATTTGGGGGTCCTAGAATTTTAGAGATTAAGAGACCTTATAGCACATCCAGAATGATGTACAATTCTTTAAGAGCTTTAAAACAAATATATTCTCTTTATTTTTAGAAAAATAATCCTGCTGTAGTAATTATAGGCAACAATGGACAATTCCATTATGACCATCAAAAGTAAGTGTACATTATTTCGGATCTCACCTTCTTTTCGAAAACCTTTTAAAATATATTGTTTCAAATCTGAACATTTTCCAGGTGAAATAAGATTATTCTTTTTCTTGCACTTTATTTTATAGCTTGGTGGAAAGGTCTTAATTTGGTTCTGTTTTAAACTTCCTGTGGACCACCTCAGATTTCATACATAAAAACGTGTTGTTTTATTTAACCTAAAATTACATAATTTTAAAGACTTATAAAACATTCATCTTCTCAATGATGCCACTAGTCGTGTTCTCTCACCTTTATTAAGAAGAATCTTTGAAAAATTAAGTTTGGAGCCTTGACTAAACTAATGACTAAGAAATTTATGCCTAAAAAAAGTTTAAAAAAAACAAATAAATAAATAAATAAAAATAATAATGAAAAGAAATTTATGCCACTGTATTCAATCTTAGTATTGCTATATTTAAAGGTTCTCAGGGCGACAAAGCTTCTGTTTAGTATATTTGTAATGTGTATGAAAAATTACTTATCCAAATTCCTGTTTACTGTTTCTTGCTTTAGTGATTTTTACTCTGGTAGTTACCTTTGGAGCCAGTTCAAGTAGAGATTCCAAGGCCTTCTGCTGTGATTCTGCTTCAGCTGCTTTAGGGTGGAACCTAGGAATCTGCACTGTTGAAGCTCCACATGTGACTCTGATTCTATGTCCTGGTCTCACGTAGATCAGTGTGCCTGCCCTGGCCGTCAGCACGTGGCAGCATTGGCGCCTAATTTTATCCAGAGCCCTGACCGGAGTCACAGGAAAAACTCCTGCATCAACTTTGCATCTTCTGAATAGATAACTTCAGATTTCCCAAGACTTTGTCATAACTGGATACTGTTTTAATCTTTCTAGACACTAATCATTTTAAATAGTGAGTTTTTAAATATCGAAAAGCTTAAGTTCCTTGTTCGTTTTCCTTTCCCTCATTCTATAGCGATGGCGCTAATCAAGCTTTAGCCAGTTGCCAGAGGGACTTTCGTAACAAACCCTACCCTGTCCGGGCAAAGATTGTGTATTACCAGAAGACGTTGATGGTAAGTAACGTACACTGAGAGATAATCAAATGAACAAGATCCCAGTATGCGTTTTCATTTCAAATCTTCGATAGAAATGACATGAATTTAAGTTCGATGCTGTTCCTGTCCTCACCAGCGTTACTGTGAGAAAGCAGAAGTGGCTTCAGGGCTCTGCGTGAGTGGCCATGTATGGTAAAGCCTTGCCACTGGGTTGACGTCTAGTCAGTGAATGTGGATAAGCACCCTGCCGGGTGCCACCCGTTATGTATGTGTCTAAGCCTTGAAGATACAGATATGAGCAAGGCAAAGGGAATTTTCTTCACAGAGCTTGTCGTCTGCTGGGGAGACACGAATGTAACATTACTGTGCTATGTGATGAATCTGCAGCACAGATGCCACTGAAGGATCAAGGGGTGAGAACCCTGTGGCTGCCAGGTGGCCGTGGGGAAGGCCAGAACAGCTCCTCAGAGCGCAGCTGCCCCTCGAAGGGGAAGAGGGAGTCCCCTAGATGGGGCGCAGAGAAAACGGGCACAGGGACTATTGGAAGATTTGGGAAAGGCGAGTAGTTTGACACGGCTGACGGGTAGAGAAGACTGTAAGAAGTGAGGTGAAAGGTTGGCAGTTAACAAATCTTGTCGGTCTCGTGTAGTTTATCTTATAAGGAACAGTTTAAAGAGTCTTAAGCAGGAAGCTGAAGTGATCAGATTTGCAGTTTAGGAAGAAGGCTCAGGCAGCAGTGTTCTGAGAACAGTATTTGTAGAGGAGTGAAGGAGACGGTCATATGAACTCCTTGACTTTTGATGGGCTGTACCCTGTGTTTGGTGCTTCACATGCAGTTTGTCGTTTATTCTTTCCAAGAGCCCTGTGGGGTGGGCATCCACATTTTGTACATGGGAAAATGAATGTGGGAGGTTTCAAGAAACTTGGACAGTGTCGTACCAAATAAGTAACAGGACTGATTTGAACCCGGCAGTATCTTAACTGCAAGCCCCCGCTTGTGGTCTGAACCAGGGTAGAGGGGAGGGGATCGGGGGCGGAGACTGGGGGAGTTGCTGCTGGTTTGCTGGGGGGTGGGGGGCAGGCGGGTGAGTGCAGCTGTGGAGTCAGAGGTAGTCCCTGAATTTCTGGCCAGTCGTACAATGAGGCAGTCCCATCAGCTAGCCAAGAAGCGGCACATTCGTTTGTGTTTGAGGGAGGAATGGGAAGGCAGGGCAGTCACTATAACTACGATCACAGATCCTGTGTGAACTCTGCTTTTTAAAGACACCGTCAGTACCTGGTTATATGATACTTACAGGTAAAACATATTTTTTATAAATTTTTCTTTCCCCTAAATCATGGGCTAGCCTTGCACTCCTTTGTATAAAACTCTTAAAAAGGCAATTCTTTGGAAAGCTTTGTATTGGCATAGTCTTAAACTCCTAACTAATTGAGAGACCTCAGCGTAGAGGAAGTGTCCAGTCTTCTGTGATTGACTTGGATCTGCATGCCACCGTGATGATATCCACCCTGCGCAGTTTCAGTGGGGTCATCAGTAAGTCACACTTACCTTCACGTGGCAGAACCCAGACACCAGCAAGTGCAGACACACACTTGAGTTCACAGGGCACAGGGAGGCTGCCTGCATGACCCAGCTTAGTTAGGTGGTGAACCCTCCCAGAAGTCTCTAGAACAGTAGTCCTGTAAAATGTGCTCCCAGAATAGTTCCACAATCAGATGAGATTGGGCCCGACTGCGCGTGTTAGCACATAAGGTGTTGGGAAGTGCTGCCACACAGAAACCTCGTCAAGCCCCACATTCGTCAGACTTACCCGACCACGGAATCCTGTTCTCACCCAGTATCTACGAGTGTCTCTACACCGAGCGTTCTGTAGAGTACATTCTAGAGAGACTTGGCAGGACACACAGCCGTGACTTAATGTCCTAGCCTTGGTCTGCTCAGTCCGTTGTCCCTTCTGGAGCACGTTCCCCTCCTCTCTGCCTGGCAGAGTCATGCTCGTTCTTGAACACACTCACTCGATCCCTCATCCATCAGATCTCCCAAACATCAGCTCATAATTTTCTATCTCCTAACTCAGTTTTGTTTCTATAATGTTTATTTGGCCTTTAAAATATGTCATATGGACTTACCAGTCAACTATGGTTTGTATGTCTTTTCTCATCAATATTATCTTAAATTACTCAGTGCAGGCAAAATAGCCCTGAATTGTGCCCATTTTAGGTCCTCAAGGAAGGTTTATTAGATTAGTACTCACACCCTTAGTTTGTCCCAGGGTTTGAACTTTAGAGGGAAAAACAAAGTAAGGAGAGCAAGAAATGCTGTTAATGAAGGAAACAGTCAAAACAAGGAATCTTTAAATTTTGCAGGAGTAGTATTTAACAGTGGGTTGAAACTATAAGATGAGTAAGGAAGGTTAGCGGTGACTTCAAAGAAGTGTCACCAGTGTTAGTCACCGGACATCAGACCTGTGCAGTCACGGTCCTAACTTTCCTCCTAACACAGGGCAGCGAATATATTATCCCCCGCCCTGCATTCTTTTTTTAAAAGAATTAGAACTAGACAGTCAAGACTTCTGATTTCAGTTTGTCAGGGTTCAAGAAAAAAAATGTACTGAACAGTTCAGTATTTTTAGTGTCAGAATTAGAAAGTGCTTAACACCTTTGATTTTTTAGCTCTTGAGGGCAAATGTCCTACCGATTGTTCATTCTGATTTGAAAGACTATAAAGGAGAACCATTTGTAGATGAAGTAAACTATAATAGGAGCATTACCAATCAGAGAAACAGACACAAATGTTAGTCAACTAAATGGCAGATGGTGTTTAAAAACTGGTAGGAGTCCATCCCACATTATATAGAAGTCGACCCTTCATACTGACAAGTATCTAATTCTCTTACTGAAAATTTGGACAGGGTACTGTAACATTCTTCCCGTGTGACTTAACCTTAACCACACTGACAAAACTTTGCATCTGGAAGTAACGGTGGCAGTGCCCTGACTGGTGCCACGTACCTCCTACTCCTTTCGCTTCCACCGTTGACCTCAGGGACTCCTGCTTAGGATGGGGCTAGTGATGGGGTTGCCGGAAGTGGAGGCATTGAAGAGGCTGGACCGCTGCTTGACTGGGATCGTGAGCAGAGTGTTCCTGTGCTTCCGTAGGATGCCAAGATTCTTTTAAGACATTTACGGCTGTTCTTTCAAATATACATTCTGTAGAGTAGAAACTTATGTGTCTTTTTCCTGTTTTAATTTCTCGCCTCTTATGTGAATACATTTGCTGTCTCTGCTAACTTACGATGGTCTAATTACCTTCCTTCACTATTTGCTAAGGCAATCTGTTGAGTTCTCAACTAGCTGTCCTCAAAATTGTGAATTCAGCATGTTCATTTTAGCTCTATCACTGGGTTTCAGAACAAGTGTGATCTCCCTTCTGTGTGAATCATTCGCAGAAAGTAATCATATTCCCTGTCTTCTCAAGAGAAGGCAACCCATATTTCTGTTTTAGAAAGATTTTCATGGAAAGATACCAGATTTTTCTCATTAAGGCTTTGACACATAGGGTAAAAACCATTTTCTTAAGTGAAATATCTTGTTTAATGTACTAATATCTTGTTTAAGTGAGGTTATTTAATGGACAAGGGATTACCCTTTATAATAAATAATGAGAGAATGCTGATAGCTTTGGCAGTTGATTATTAGACCAGATATAGAGATCATGTGGTATTAGTCATAAATCGATTATTGGAAATTCCCTATACAACATCTGTTGTAAAAGCTATAACTACAATATGTCTCTCTAGGTAATGATCAATAATGGCTTCACACCAGATAAAAATGATTATGAATTTTGTGCCAAAGTGGAAAATATGATAATCCCCCCACAAGGGCATTTTGGAATATCTGCTGCAACTGGAGGTCTTGCAGGTAAATCTTGCTGTCTTTTAATAGTATACATTTGTGAGTTGAGTTTTATTGGGGATAGTGGATTTTGGAGATGTGTAGACTTGTTTACTTTCAACATTAGAAGACTAGTTGTAAGCTTCCCATAGCTTTCAGTCCCAGCCTTTTGGTCTCTGGGAATTGCTGATCCTCTGCTTACGTTCCACAGGTGTGCACTTGGCTGGGGCTGCATACAGTTATATAAATTAGAGCATCACTTTGGGTGCTATTTTATAGTGAAAGAGACATTTAAAGTTAAAGCTACAGAAGGTTAATTGCCAAATAGTTTAGGATCCTCAAAGTTGGCACAGCACGTTTAAATAAATTGGTAGCCTGAGAAACTATTATTGGAGTCTAAACTTTAAAAAAGATTTACCATTTTTTCCCCTACATGTGGTGATAAACGAAGTTATTTGACGTTAATACCATCTTGTGTTTATATGGTATAGTATATAAATTTATTATTTTCAAATATCCGAATTGTTCTTTACAATGACACAGAGAGGGAGAGAGAGGATCATATTTACCTTGTTTTTAGATGCATTTGCCAAATCTTGGATTAAAGGGCTTTCTAAAGATCCCATGGCCAGTAATGGTCAGACCCCAGCAGGACTTGGTGTGGATTTCTGACTCCTGGGTCCAGTGCTCTGTTACACTGTACAGCTTCCCCCACAGTCACCTTACCTAACCATGGTGTTGCAGTTTGCTGTTAATCTGGCTACCTACCGAGAGCTCCGTAATAGTGGCAGAAAGCTTAGCGATTGCCACACAGTTGAAATTAATTGCTTTTACTTTGTAGATATGACTAACCAGGGTTGGTATTTTAATTTGATGTTATGAGGTTTGATCTGCTAAGTCCCTGTTTTGAGCTTAAAACAGCTTGAAATTAATTTGATTTTTAATATGATTTTTTTAAACAAAATTGTTCATATCTGCTGTTGAGGGAAACAGATTTGCATGATGTAATCATATTATCCAAATCGGGATGCTTTGAGAGTAAAAGAATATGCCATTAGTAATTCCAGGACACAGGTCAATCAAGACTGCCCCAGTAAGCAGGACAGAGCAGTGTCATGTTTATGACAAGACAGTGAGGCAAGAAGTGGTAAGTGCTGTAGGAAAGGTTTAGGGACAGTAGGTACAGGAAGTAGGTGAAGGACCAGATTTTGTCTCATTTGCCTCTGACATAGTCCATGGAGATCCATGGGAAAATACGAGAGGACCTTGGTGCCAAGGTTCAGAGTGTAGGCTTGTTTTGAGCCTTCATTTGTTTGTTCATTCCCTTATCAGACATTTATTAAACATCTGTTATGTGTTTAACACTTAAGAAAGGGAATTTTTGCTTATTTATAATATAAGTCTTTCAGATGAATCTTTGTCTCTAAGTTCACAGAGCACCATTGCATTTACAAAATTAGAGCTGGTTTTACTTATCTCATTATTTTGTAAAGAAATAGATATCTACAAAGTAGATTCACTATTTGAAACTTTTTCAGATTTTTTTTTTTTAATTTGTAGATGACCATGATGTCCTTTCTTTTCTCACTTTCCAATTGACCGAGCCTGGGAAAGAGCCAGTAAGTATAAACAGTTTTTTCAAAAAGTTTATTTTCAGTTTAGTAGTATTGCCTCATAGCTGAAAACTTGGGGAGACTGTGTTAGGTTTGACTCTTGTTTCTGCCCGTTACTGCCATGTGACCTTGTGCAAGTTACTTAGCCTCTGTAATGCTCCGTTCTTCACTAGTAAACAGATGTTCATACTGGCCATCTCATGATATTTGCAAGTGTTGAATAAGGCATTGCACTTCTAGCAAGCACTCAGTAAATGGTAGTGGCCCTTAGTTTTTGCTGTAATTATTAGTAGCAAAGGCAAATTGGTTATGATTTAAATGAGACATTTTTTTGTTAACCTTTCAAATAATGGTAGTTAAAAGGAGGAAAAATATACATGTTGAGATTTATTATTTTTTAACATTTGTAATATATTTTTTAATGGTCTGTCCTTAAACTCCAAAAAAGCCTACACCAGATAAAGAAATTTCAGAAAAAGAAAAAGAAAAATATCAGGAGGAATTTGAGCACTTTCAGCAAGAATTGGATAAGAAGAAAGAGGAGTTCCAGAAGGGTCACCCAGACCTGCAGGGGCAGCCCGGTGAGTTGTGGCGAAGCTGTCCTCGGGGCCGCAGCGGTAGGCACAGCACGTGTCCCCTCGCATTTGCACTCGGCTCGTCCTTCTCTCTCGTCTGGCACATTCCAAGTAATTTCTGGAAACAATTTGTAAGCAAATCCTCAGTCTTTAAAGGGCTTGGAAACAGGATGTGGTGGAGTGGGGTGTGCAGTAAGGGCTGCCGTGGCGACCTGCGTGAGCAGTGGCCCACTGCAGTGAGCCCGTGGGGACAGGGACTTTGTTGTGTTCAGTGCTGTGTCCCCTAAACCTAAAAACCTACACAGACAACAGTGCTGCACAACAGGAGTTGAGAGTAAGTAAATATTTGTTGAATGAAACCGTCCAAACTCTATTTCTTTACTTGTAGTGGCACATAATTACCTTATTATTACAGAGACCATGCTTGAAAACCATCCAAACTGTTGAGAGAATGGTGCGGAGTGGTTATCTGGCTCTCCTCTCCTTGCACAACAGAATCCCAGACGTGAAAGGTTGAGAATTTTAAACCTTAGTCTAAGCAGGCCACTGTAACGAAATGCTGAGTGCACTACATGCCACAGATAAAACATGTTAGGGCCCAACAGAGTGACTTTATTTTGTCTGCTAAAGTTTGTCATATGGGCTGTTCCCCATCGAGCCCTATTTGGTATGTGATTCTCTAAGTGATCGACCATATGATGTAGACTTAACGAAGCTAAAAATGAAAAATACATTTTATTCTTTTCTTAGATTTGTTTTAAATGTAACGTGTGACTTATGAGTATATCCTGAAGCTTATTGTAATAAGTATTGGAACGAAATAATCTATTTTCAGTACGGTCAGGTATAAAAGGAAAATCAGGTTTTCTGCACTCCATTTATTAATCTTTACGTAAGTAAAATGCACATATTTTAAGAGAATAGTTTGATGAATTTTGACAGATGTGCATGCCCATTTAACCATCACTCAAATCAGTGCGCAGAATATTTTGTATCACCCCAGACGTTCCCTCGTGTCTCTTCACGTCAGCCCTCCCTCCCCAGAGGCAACCACTATTCTGATTTCTGTTACATAGGTTAGTTCTGCCCACGCATATGAATAGAATCACACAGTGTATTTGAAAGAGAAAATGATTTTTAGGTGAAAAAATTCAGACCAAATTTATGATAAATGTTCAACCACCAGAGATATCTAGAACAAATCATAACTTAATCATGATTAAATTAGTTATTTCTGCATGTTTGATGCTGGGGAGGTCATATCACTCACTGTTGGTGGTGTTCTGATTTTAATATGTGTCGTTACTTTTGTCACTTATGGTATTTTGAAAACTACACGTGTATAGGTGATTCTAATAATTTTAACTTATAATTTCTACTTCAGCGGATGAAATATTTGAGAGTGTGGGAGATCGTGAGCTGAGACAAATCTTTGAAGGACAGAATCGTATTCATCTTGAAATCAAGCAGCTGAACCGACAATTAGATATGATTCTTGATGAACAGAGAAAATATGTCTCCTCCTTGACGGAGGAGATCTCTAAAAGAGGAGCAGGAATCCCTGGGCAGCACGGACAGGTGAGCTTTCTGAATTGCAGCTATGCTTAGTTAGCCTTTGATGGAGGAGGTGAAGAGGAAGGCTGCTAAGCCGTGTGTTCCCATGGAGTGTGGGTTATCGAGCTGGCTGGCCATCTTTTGTTTTTTCTCCAGATCACTCAACAAGAACTGGACACTGTTGTGAACACTCAGCATGAGATTCTGAGACAAGTAAACGAAATGAAGTAAGTATCCAGAAGTAACCTCTGAGTGTTGTGTGCTCTCTTTATCTTAAATTCATGATTTCTCACATTCTAGGGTCATTTTATTAATACTGGAATGTAAAGTACAACAACTTTTGATATTTAGAAACTGCAGACATGTTTAAATTTTTAAATTACTTTAAGCTAGAAAAGAAATGCTGTAGCATCTTGAAAAAAATAAAGGTTCGTCGCATTTACTCTACAGCTAGAACTACTTATACATTTCTGAAATAGAAAAAGAATACGAGTAATATATCACAGTTCTTTGACAAATGCTAGGGGAATAAGCACACATAGCATCGTAGGACTGTAATACAAGCGTTCCTTATGCAGGAACTTCTTTTTGACGGAGTGAAAACATTTTAAAGGAAATACATTATGTGCAACCACTTCTTTTTCATTCCATCTTGTACCCTAAGAGAGACTGGACAAAGAGCTGGAGCAAAGGGGAGATGCTGTGTGTCCTTGGAACATTGAATGATAAGTTTCTAAAAAGGATCCACTTATGCAGATAATTAACAATTTTAAATGCCCAGAAAACAGAAACAGCTAAAGTGTCATATTTCATAAGCTAATACTTTATAGCACTGCCCCAGCCAGTATAACCCTTGACAAACAAGAATGTCAAGGTGAGTTCCTTAGGACTGGAAAGTTCAACAGGATTAGGTTAAATAGAAGGTGAAAATCTTCTAACACATAGAGATTAAAGGCAACCCAGCTTACAACTGCAAATTTGTATTTCTTTCAGTTGTACTATTTGGAATTTTTAAAAATCTTCAATTTGTAAACTTGTGATTAAAATATTTATGCTGCTAAATGAATAGTTGTTATAGAAATAGACTGGATTGTGTGACATTATTTTCTTAAATCTTTGTTTTGATCTAATTTTAGACTTCAGACATTTCAAAAATAATAGTCTCCATATATCCCCCACCCATCTTCCCTTAACTGGTTTTAGTACAGTTGTCAGAACCAAGAAGCTAACATTGATACTGTACTATTAACTAAACTAATGATCTTATTCAGATTTCATCAGTTTTCTACTGTGACTTTTTCTGTTCGAAGATCCTCTCCAGGATCACGTGCTGCATTTAGTTATTTCTCTTTAGACTTCTGCAGTCCGAAACAGTTCATCATTCCTTCTTTGTTATGACCATGACAGTTTCCAAGAACAGTGAGGAGTTATTTGATGAAGTGTCCCTCAGTTTGGGTTTGCCTGATAAATGTTCATGGTTGGATGGAGGTTCTGCATTTTTGACAAGAATACAACAGTGTACCATATTCACAATGTCAGTGTATCTTATTACTGGTGATGTTAGCTTCTCTTTCCGATGACGGTTTCTTCCCAGTTTCTTTAAGTTACTATCTTTCCCTTAGTAGTTAACAGATATTTGGGGGAAGATACTCCGAGACTATGTGTATATCCTGTTTCACTTTAAACTTTTGCTCACTTATTTTAGCATCCATTGATGTCTCACCTGCAACAAGAATGTGGTGTTTACCAAATGCTGGTTTTTCTGTTTCTATCTTTCCTTCTGCATATATTTATTTATTGAAATTCTGTAAAGACCAGCTATTCCTTCTCCCCCATTTTGTTATTTAATAATTATATCAGTATAGACTCAGGAATATATTTTCTATGGGTTACAATCCAATACTGTCATTATTTATTTTGTTATTCAGATTATCCCAGCTCTGGTCATTAGGTGCTTCTCCAGATTGGCTTTCGTGTTCTATCAGCCCGCATCTTTTTTTATACATTTTGGTAACCACATTATGTTTCAGGCTTATCTTTTATTTTCTCTGCCCCAGCTCTAGAATCAACCTCTTCTCCAGTGAGCCCTGGTTCCTTTTATTGGAGAAAGGTAATTAGAAACCAAGATCTGGATACCAGGTGTGCTCGTTACGACTGGGATGCCGTTGTTTCTAGGCTCTCAGTGGGCAGAGCGAGGGAATATATGAATGTATACTAACTCACAAATATCTCTGTTTTTGTATTCACCAATCTACATGTGTTTTTAAAAACCGTGAGATTATTCAGATACTTTGGATTCCAGTTGGAGTGGACTGGACTGAACACCACAGGGTCAATTCCAGCCTTCCTCCTTTCCGTACTTGAAAATTCTTTCTCCAACAGGGAGAAACCTGCTTCTTCTTATCTACAATGTATTTATTTATTGGTTCAATTTTAGTGTGCACATAAAGTGGTATTGAACTGTAAACCCATATCCCTGTGGGAAAGACTACCCCTTTCCTAGTCTTTCCCCCTCTTGGTAATCCATCCCATTCATTCCTGCTTTGTTCTTCTTGTATTTCTTCTGCACACGTGTATTTTCTTAGACCCCTTCTTATCTGAACGGTAGCCTACTCTTTAGTAAAAGATAAAGGCATAATGTTAAGTTGTAGTTTTATAAATTATTTTCCAAGGTTGAAGACAGTTCAGTTTTTTAAAATATTCATCTTTTATTTTTTTTTAATAATCTGATATATTGGGCTTAGAATGGTATCTAACCATTTAAAATCTGTGAGGGAAAGAACCATCTTCTAGCAATCCCACTGTCTAAAGGGATTTTCTGTTGCAGGAATTCCATGAGTGAAACCGTCAGGCTGGTCAGTGGCATACAGCACCCAGGGTCCGCAGGGGGCATGTACGAGACGGCCCAGCACTTCAGCGACATCAAAGAGCACCTGCACGTAGTGAAGCGGGACATAGAGAGCCTGGTGCAGCGGAACGCGGTAAGCGCTGCTCCCGCCAGCTTCGTCGTGAGTCTTCAGGAAAGGAACACGTTCAACTTTATTCTACTGAAAATACTTTAACTTTTTAGTTAATGCTGATGCTCTTTTATAATGTCGAAGATGGAATTATTCCACGTGTGTATATGTACCACATCATGCTTCCACAGCCTATCGAATATAATTTTTTAAAAAATAAATCGCTAACCCAATTAGTGGAGCTATCACAATTTCAGACTTTTTTCCTAGATTCTTATCTGTAAGGTATCTTTAAAAAAAATGGCTCTTATCAATAATGATATCTGTAAGTAGCTGTGAAAAGATAAATGTCTCTCTCGACAAACCCTTTTGTGGTCTGTGACCCCCAAGGACACTAAAATCACTGTCACTGTGACAAAGATAGGAGCCAAATGGCAATGAATGAGTGACTGGACAGTGAAAAGGTGGAGGCCTTCCAGTGTCAACGACTCTTAAATTGAGTGGTAAAAGTTGGGATGGAAGATATTTATAGGATGAGTAAATGAAAATACTTGTGTTATACAGTAGACCCTGAGTTTTATAAAGATTTCACATTTATTTCTTTTCCTAAAATACTGATTTGACTGATTGTAACAGAAAGTTCTTTGCCTTATAGCCATCAAATGAAAGACTGAAATGCCCAGAACTGCCACCTTTTCCATCTTGTTTATCCACGGTGCACTTCGTTATATTCATAGTGGTACAGACGGTGTTGTTCGTTGGTTATGTCATGTATAGGTGAGTCTCTAAAATTTGGCTGAACATTTTGCTGTATTTGTTTAATTTGGAATACTCAGTGTCTTCTGTGTTCATAATGAAACTTTCAATACCTGTTAGATTTATACAAAACAAGTATTTCTAGTCTAGTTCAGTTCACATGGGAGTGCACGTATAGAATGTATGCTTCTCCTAATGTATTTTATACTTCAAAAGGCATTGTATATTTCAATGTTTAAGTAATCCTATTTCTTTCCAAAGTAAAGTAGATAGAAATTCTTTCAGTTTTTTTCTTTCTCTTTTTTCCTTAGGACTCAGCAAGAAGCAGCTGCCAAAAAATTCTTTTGACCACCATTTTCATATGTGTACATCATGTATGTATGTACAAAATGTTGTCTTTTTGAGGGAATTGAAGTATTTAAATTGCTTCATAGGCTAAATTATTAAATTTTGTATAAAATAATTTAAACATTGATTCACAGTAAGAATAAAACCTTAAAGACAGCCACATGTAAACTTGTGCATAGTACATAAAATCTATTTAAATTTCAGTGCATTTCTGGCCAGTAGAACACAGCTACTGGACAGAATATTGATAAATAAGACAGTGAATAATAGAAAATTGGGGCCAGCCCCAAACATGAAAATTACTCCTAAGTTTCAAATGTTGGAGGTTTTCCTTTATTTAACCTAAAAACACTTGCCCTCCTGCCCCCTGCACAAGGGGTCTAACTAAGCTCCCCATCCTGGTTATCTCGTAGCCAGTCTTTGTAAGAGGTCAGAATTCTCTCCTGTGACACCATCCCGCAGCCCTTAACCTGCTACCCTTTGATCTCAGGACATCTTGTCCGAGAGCCTTAGGGCTGGGTAAGAGCCTCACGTTGTTCCTTGAAGTGTTTTCCCTCTGATCATCAGTGATGTATTTCACTTTTAAAGAAAATTTGGGGAGGAAATTAAGAGCTGCTCTTTGCCTAAAATGCCATGTAGGCAAACACATTCCTCTGATGATAGTTTTTAAGGGTATTTGCCTGGTAATGCATTCATTTCGTGATTGCTCGTATTCTTGAACGTCTTCATTCTGTCAATTCAATATTATGAAAATCATTTTTGCATTTGTATTTGTAATGAATTTCTCCCCTTTTGTACAGCATGTAGATTCAGCTCAGATTGCACGTTCTGGAGATATCTTACTTCACAGACCCACCACTACACCCTGGTTTACATTAATCTGTACAACCTGGTGTTTGCAACGCCGTGTACCCGTGTAAATTAAGGAGGCTGAATTAGAAGCAGTGTTAAGATTTTTGAAGGCAAAAATTTGAAAAATAGAGTTAATACTTATGATTTCTTTGTTTTAATGCTAGAACTGAGGATATTGTGAAGCACTTGTTAGAAAGCTTAACCTTGAAATGTGAGCCTGGAGAGGTTGTTGTAGTTTTCGTACATATTCTAGGTACTACGGAAACAATCTGTAAATGACATTTTAAAATGCACTTAATTTTGTCTTCACAGGTGACGTAGCCTTATTTTTGCTGGCTTCAAAATACTTTTTACCTCTTTTAGCTAAAATGGTTGTTTTACATTTGTTGTAGGATGCAAAATAATACTGTTTTATAAAATAGTACTGTTTAATTCTTCCAGGCCTTCATAAATTTACCCTAAGATGTCATTTACAGATGGAGCTGACTGCCTAAAATCTGTACAAAGACTATGAGGAACTCTCCCCTTTAGCAATACCTAACGTGCCATGTATACGGACAATCCTGACATTGCTTTCTATCTTAGCATTTATCCTAGAACACTGAATGAGAACGTTCTAGTGATTACTCACTCTAGTCATTTCAGCATAAAAAATGCTTCACTAATGTTTTTCCTTGTAGTCTTAACATTTTGAAATTCATGTTTCAGAGACATCATCATCACAGAATTTATTTCATGAAAAAAATGTTAATACCATCAGAAGAATATTTAAGTTGTAGACTATGAACTTGAGAAATCCTCTTGAGATTAAAGGTTTCAAATTGTCCAGTAAAATCCATGTACCTGAACTTATTAAAGGAATCCCAGATGTACGCAGTATCCATTTTCAGACAAAAGTTCAAGAGGAATCGTTTGATTGTTTCTAATACAAATGGAAATGGCTGTTATGAAAAGCGTGAGCATGAATCTTTTTTACTTAGTAATGTAATTTGCTAAAAATCACTCGGTAAAGCAGTTTACACAGAGTTTTTGTCATATTATTTGAAATTTGGTTTATTTTCCTCAAAATCATTGGCTTTAAGTAGCTCATTTCTGAAGAAAAGTGTTTCCCTGTGGAAAAATCAATCACTGCCAGGATTCTTTCATTTCTGTACTGTTTTGTATAATTGAATTTAACTTCTCTCACACCAGCAAGTATTCTACAGGTGCCTTGGATTAAAACTAAATTGATTTTAAAATTTTAGTGTGAGTGGTGCTTATGACGCCACTTTTAAAAAGAAATACAATTACATAATGGTTGGAACCATTATTTAATGTACCTGTTTGTGTTCTAAGTGTGTGGATATTTTATTCAGCTTGAAATTTTACTATGAAGTCACAAACAATAAACAATATTTTGGTATATATTAAAGGGATATCAGTGTTTGTCACAGGGCGGCCCGAGGACCAGCCGGGTGTTGGAGTGCCTGTTCAGAGCACAGGTCGCAGGGCTCCATTCCAAGCCACCTGAGGTGAATTTCAGGTGTGGAGCTTCAGACTATGTTTTCGACAGGCACCTCCAATGTTTCTGAGCACACTCATGTTTGAGAACCACTAAGATAGAGAGTGGAAAAAAACCTAAGTGTTGTTTTGTTGTTTTAAAGCTGAGCTCAGAGCATATTATAACATTTCATTGTCATTAGCAAATAAATGTGCACTGGTTCTTTTATACTTAAAATTTACTTAATGTTCTTTTTACTAAAACTCTTTGTTTAGTAGCAACCAGAAACAAACCAGGTTGTTGCCTGTAACTCTTGGTAATTTGATTGATGGCTTTTAAACTTAGAAAATCATCGCCGTGGTCATGGCCAAGCCGTGAAAACTCCTATCTTCACATCTGCCTGCTAAAGCTTTTTGCTTTCCTGATGGCGATTTTTGTGACATTTTATCTCAGACAATAGTACTTTTTGATAACTTGGGGAAAACAAAAATTACTTGAAAAAGGGATTGCCAGACCGCATCGCAGACACAGTCTTTATAAAGAACATAGTTAACAGTTGTGAATGTTAAGATGTGATTATCTTTTCCTGTCCATGTGCTTTTGCAGGGAGGTAGTGAACAAATGATTATATTGGGGATTTTTTTTATTTATAAGATCTAATGTGAAAGCATCACTTGCAACTTTTTAGATCTGTATGTTGCCTGTTTAATATATTCCTTTTAAAGTTTAAAGGAGTTTTCTATCCACTGTTAATTTCAATTGGATAACATTTTTTGTCAAGTGTTTTTTTCTGATTGTTATTTGATGCTAGCTGGAATTCAAAAAATGACATTGACCTTATTCAAATAAAGAAATATTTTAGTAAATTTACTTTCCTTCATTAATCTCGGGTAATAAGAGGCATTTTCCAAATAGGCCCTGATTTGTGATGGTATGTCATTTATGATGTGCTGTGTGCTCTGCCCTAGGTGACATATCACCTGTGGAATCAACATGAGGCAGCATAAAAAGTAGAAATGATAATGGAGAAATAGTTAGCCTTGCTGGTAATGAGAAATACAAGCTAATTAAAACAATATGTTTGATGTTTCCACTTTTAATAACCAAATACTGGTGAAAGTACAGGTAAGCCTGAACTCTTAGTCATCACTGATGGCAGTTAAAAGATCTTTGAATCTTTCTGACAAGTGCCATTTAACCAAGTAATTCTAATTCTGAGAGTCTATGCGATATAAAAAGGGAAGAGTATTGGTGTCAGACAAATCCGGGTTTGAATCTCAGCTTTGCCACTCAGTAAAGATGGCCTCAGTCTTCACAATAGTGATCTCAGAGCAGTAGCATTGTAAGAGAGTCTTCATTATTACATGGTTTCAGAAAATGGTAGACTAAGGTAATGGACCTCTCTTCTGAGAAATAGTGGACAAAATGAAAGATTTAAAATAAATAGATAGGTTTGAAAGAAATCAAAGGAAACGTAAAGCCCAATCAGTGAGCCTACCTGCGGCAAGATGGTGGAAATGAGACAGGATTGGGGCCCCGGACACCAGTGGGCACTGAGGACATGGCCTTGCAGGCCACAGTAAAGACTGGGGTTTTATTCAAGGATGAGGAGACGCCTTTGGAGGGGTAACACCCAGTGGTCCCATTTCACAAATCCTGGGGTATTTATTTTCTCTTTCTGGAGGAATGAACGGTTCTATACTCAGCAGCAAATAGTTACTGGATGTCCAAGTAGAAAGTCCATTGTAATCGAGGAATAGTTAAGTTTTAAAGACATCCCATTTTCAGTGGGGAGACTGTGAGAGAGTTGGTTTCATAAAACAAAGTAATACCAGGCAGGATTCAGCCATCACACTGGGGCACCTGAAGATCTCTAATACTTGACGCCCTCAGCAAGCACGCGCGTGCGTGCACGCACACACACGACTGGCTTTATAAACTGGCTTTAGTGTTTAGAATTGATACATTCATTAATCATATTTCTTAATAAAATAGAATTTTAGTAATAGTTTTATAATATAAATTTAATTTATAATAAAATATGAAGTGGATTTTTATTTTGTTGTGCTTTAAGGGATGATAGTAGTCCTATGATTCAGACCTATCAAATCCAGTTGGCTTTGGGGATCTCACTTGTCTGACCAAAACTTCTATAAAGGATAAATCTTCAGCAAATTGTCCTTGTCTTTGGGAAATGTAAGTTTTTAATGTCATGAAATACCTGTTCTGTGTTTTCTAAAGGAGAATCGTGCTCAGCTGGGAAAACGAAACAAACACATTCTCTGGCTTGTACTGTATCACCTGAAAAGTTCTGTTAGATCTTATTAATGAATAACGCCCCTCAATGGAGATGAAATACAGTTTATGATAAATGGTAACTTAGAGATAATTATTTGAATGTACTGAGTTCCACGCAATGCAAAAGTGGAGCAAGTATTCACGTACATTCTCAATCAGCACTGAGCAAAGTCTATTTCACCCCAAACCTGTTAGTCTTTCACTTCGAGACCATTTTAGCAATATTTTAAAATAGATTAGTAAAAGGGAAAACAAAATATATATATATAAGCAAGCATTTTAAGCAAAAAATCCAGGTTATATAGTTCCGTACACTCTGAATGATGGCCATTATTTCCTGAGAGGGCTCATGACTACTGATAAAATAATAAGCATAGGTTACAAGTAGCCTGCAGCTTTTCACCTGCCCCAACACTCCCCCCCCCCCCACCTTGGAGTGCTTTAATTAGAAAGGAACTAGTGTAGATTAAAGTCTTAGCCATACTCAGTTCCTCCCTTGACCTGAGGAAAACCAGGACCTTTGAGAATCTGCTGCGTGATAAAACATGGCCAAAGGTTTTCTCCAGGTACACCGGTGAGCTTAAGTAGAGCACCCAGGAAGTGGATTGTATGTCAGAGATAAAGGTGACCCCACTACATATTGATGACATGACTCACATATGTCCTTACCTTCTGGATGGGAGCGTTAGAAGTGCCCAGCACATCACTTCCATGCAGAAGTGTAACATTTCAGTGCAGAAGGCTAAGGTAATCTTCCAGAGGTAGATTAAGGACCCGCTGGCTGGCCCTGTGGACTTCCCTCAGTTGTGTATTTATGTATAGGGCACAGTAACCACTGGAGCGCACAGAACCCAAGCAAACCAAAGGCAAAGCCTCGCATAGTACTAAGAGCCCAATGAGATAAAATGATGGATCAAAGGATTATTCTTGCTTAACGAAGCATTTTGGGTTTGAGTCTCATTGGACTCACTTTTCAACAGGATGTTGTATTTAAGGGCTGGAATTTGGAAATTCCACTGCAGCCATAAAACGTCAGCTCTGATTAATTTAATCGAAGCAGAACTGTGGATGAAGCCCTGCTGTGCTTATAATCTAACATTTAGAAATGGATGGGGAGGAAGGGATAGATAATGGGAAGGATTTTTCTTCCCATTAGCTTCTGAAATTAGCTTAGTGTATTAATTTAGAAAATAGTCGGTTCCATCTGATTGTGTGCCTTAGTAATCTGAACCATCTGCCTCTGTGTACAAGGTAGTTCGCCTCTTTAATCCAGCTTACAGCCCACAAACCACTCTTCTCTATCATTGTGCCCTTGAAGAGATGAGGCTGTGCAAGGTTCTTTGCTCTTAAGTGTGGCTGTCATTAAGGATATTTGGAGATTTTGTCTTTTTTTTTTTCCTCCTCACATTTTTTTCTGAGTTTTGGTTTTCCTTCTCTGGGGCCGAAACCATGGCTTTCTTTATGAAAACTATGATAAGTAACCAGGTAAAGAACTTAGGATTTGGTGGTGGGTCTGAAGAAAAAAAAGAAGAAGGAGGTACTTCTGATCCTGCAGCAGCTCAAGGGATGACTAGAGAGGAATACGAGGACTATCAAAAGCAAATGATTGAGGAGAAGTGAGTACATGCAGCTTCATTTCCCTTTATAAGCAAAAAGTAATTACTGCTGGCCGTACCTGCTTCAGTTTCCCAGTTTCTTTTTGCTCCTTAAATGGATGCTTTTCCTTGTGCTGTTGGCCTCTAACTTTAGGAAAACCCCTAAGTTTTCTGCTAAAGTGAACAATTTTGTAGCATCAGCAGTCACTATGTCCTATTTGTATGAATGGAAATGAAAAATGAATCTACACTTCATTTTTAGTATAACTTAACACTTTCTGATGTAGGCACGTTTTAATTGACTTCAGTTTAGCTGTTCAGAGGAAAAATTGTGAGCTTATCTTTAGAGCCTTTCCGAAATTCACCCTCCTAGCAAATGGAAAGCTTTCAAATCGTGAGAATTCAGATTTTGCTCCTGGAGAGGGCTTAGAGAACATATAGTGCAACCTTCTTGATGTCACATGGGCAAAAAAAAAAAGCCTAGAAAGCACAACGTAACAATTGTGTCATAAGACTTGGCTTCTCAAAGACTATGAATAAATTTGTGGACTTTATTATGAAAATTTTAAAGAAACAGTGAAGTAGAATAGTATAACAAATACCTATATACACCTATGATGTAATGTGTACAATGAACATTTTGCCATATTTGCTTATAGATGGATTAGTTGGATTAATGATGATGATAGATAGGTGGATAGGTAGGTAGATAGGTAGGTAGGTAAGTAGGTAGGTAGGTAGATGATAGATAGATAGATGATAGATAAATGATATAGAGAATAAATTTCAAAGTAAATTACAAGCATCATGATACTTCACTCCTAAATACTTCAGCCATATACCTCCAAAAAATAATAACATTCTCCTGGCTATATAAAATGTAATAACGATAAAATATTAGTAATATTTTAGTTAAGAATTCAGAATGTGAATATCACCAACGACTTTTCACTGCTGAAGATTGATCTTTAAGTGCAATCTATATGTAATTTTTTTAAAGTTTAATATAGCATTAAGAGTTTTAATAATCAACTAAGAATTGAAGCATTGATCTTAAGGTTAAATGTTCATCAAATATTACAAAAAAGTTTTTTGTTTTTTGTCTTTTTTGCTGCCATAGCTAGTTTGCTAATGATCAATTACATAATAGCTGCCTAAGTCCTATTGCTAAGATGATTATAAGTGAAAAGATTAATGACCTGGAGGAAACTAAGTACCATGGCCTACATTTAATGGGAACCTTGTCTGTTGTATTTTTTCTGAAAGAAATTATGACTTATAAATTATCTAGAATACTTATGTTTGGCTCAGTAAATTAAAGTCAGTTCAAGTAAATGCAACTGCAAAAATCATTTGTGCTAAGATAATACTAGGGCAAAAAAAAGCAGCATTCTTTCAATATTGGCTAGTTTTGCCTATGGCGTGTAAAATGACAAGTATAATGAAGAAACAGAAATAGAACAATAGTGCCAATGTTCGCAGCTCAAGAGGGCTTATGAAAAGAAAATGAAGAGAAATTTTAGGCTATACACCTGATCTTGTAAAATATCATTTAATATGTCCAAGCAATAAATCTTGTCACAGATATAGCATCTGTTGGATTAACTAATGTCCTACTTTTCCTTAATTTTATATCTGGACAGATCAAAGATAAAAATGCCCAAATGATATGATCAATCAGTGGATTAGGTTATTTGCCAACTATGTGTCTTTATGTGTATGTATGTGGGTGAATATTATAAATTTATATTGTCACCTAATTTAGGAAGTGGTAGCAAGACAATAGGGCCAGCCTGCTTCCCCATGGCAAGAGGCATGACTACCAGTCATGCTTGAGGTTTCAAGAGCTTCATCACCTAGAATACAATGTAAAGGAGTTGGCATCAAAAATGGTTCATCACAAGTTACATGTAGAGAGAGCTATAGACAGTAAAGCATATATAATCGTTAAAATGAATACTAGCAAATAAAAGACTTCTAAAGCTGTCATCATTTTAGAAAAGTTGTGGGATTGACTCCACAAATTATAAACTAAAAACTAATTAATAAAGCACTCTACTGCACATTCATTTTTATTTTATTTCTGTATAGATTTTTTTTTCCCCACTACCAATAGCACTGGTACTGAAAGGTCTATACCTAAATAGAATATTTAGAAAGGTCTAAATAAAACATTAATCTGTTTATCCCTCCATCTCTCAATTATATTAAAATATCCCTTCACCTTAGTTATGGTATAATTGTGACAGTACCATTGTAACTTGAACTTTGATATGCATCACAGATCTAAACATAAAAGCAAAAATTATAAAGTATTTAGAAAAAAAGCCTAGAATATCACTGCAACTTAGAAATAGGCACAGATTTCTTAAACATAAATAATGCAATTACCATAAAAATTTTAAATGATAAATTAGATGTTATCAAAATTAAGAACTTATGTGCATCAAAAACACCATTAAGAAAATAAATAGGCAAGCCACAGACAGAGAAAACATTTGCAGAATGTATATCTGACAAAGGATATATGATACATTTCTGCAACTCAATAATAAAAGAAAAAAAATGAGCAAAATAGTTGAACAAATAACTTTACAAAGATATATAAATGGCCAATTACTGCATGAAAAAAATCCTGATACTCATTAGTCATCATGGAAATGAAAATTAAAATCACACTAAGGTACCATTGCACACACGCTAAATGGCTAAAATTAAAAAGACATAGTACTAAATGTTAGCCAGAACAACTAGAATTCTTCTTCTCATTGATGAGATGTAAGACTGTGTAAGCACTTGGGAAAAGGTGTAACAGTATCTAATAAAACTACACTTGCTCAACCAAGTTACCCTATAACTCACCAATTCCATGCCTAGATATTACTGAGGAGCAATGAATACACATGTTCAAAAAAAGACTTGAGCAAAAATATTCATAGCAGTTTCATTCACAGTAGCCCCAAATAGGAAATAGTCCAGGTGTTCAACAGCAGAATGAAAAAACAAACGTGATATATTCATATAGCAGAATATACTCAGTAATAAAAAGGAACAAACTACTGATAAATAAAAAACCTAGATAAATCTCAAACATTTTTTCTGCTGAGTGAAAGAAGCCTTACACAAAAGAATGCATAGTGTATTGTTACATTTATATGAAGCTCTCGAATAGGCAAAGCCGATCTGTAATGGAAAAAAGTGGTCTAGGGAGCAGGCATTGATTGGCAGTGGGGTAAGGGTATGTCCTCAGTAATGTTCTTTATATTTTAAGAGGGGTTGGGTTACGGAAGTGGAACCAATAGGAGAGAGAGAGAGAGAGAGAGAGAGAGAGAGAGAGAGAGAGAGAGAGAGAGAGGATAAAACTACAAACATACATAACTATAGTTAATGTTGAAGTGTTTAGGGTGGGAATGCTGATATCTACAACTCTGAACTAAAAAAAAATAAGATGGATCAATGAATGCTTAGAGGGAGAAGGATATATTATAAAACATGTATAGCTCATTGTAGAATCACGATTGTGAGTATATGGATTTCACTTTAAAATTTCTTGAACTTTTCTGCCTGTTTGAAATTTTTCATAATAAAATATTGGAGTGGGGGTGGGGGTGGAAGGCCTGCTCCTGCCCATGCCATAGGTCACTGATCTCTCGGGTCAGTCACTTATTCCATTTCCCTCTCCAAAACTAGAAGCGTAAGCCCGGCGTTCTCTCCTGCCTATTCCAGGCCTGACATTTGGTGGAGGGCAGTGGGTTCAGGGCACGCCTGAGCCCAGGGCCCAGTGAGGAGCGGTTTAGTCTGAGTGCTTCAGATCTGGCCCTTCCTTCAGCCAGCCTTCTGTGGTAAGGGTTAAAATGACTTCGAAACTCAAGAAATAGAAACCAATTCAGCCACCTGAAAACAAAAATAGGCAGTTTAATGCAAATGATGCTTCATGCAAAGATGTATCACTAAACCCATTAACAGAAATCTCACCAAAGCCCCACCTGGGCCTAAACTGGGAACCAGAAAGCTTCTGAGAAGCCACGAGCACTCTTTTTCCATCTCTTTCTATTGCTTCTGTCTTTGGCGGCTTTGTTCTTCTTTCTCAGCAGTCAGCTCTCTCCCAGCCCACGTGGCGGGTGCCACCCGCGGCCCCCAGCCTCCATGTGTACCTGTTACAGCCCCAGCCACACTGCCCGTCTCTGTCTTTCTCAGTTCCAATCCCAAGTTCCCAGAGAAGAGATTTCATTTGCCCAGCTTGGTCCAAGCCAAAGCAGCAGAGGGCAGGGCCGTGTGTATCGATTGCGGCCCTAGTAATGCACCTCTGTGGGCAGCTGGGAGAGAAGGTGCTATGGTGGGCTTTGCAGACATCCCAAAGGCGTCTGCTTCAGTCTGGACTATCATGAGCAAAGGAGTTTATTTAAAAGCAGCATAGTCACAAGTCCAATTAGGTGGTCCCCAGAGCACTTTGCAACCTCCTGAACCTTATGTGGGACATTCCCTTCCCAACAGGGAAGGGAACACTGAACCTAAATCAGGGTCTAGAGGGAGTGACAATGAAGGGAAATGGCTATATATAACATCCCCAAATACCATGTGCCTCAAAGCACCCTCAGTCCAGGGTGTTTTCCCTGCCCCGCCCCCCATGCCTGAGGGCAGAGGGGACTCAGAAGGTGTACCCCAGGGGCTGGCTTCTCTGAGCAGGGGCTGGAATGTCCTCAGCTTTTCCTGTCTTTTAATCCTGTCTTCCATTCTTTTCCTTTTAGGATGGAAAGAGATGCTGCATTTACACAAAAAAAGGCAGAGAGGGCCTGCCTGAGAGTTCATCTCAGAGAAAAGTACAGACTCCCAAAGGTGAGACACTCAACACAGTAAACATCTAGTCATTTCTTACATACTTAAAAGTGGAGAACAGTCTATTATCAGCAAAGGGTCACGCTCATGCATATATACATTCAGTAGTCCCCCACTTATCCACGGGGGTTATATTCCAAGACCCCCAGGGGATGGATGCCTGAATCTGGAGATGGCACTGAACCTCAAAACACTGTTTTCTCCTATACATGCATATCTATGATAAAGTGCAATTTATAAATTAGGTTCAGTAAGAGATTAACAACAATAAGGCAGGAGACATGACACCCGAGATGGCTACCAAGTGGTTATGGGTAGGAGCATCTACAGCAAGGAGACAGGAACCAGAGATGATTCTTGTCTCTGGAGGGACAGAACAGGACGCCTAGAATTGAAAACTTAGGAATTGTTTATTTCTGGCATTCTTCATTTAATATTTTCAGACCGTGGTTGACCATGGGTAACCGAAATCACGGAACGTGAAACGGCAGATGAGGGTGGGAACAACCGTATCGTATACGAGCGTATAAATGCATGTATATGTCTTCATCTTAATCGAGGCGCCGTGATATACTGAAAAGAGCTTGAACTAGTTTGTAAAGACTGGATTCCAGGCATTTAACCTCTGCGAACTTCCATTTGCTCTCAACAGAATGAAATTAATACCTATAGATGACATTTTTATGTAAATGTACGTAACGACTGTAGAGCTTCTGTGTATAGAGACATAGTGGGGCTAAGCATCACAGCTGACATCCATCGAGCTCTGCGTGCCAGGCACTGTTCTAAGTGCTTTGCAAGTATCAGTTCGCGTAGTCCTCTCAGCAGCCCTGTGAGGGAGGTTTTTACAGTAGAGGACACGGGTACAGAAAAAAGGCACCCCCCTCCTGCCATGGGCCACACAGCGGGGGACGGCGGAGCCCAGGGTCTTGACTTCTATGGTTTTCTGCCTCTGCGTCAAAGCAACGATTGGTCCCCTCTTTGGGGGATATGCAGTAGTGCTGGTCATCACCCAGCAGCATCTTGGTGCTGGCCAAGAGGACGAACCCCTGGACGCTCTGGTGGGGTCGTCCGTCGCTTTAGAGAAGTTGTGGGGTTGGCTCTGCCGACTGTAAACCGAAAACCGCTCAACAGTGTGCTCTGCCGCACATTCGCTTTTCTCTTCCTGAGAGGTGGGCAGAGGATGTCCACATGTCCCCAGGCTTGCATCCAGGGTGACAGAGGGCCCGGCACTTTGCTCCTCTGGCTCACTTCTCGTTTCCCCCCACCTGGGGATCGCTCAGCTCCTCTAAATGACTCCACCATCAGTTACCTTTGGGGTGATGTTCACCCTCATATTCCAGAGGCACACCTCCCTTAGAAAACACCTTCCACCTGGAGAAACCAGAGAAAGATCCCGCCAAAGCACATGATCCCCAAGTATGACAGCCATCTGCAAGTCAGCTGTGTGGGCGGGGGGAGTGTTTAGAAAGTGCCACTAAACCAAGTCCTCCAGTGGGTTCCCTGAAGGTGCTGGAAAAGCCGACCTCAGGGGCTATAAGCATGAAAAAAGGGAGAGAGCCCACTGGCCATGCAAGGTCACCGCTGAAGTCACCAGAGTTAAATAGAGCTACCCTCTGGGAGGAACCTAAAAAACACACAATGAAATTTAAACTCATTCTCATTCGAGACCAGTGAATTCTGAAAAGAATGCCATGCCTTTTGCACTCCTTACTCTGGGTTAGTCCGGAGTTTGTCCCGCTGTGCTTGCACTTTGGAAGAGTGGAGCACCACTAAACATTGTCCCTTCCACTCTCACTGTCTGGTGGATTTCCTGAAACTCCCCAGGATGTCCCTGGCTGTCTTCAGCAACGTGGCTTCCCCTAGGCAGGAGGCCTGACTCAGCCTTGGGCGCATCTGATTAAATCACCACAAATCTTGTTTGGAATGAAGCAGAAATGAAACACACACACACACACACACACACACACACACACACACACACACGACCAACAGGCCATGTCTGTTCCACAAAGGTGGGGCTTTTTAAGGATTTATTTTTGTCAGCTGTTCTGCTGGCCGATAAAATGGAGGCGGTGATACCTACCTCAGAAGGTCTTCGTCTGAGGTAACATAATGTAAAGAACTCAGTAGAACTCCTGACTAATGGAAAGGGCTCAGTGGATGGCAGCTCGTACTACCGCCGTGACGATGTCATCTGTGCACAGACGTCCTTGTTTCTCTGTAACGAAAACCGGGGCCCTGAAAGCCGTGCGCAAGCACACTGACGTGTGTCGACAGTCCAGCTTCAGGTGCCTGAACTTCAAGACCCGAGCTTGTGTTTGTTTTCTTCCTTAATGGCGAGTCTGTGGTCTTGCTCATTTCCAGATCCTCAGAGGTGAACACCTCCAGGCTTAGCCAGGTTGGATGCTCTTCAGAGAAAAAAATAATCCCCAAATCTCTGAGCCAACTATCTTTTGGGACAAGAGGCTCTCTGACAGACACTAGGGGAGGAAAAAAAAAGAATTATGGCCATGCTGTATGCACATTTCTTATCCTCCCTGGAGAAGGACAGGCCCCAGGGAGTGATAGTGACTATATCTGCACAGGCTACTGCTCCCTCAAAGGGGAGGGGAGGACAGGGATGAACTATGAAAAACTATAAATTAGCTGTGAAACCCAATATCTTTCGTTGCATGATTTACAATGCTCACATACCCCTCTCTCAATGGCTGTTTCGAATGCATAACGCATATGAGACCTCCCCCTGATTTTTTTAAGGATCTCAAGTTCATCTAAGAATCTAAGGTCACTGACTCTTTTAGCTTAAGGAAACTGCAGCCCAGGGAGGTTAAATAGCTTTGCAAAAACCCACAGCTATTGAGCAACAGAACCACGATTGGAACTTCAGCCTCTCAACCATGAAAAAGAGAAACTTACTCACCAGAGGAGTGGAACACAGCTCCCTCTTGCCCCAAGGTCTCCGCTCTCTCTGCTCGCAATATTCGAGGTCTCCAACAATTTTAGTGCAGTTTTGAGCCCCACGTGGCTTAAAACTGCACAAAGACCTCAGGGACCACCTGTACTGGTCACTACTTCAGGAAACGTCACAGAATGCCACCCCAGCAGCTGGGCACGTGGCTTTTCCTTCTCCTGTGTTGTGTGACGTCAGAGCTGTGAGTCCCTGAATAAATTCCAGATACGATCGAAATAAATAGGTGAGAATGTCGCTTGGAAGCAGTCTACCCTTAATCCTTCGCTGCAGTTTACTTTCAGATGGAGGCCTTCGCAAGCCACTCTTCTATTATCGCTGCATTTTGTAAAAATAGATTCTCCGCGCAGTGCTTCAAGAACTAGCCTATAGGGTGAAAAATAACTAAAAATACCGATTATACAACTACCCGCTTTTCGTAAAGCACACGGGAATTCTAATCCAATGCACGTTACCCATAAAACGGTAACTAATAGCGCACCATAAAAAAATTCCACCGTGGCTCATATTCCCCTTTGTCTGTTTATCCCCAGATGTGGCTAACGCCCCAAGCTCCAGGCGGCACCTTGTGCTGGAAGTCCAGCCTCACCCTTGGGCACGTCCTTTGCCTCTGGGGGCTTCACAGGTTACATGTTCCCCTCCCCCATACCCGGTCGAGGCTCTGGGTGCAGCGGGCCTTCAACAGACCCCGCGGCTAGAAAGGGGTGCTGGGGGACAGCAGCGTTCCCCAGGCCCCCAGATCAGCCCCCAGGCAGCTGTTTCCTGCCTGTGCAGGCAGATGCTGCCCAAGCCCGACGCGGGCCTCAGGGCGGAGCTGAAGCAGCGGCCGCCTGCGCGGGACAGGAATCCGGGCCCCTAGCGCCCCCTGCTGTTCCCAGTCGCAAAGCGCGCGGGACGCCTCGGGGAAATGCACCGTCACTGTGGTCGTGGTGGTGGGGACAGCGCGGGACGCCCCGGGGAAATGCACCGTCACTGCGGTTGTGGTGGTGGGGACAGCGCGGAGGGGGAACAGAAATAAATGTTTGGAGGCGACTTTTTCTTTTTTGGAGCCTATTCTTTTGATACTAAGGACCAGATCGTGCATTTTATTCTAAAGTGGTTGCTGGGCGAGCAAGCCTGTAAGGGCTTGGTGCGTCGTCCTAGGAGCAGTTGCCACAAAGCAGGAGGTGGCAGCACCCATGAGTGACTGCGTGGGGACAAGCTGGGAGAGGAGCATCTGAGCAGTGGGGTCCTTGGTGATATGTCAGCACAGAGAGGTTTCTAGCTGTCTCTGCAGCAACCAGGATAGTGAGGGGTTGTGAAATGACTCACCATAGCTGAGAAATAGTTGAAGGACTGGGGATACGGGGCTTTGAGAGGAGGGGGCTTTGAGAGGAGATGGCTTTGGGAAAATGACTGTGGAACTGGTCATCCCCAGGCCTCGGAGGCCATGCTTTGATTCTCGGGCTGCTGGCTATTACAGAACTGTAGGTAACTGTTAGGTCTTCATCGATTATGCAGAGTAACCCTAGAGACTGCCATCCAAAAACCGTGAAGGAAATTTAAGTTGCAGGTTTTCACTTCCTAGATGCTCTGATAAGGAGCAGGGAGGCCCGGGAAGGCTAGGCAGTGTCCATGGGCATCGCCGTGACTGGGAAGCTCAAGGCCATGGCAACGTGTCCAGCGAATTGGAAGAAAAGGAATGAGGGGCTGGTTGGCCAGTAAGAGCAGCCAGGCAGGACTGACAGAGGTCAGGGCCAGAGAGAAACCGCCGAATTGGAGATGGGCAACAGGTGCCTGAGTCATTACATACAGCTCCTTCGTGGGGCACGGCATCTTGATTACTGCACTTAAGTGGTTACATATCTGACTGCTGCAATTAAAAATGGCCATCATGGTCTACATATACAATGGAATATTACTCAGCCATAAAAAAGAAGGACATCCTGACATTTGCGACAGTGTGGATGGATGTAGAGATTGTTATGCTAAGTGAAATAAGTCAGGCAGAGAAAGACAAATACTATATCATCTCATTCTTATGTGGAATCTGAGAAAAACAAACCCATGGAAGGGACAGATCAGTGGTTGCCAGAGGCGAGGGTGGGTGGGTGACATGGGTGAAGGGGCACACAAGGATAAACTTCCAGTTAGAAGATAAATAAGCCCTGGGAACACAATGCACAGCATGGTGACTACTAAGAAAAAGGTCATCAAAAGACATCAGAAGGACCAATGGAATTGTCATTAACAGTTGGCGATGACCTCAGGATGGACAGGTCATCTGAGGGGCACACGGAAGCCCCTTTCTCCACCTCTCTAAGTCTCTTCCTACAGTGGGTGAGAGTTCGTGGCCACCATGGTGCTTTGGCTCCTTGAACCCAGCATATGAGTGCTGTTTCTGTTTTTTATAAAACTTACTTCTTATATACAGAAAAACATATGACATAGGTGTACATGCCATGTGTAATCATATAACTCATGTAAATTAAGGGACTTGCCCAAGATCACAAAGCTTACTGTGGCAAACAGGGCTTCGAGCTTCCTTATTCTTCACCAGATACTTTTGCAAGCTCCGTTCCCCGCTCCAAACCCCCTCTCCCTCAAACCCATGTCTCTCCACCCAGGATGGTAGACTTGAGAACTGAACACGAAGAAAAAGGCACTGGACAGAAAGCAAAGGTCACAAGGGCCTTGTTGGGCTCCTAATAACAACCTTTCCCCCATGCCATAGTTTGCAAAATTCTTAGCGCTGTGCTGTCTTATAAAGTCCACGCTGGGCAAGCCACCACACTAATAGGGTCCTTCAGCCAACGAGGGCCAACCCTGGGTGCCGCATTCGCGTTCCCCAAGTCACGTCACCGAGGTTGCAGGAGGCCGTTCTGGGTCCTTCCCTTTACTCAGGCCCAACAGAGAGCAGATCTGAGGAAAATGTCTTCCCAGGAGCTGTCAGGTCTAATGAGGATAATTATGTCCCATTTTGGAATTAGAACTGCATTTGCTAAAGAAATGATTCGCTGTGAAAAAGTTTTGCTCGATTGCTGATGGGAAAGGAAGTTTAGGTTCCGAGAAGGAGCAACGTGGGCCCTCGCCCGCACACAAACTGTAAAAGGCCTCCTCTCTGAGTTGATCGTTCACTGTCAATGACAATATCGTTTGTTGCACCTGTGTCTTTTGATGACCGCTTTTAATCGTTGTAATGACATAAAGAGTCAAGTAAGTGCAATAATCAAATGGCAGTCATCTAACATATGGATAGTAAAGTATATTGTTCATTAGCGTGATCATGTACACACATCCACTCTCTTGATTTTCTCTGGCTTCCAAATTACGTGTAATTAGAGGACTTCAAACGCCTTCAGTAATCCATGGTGCTCATGTTGGATTTGGATCTCACTTCGTTAATTCGTAAACCTAATTATTTTCAGGTTTTTCTCTCTATTGGCTTCACCTTCATCAAAGAGTCTAGTCTCTCTCCACGAAAACAAACAACACTTTCTGCGTAAACATGCCCTTCTAGGTGTCTTTCCAAATCGACTGCTTCCCACCGCCCTGCCTAAAGCTCCCTCCTTCAGACGCTCGGACAGATGGTTCTCTTATTTTCCTTTTGGACCTCCTGGTTTCTCTTCATTTTGTTTAGCATCAGTCACTGCTTCATCCCTCTCTGTTATCAGCTTCTGGACACCAGCCTTCTGGTTCTCACTCTCCTTAAACTGGTTCTTCTCTGTCTTCTCCATGGGTTACCCTTCCCGTGTCAGCCCCCAAATTTTGAAACATTCCAGGGTGCTCCCTTGGTCTGCTCTTCTTCTCACTCAAGTGCACATTCTCCTCGGATGAATGTACCTTGCTGTTGCTTTCAGCCATCCCCTATCTGTGTGTTGATGACTCTCAAATCTATACCTCCAGCCCCCACCTTCTTCCTAAAAGTCACTGCTGCATCTACCTCTACTTAGGCGCCTGAAAGCTCATATCTCGAACAGACTCCCTCGTTGTCCCCTAACCCTGCTCCTCCTGTAGGCTTCACCTCCACCAAAGGCTCCCAGGGCAGCCCACCTCCCAGGCTGGCAACCGGAAGTCACACTTGACTTTCCCCTCCTCCTCCAGCCTCACATCCAGCAAATCACCAAGTTGCCTTCATTTCACCTCCTAAGTAATTCTCAACCCCGTCCTCAAGTGCTGGCCTCATCGTTTCTCACCTCTTTTACTATAACAGCTCTCGAGTCTTGGTCCCTTCAAAACTGTAGAATGCGGTTTCCAAAATGCAAATCTGATCCTGTTCCTTCCCTGTTTCTTTCTTTCTTTTTTTTTTTTTTTTTTTGTTTTAAGGCTAACTATGACTCTTTATTTACTTTTTATTTTTTAAATAATTTTTTTATTTTTCAATTATAGTTGACATACAATATTGTATAAGTTTCAAGTGTACGACCTAGTGTTTAAACATTTATGTAACCTGCGAAGTGATCACCCCAATAAGTCTAGAACCATCTGACACTGGACATACTTATTACAATATTATTGACTATATTCCCTATGCTGTGCTTTACATCCCCGTGACTTTTTATAGCTGACAGTTCATACTTCTTAATCTCTTCTCCTATTTATTCATCTCCCCAAACCCCTTTCCATCTGACAACCATCAAAATGTTCTCTGTATCTATGAGTTTGTTTCTATTTTGTTTGTTCATTTAGTTTTTAAGATTCTACATATAAGTGAAATCATATGGTATTTCTCTTTTTCTGTATGATTTATTTCTCTTAGCATCATACTCTTTAGGTCCATTTATGTAGTTACAAATGGCAAGATTTTGTTATTTTTTATGGCTGAGTAATTTTCCATTGTATATATGTAGCACATCTTCTTTATTCATTCGTCTATTGACAGGCACTTAGGTTGCTTCCATGTCTTGGCTGTTGTAAATAATGTGGCAAAATGTAGAGATGTATATGTCTTTTCAAATTGGTGTTTTGGGTTTCTTTGGATAAATACCTGGAAGTGGAATTGCTCGGTTCTTTTGTTACAGCCTTTGTATTAAAGTCTATTTTGTGCAATATAAATATTACCACCCCAGGTGTTTTTGTTTGTTTGTTTGTTTCCATTTGCATGAAGTATCTTTTCCATCCGTTTACTTTCAATGTATGTGTGTATCTTTCTGTCTGAAGTGCGTCTCTTGTGGGCAGCATATGTATTGGTCTTGTTTTCTTATCTATTCAGCCACCCTATGTCTTTTGATTGGAGCATTTAGTCCATTTAGATTTAAAGCAATTGTTGATATGTATGTAGTTACTGCCATTTTATTATTTATAATTTTGATCTTTTTATTTTCTTTTTCTCCTTAAAATAGTCCTTTTAACTTTTAACTTTTTTTTTTTTTTTTTTTTTTTTTTTGGTATTACTGGCTAGGTAATGATGAACTCCTTTAGCTTTCTGTCATCTAGAAAGCTCTTTATCTCTCTTTTGATTCTGAATGGTAACTTTGCTGGGTAGAGTAATCTTGGTTGTAGATTCTTGCTTTTCATCACTGTGATTATTTCATGCAAAAGGCTTACTATGACTTAGAATGAAGTCCAAATCCAAACCCCTTGGCCTATACACCACGATGTGGCTCCTATATTTCCAGCCTCACCTCTTGTGATTCACTCCCTGCCTGGACTGTGCCTTCCTCTCTCTTTGTCTCTGTACCCTGCTCCCGTGACCCCTTTCCTTCCTGTAAGGAAGTGCCACTTCTTCTAGAACCTTCCATGACTTCCGTCTCCCCACCATCCTCCATGCTCCTGTGATAACTTAGTGCATGCCTCTTATCTCATTACCATCCTGCATTTTCTCACCCAGTAGACTGTGTGCTCCTTAATAAAAAGAGCTGAATTTTTCGTCTTTGTCCCCAGTGCCTTGCATGATGCCTGACATGTTACACACACACACACACACACACACACACACACACATACACACACAGTTTGCTGAATGATCAATGTAATTGGGGAAAAGGAAAAAAAAACAAAAAAACACACCTAAAGAACAAAGTATCAAAAACTGCAGAAAGAATCTATCTGCCCTAAGAGTTATATTAAAAAAAATTTTCACGAGAAGAACAAGTCTGGATCTAACATCATAAAATCATAATACAAAATGATAATTTTGTGTGAAATGCAAAGCCTACTTTACATTATTATTAAGATGTCATATCTCTTCAGATAGAAGAAGTCGTACATTTTAAGTGAAGCCACAAGGTTATTTCTAAAAACAAAGGTGCTCCTCTTCCTAGCTAATTCAAAATGTATATGTAAGTCAAGCCAAATTAATAAGAGAAAACAGTTCCACAATGAACCCTAATCCTATTAATGGAATTGTCAATCTAAGTTAGCCACTGAAAAATAATGTCATGCCCCCTGCTGAGCTATATGATTTAGTTACACCTGGTGTTTGTCTGCTGTATTAAGGGCATCGTTCATTTTGAATAAAGAGATAGAAGAAAGTGTATCGATAGAATTGTCCTTAAATGTGTCGCACTGAAAGCTCCCTTAGAATTGAATTTAAAATTTGCCTCTTAAAAAAGAAAAATATGATTCTGTGAACCTTTCTTTGCCTGCCTCCTTTTTCGGATTAGGAGCTCTTGGGGCTGCCCCGCAGGACACCGAGACCTGGTTCTGAGCAGCTGTTTCTGGTGGCAAGGCGGAGAGGCCATCAGAGGCTCCCCCGCCCCGATCCCTCTGTTCCATCCCTTCTCCATCCTGCCCCAGTTCAGTTTGCTCCTTCTACTCACGCCCTTGACAGAGCCATGGACTGCATGTCCTAACATGGGGAAAGGAAGGGTCCTGGCACCCTGGCTCGGCACGGCAGGTGTTAACACGCTCCTCGGCCGCACCGGCCTTCTCAGTGAATCCTCACGACCACTGTAAAGGCAGGTAGATGTCCTTTCCCCTTCCTAGGTAAGAATACCAACTGAGAGAGGGAAAGTGACTTCCCAAGGTCACGCAGCCTGTAAATGGCAAGGCAAGATAAGACCCCGTGCCCATCTGACCCGCCAGCCATGCCTTCCTGCTGGACCTGGCAGCTACGCTGGATTCTCATCTCCTAACAAGCTGGATGACATTTATGCAATATCGTCGCCAGACCGGGGTTTCCTCATCTGCAAATGGGGGCTTGGATAAGTGACCTCAGATTGCTTCTTGAGTCCTTATGGAATGCCTACACAAAGGAAGGAAGTGTAAGATGTGCACAGCTGGTTCTAGAAATTCTCATTCCGTATAGGGCCCTATATGTGCACACTCGCAGTCAACATTATAAAATGATGCCTTTTACTTGGGAAGTCAGATCCACAAATCCAAACCATCTGTTCTAACCTGTGTGTGCTGAGGGCCCTTTAAGTAGCTAACGAGGGAAGAACAGTGTGAGGTAGGAGAAGGAGCAACCAGCAAGCCCTGGACAAGGATCTCAGCATGGTTCACACAATTACTCAGGAAACATTTTAAAAATTCTACTGCCTGGGCCCCCGCTACCGGAGCCAAATCTCTGAGGGTGGGCCCTGGCCACCGGTATTTTTCAATGCTTCACAAAGGATTCAGAGGCACAGACAGGGTTGAAACCACTGACCCCAGGGGAATAAACTTGGCTCTGTCCTTCAGCAGCAGCTGGTCAGAACAAGAATGAACGTCTGCTGGAGCCTGGTTCCCAAAGGCCTCACACCTACTCCCTCCTGGTTTGGCCCGGATACCCCTTATTTTGGGCATAGCAGGCCGTGATCAATTTTACTTTGTATTGAGGTGTTTGTTGAATGGCTGTATCCTTTGTTTGATATCCCCGCATTCCCAATATCTTATAAACGCTGTCAGAACAGGATCCAGGGGTTGCTGTCACCTTGCCTTGGAGCCACTGCAGCACCCTCACTCATAACCAGGACAGTGAGGGGGGGCTTATGAAGACAGGTGACTGCTGACGTCTATGATCCTCACGAATATGTAAATATCAAATGTTACATAAACTCGCCAAAGTGAAAGAAATACATTAATCCAGCTGTTTAGTATCATATAGACAAAAAATAGATAGGCAAACCAAAAACAAATCAAATCTACCGAGCATAAAACACACTGGTATTTGCTTATGCACCAAACTGGATTGACTAGACTCTAAAAAGTGGTGAACCCTCAGCTTTTTGGTAATGTGACCATCTACACATTTGACAGTGTGTCATCATATCTCAAGTTTGCTACAAGATGAAGGCCAGTTTATCAAGATCAAGGGCGTAGGAAGTCTAAATCCAGGGTCATGCTGACCCTTCAAAGTAAGAAATTGGTCACAGGGAGTTACAAAGGCAGGGTTTGGGGGTTATTTAAATAATAGGGCATGCAGCACTGGCAATTAAGATTATACATCTGGTTAAAAAGCAAGAGATTAAAACTGATTCTAGTCAGCCAGTATAAAAATAATTAGCTCTTAACTGCATTAAACAATATCCCAAATTGATAAGATTTCTAGGAATGAGAAAACCTCTGAAACAGAACCTCTGAGAATGAAGTGTAGCCTATAGGTTGCCCAATTGTATGCTGCTTCACTTCACTGACTCACTTTTTCATTCATGCATTTATTCATCCATTCATTCATTCATGCCATGGTTCTCAGCACTAAACCTCCCCTCCCTCCCGGAAGCTGATTCATATTGGCTGTATTGTACTTGTATTTGTGGGGGTAATGAGGCATTACTGCCTTTCCTTAGTGTGTGAACTGTATCAAAATATCTCTGGTCTCTCCAACCTGAGATCTGTCAGTGGGCAGCAGAAAATCTAGACAAGACATTCATTGTTTGGATTGGAGACAGGGTCCCATCGGCAGGGCAGTTCATTAGGCAAGGAGGAGGCAAGGCTGCCTGGGGTTCGCCGTATAAATCTCACTTGTCTTCCTTAATTGCTTGCTCTGTCCCGGATCTTTCTCTTAAGGGTCGACATGCTCCCACCCTCTGTTTCGCTGTCCATGGCCTTCTTTATCTCGGAGACTCTTTCAACGAGGATCTTGACACTGAGCTGCCCTCCTCCTCTAAAATATTAATAACTGCAGCTACCGTTTGTCCCAGACTTAGAAGCTTACAAGCCTGTTTCACATGTCTCATTCAATCTGCTCAATAATCCTCTGAGGGGCCCTCCCACTGGGCACCAGAAGGGTAAGGTGACTTGCCCAAGGTCATGCAGTGGGCGAAGGACAGAACTGGGACTCAAACCAAGTCTCCTGACTCCAAATCTTCCCACTGTCATCAGCCATGTCTGCAGAACAGCAGTCTGGGTTGGCCGCAGCTTTTTACAAATGGGACCCTGGCCCTTGACTTGTCCTAGGTCTGAGCTAGCTCACTTGGTTAGGACCCAGGGCTAAGAGGCTAGTGTCCTCTAGCCACTCACTGGCCCTGTCTAGCTGCCCTCCCCTTAGTCATAGGCATCCACAGCCCAGGCTGCAGCCCATGGAAGCCAATTCCTGTACTAGAATCATCACCGAAGCAACCGTGCTGCTGACAGATGGTCAGTCTCATTGTCCTTGTAGAGGATGGTGATAGTAGGACTCTGACCATGGCCATTGACCACGCCCAATACGGCCTTTAGACTGGACAGCTGGGGCCACCTGCTTGGCCCCATGCTTTAGACGTGCTGTCCCTCCTCAGGCCACGCTTCCTCACGTGGGGTAAGAAGTGTGGACAGGCCTCCCAGAGCCCACGCTCCTCTTGCAGACCGCGTTCTGGCTGCCCAGGACCCGAATTCCCTGCCTAGATGCATCCCGGGCCCGTACCAGGTCCGTCCTCTGGAGGGCGCACTGAGCTGCAGGGGTTCCGCCCCCTGGGAACCAGACACGCAAGGTTCCCAGTGAGAGCCGGCGCCAGGGCTTGGCGGGGGAGGCGGGGCGGGGAGACCGGGGAGCCAGGACCTCTGTCAGGCCACAGCCTCCGAGTCCTGCAAACCCCAGGGCGGGCCTGACGAGGGGGTAAAGGAGCTTTCTAGGTAGCTTCGTCCAAGGATTGATTGCCTAGGGCCAAGAGGAAAAGAAAGAGGCCCAGCTTGATAGCAAAGCTGAGCCGGTTGGCAAAGGTAGGCCACAGGCTCCTCTTAGGCCGCAGGAGAGGTGCAAAGAGAGCGAGGCCTTCTGATGGGGCTGACCGCCATGTGCAGGAGTCGCAGCTGCCCATTGCAAATCCTCTGCCCGCCTCGGAGGGCTCACGCAATTATGAATAGCTACCGCTGGTCGAGTGCTTAATATAGTCAAAATCATTCAGCTATCATCTAATTAATCCTCTACAAATCTAAGGCAAACAATAGAATTCCAATTTATAGGTACAGAAGTAAAGCTCAGAGAGGTTGTGTAAGGTACCCAGGGTCACACAGCCTGTAAGTGGTGGGGGTAACCTTCGTGCTCGGGGAATTTGATTCTCAAGCCAACACTCTGGGCTGCAGTGCCCTAGCAGGAGTCTAAAGATAAGTAAGTCAGTAGCTATAAAAATAGAACTCTTTACAGCAAAGAGGACCTGCACATGCAGGCATCATTAAGGCCACTGTAGTCTGTGATGAGAGGGTCCACGAATCATTCAGGAAGGAGACCGCTGTCTGTAGACGCTGCTGGGTTCTGAGATGAAAGATGAGTAAGTTACAGCCCCCGTCTTCAAAGAACACGGACCAGGGCTTCTCGAACTTGGGCAGGCACCAGAATCACCAGGAGGGCTTCCTGGGTGTCAGAGCTGGGCCCACCTCAGAGCTTCTGAAGAAGCAGGTCTGTCTGGGTGAGGCCTGAGAAGGTGCATTTCTAACAAGATCCCAGAAGCTGCTGCCGCTGCTGCTGGGGACCCACCTTGAGAACCACTTTAGGAGAAGTTGTGCCTGTCAAAAGTCCCTCTGTGAGTTATGATGCAAAGGGGAACCCCTGGGCTGTCCCTTTCCTGAGTGAGTGGAATGGAGAGAAAGTAAGCCTGAAAGTCTTCCCCCCAAAAAGAAACTGGTCCAGACCTTCTCCAGAGGCACACGCAGCATCGCCCGGTAAAGGGGAGACGGGAGGTCATGGCCATGAGCCCTCAGGAGCAGCTCCGGTCGCCGTGAGCAGCAGCTGGCTGGCTCACTGCCCTCTGGCCCCTCTAGCTGTCTGTGTCCCAGGCCCACAGCAGCTACTCTGACCAGGTTAGAACCTGGTGACATCCGCAGAGAGGCACGGGTACCAGAATTCCCAGGAATGTCTTTCCAAGGCAGGTACATGTTATTTCGAGGTGCATACAGGAGGGCAGAAATCCTGCATTTTCATGAAGAGACTCCAGCCTGCAGTCCTGTGTTTCCTCTGCTTTCTGCAAAAATGCCCAGAGGATGATCAGCAAGGCAGGCAACCTCTAGGGTAGGTAAATAAAAAATAAATAGATGTGGAGGATTGGCTGAGAGCCCCTGGGGATTAACTAACTAATTAATCCTCACAACAGTTTGATGAGGAACTAATTAATCCATTAAGCGCTTTGAGGGGCCAAAGCCTGGCCAAGTGCAGGCAGAGGCTTCTCCGACCTCAGGGGTGACTCTGAGAGTGGTCCTTCTCAGGAGTCTACGTGAGGGGCTGAGAGGACCGGGCCTCCCGAGGGCTTCTCTGCTCTTTGTCAGAAGCCTCTCCAGCCCTTTCTGCAGCCAGGCTTGCTGTCACTCTATCCAGAGCACAAAATAAAAGTTCTGGGGAAAGGCTGTGGCCTCCAGGCTCTGGAGGGATCAGCTGGAGAAGTACAGAGTCTCGTAGTATTAGAATGAGAAAGGCCCTCGGAGACCAACTTTATGGATGTAGTCAAGTTTACACGTCACACTAGCTGGCCCTTTGGACCTAGAGACAACGATGTTTGCTTACAATTATCTCTACTCAGCATGGGAAATTCTCTCTGTAGGTGCTGACTTTAGTTCTGCCTGGGGACACAGCAGGTTTCAAACTCCTTCTAAAATCAAATCAATGTGGTCTGATTAAGACTAAGATGATCGTTTTATCTTGATGTGATTTGTCATGTGCTTTGGTAACAAACTCCAGGCTGGTCATAGCACATAGCGGTGGGCCCAAGAAGCCTGCTTAGATCTTTCTGGTCATTTGCTTTTCTGACACTTTCGTCTTTTCTGTCCCAGAAGCTCAGTTTGTCTCCTGTTGCAACCTGATCTCAGAAAATTATCTGACGGTAGCCATCTGGGAAAGCTGGCATCCTTTATATCTTTCCCAGAAAAATGTTTTCTTTCGATTCTCCTCTCTCAAAACAAAACACACTAATTTTTAACACCAGGCAGCACACACTAAGGTATTCGGTAACCGCCATACTTAGAAACACAGGGTGGAATTGTAAGGCGTCCGTGACACAAGCCTGGACAGAATGCTGAGTTGGAGCCATGCCTTCGACGAGTCACGGAATAAGCAAGTGCTATATGCCAGACTTGCTTCCAGGTGCCAAGGGTGCAAGGCTGAAGTCGACATGATTCTGTGCCCGGGAGGGGCCCCTGCCTAGTAGAAGGGAGGGAAAGGACCGTGGTTAGGCAGAAGTTGCCACTAAAGATTGATGAAAAGCGGGAGCTCTGTCAGGCCACCATGAACCCAAACCCCACCCTCCCGAGTGGGGTCAGCCAGGGCCACTGAGTCACAGCCTGGAGCCAACAGACAGCGAAGTGTGCAGAGCTGCCTCAAGTTTGTGTGTGACTCTCAAGCTTTGCCGCATCAGCATAACAGAGCGGGCTTCTTAAAGCAGATTGCGGAGCCCCACCCGGAGTGTCTGATTCAGCGGGTCTGAAAATGTGTCTGTGACACGTTCCGAGGTGAGGCTGATGATGCTGGGTCCATGGACCACATTTCGAAAACCACTGTGCTGGAGGTTCTGATCCACCAAGTGCACTGAAAGAGTGTCTCAGCCAGGACCTGCTCTGCCACCAGGCCCAGGCTCTGCTGAGAGACAGCCCAGCGTGTCACTCGCTTCCTCAACAGACCTCTGTCTTCCTGCTGCCTTTTCATGTTTGTCTGTCTGTTTTAGCATGGTCTCTCTATCTCTGTATTTGTTTTTTTTGTTTTGTTTTGTTTTGTTTTTGTTTGCGTAGAGTGAAATGGATGAGAACCAAATCCAGATGGCTGGAGATGACGTGGATTTGCCCGAAGACCTCCGGAAAATGGTAGACGAGGATCAAGAAGAGGAAGAAGATAAGGATTCTATTCTTGGGCAGTTACAGAATCTTCAGAACATGGACTTGGACACCATAAAAGAGAAAGCACAGGCCACCTTCACGGAAATCAAGCAGACGGCGGAGCAGAAGTGTTCTGTGATGTGAGGGGCGGGCAGGGGTGAGGGAGGGGACCAGGGCAAGGCGGAGGGGACCACCCTCCCTCCTATGGAGCATTCCGAATGGTGTATACTTCGATATAGTGAGCAGAGTTAGAAAACCCATGATGACAAAGCTCTGTGCAAACACGTAGATGACAACTTGACGTTCTAACTGTTCCTGGTAGAGCATTTAGCAGCGGGAAACATGCTTTACTTTTAGCTAGAAATGTGGCTAAGTATGGAACTTCAGTTATGAATGATGCAGAATGTGTATCTGCTTAATAATCTTCAGGACAGCCAGGAGGAAACCAAAGCAAATAGTATTTCTTCTCCAACTTGCTTCCTTAGACAACAAGGTCTCACCCTGTCCAAGCATTAGCATGACTCCAGGTCCCTTCAGAGAAAGATGTGACAGCTCTGGGTGTCCCCAGGAGCCCAGGCTGTAGGCTCATGGACAAGCAAAGATCACACCACCTCTTGCTTCCAGGGTCCTTGACGTCATCTATGCTTCTCATCAAGTGTGGCACTTGGACAGTCTGAAGACAAGGGACAGTAATAGGGATGTGGTAAAAGATGAAGCCCAAAGGCAGAGAACAGACTTCATCAGCCCTTTGCCTTGTAGATCATCATTCCGGAAGGCATGTGAAGAATGGACTTGAGGAGAGTGAAACAGGTGGGAGCAACTGGGAAAATCATCACTGTTTCTGCATTAAGCATTATTTTCTCTTGTTTGAACTTGGTGATAGCAATAGGGACAAAGTGGATGGACTGAGAGAGTATGGAGAAGTTAAATCAGTCTCTGTGTGTCTCTCTCTCCCTTCCCCTCACTTCTCTCATCCTCTTCTTGTCCTCTCTCCCTCCCTCTCTCCTCCTTTTCCCCCTGTGGTCCCTCCCATCCCGCCTTTTCAGACTAGCTTCCAATAAACCATGCTGTCATTCTGTGCCACAGTCTTCTAGGGTATACGCAGATTTCTTTTTCCTAACATTTGCTCTCTTTCAAAGAGAATTATCTAAAAAGACTTAGAACATTTATCTCTGAAACACTTAGAGCTGTTTAACCAAAGCCAAGCAAACAAAAACAAAACACTGGTTTTTCAGTGAATGTCCATAGAATAAATAATTCTCAAAGGCAAATTTTATTAGAAGAACTGCTCTATTGGAGGAAAGGGAACTAAGACCAAGAAGTTAGGGGCAAAGCGGCTTCATACTCAGAGTTCCTAAATACATTGTATAAGGAGTTTCATGGTATGAAAATATGTAAATAAAACAAATTATTAGGGGTCTGGATTTATCTGTGTCCAGAACTTTTCCTTCTTCCTCAGCTGAAGCTCTGCACCCATTAAACACCAGCTCCCTGTTTCTCCTTCTCCCCCGGCCTGGCAACTACCATTCTTTCAGTCTCTGTGAATTTGACTGTAAGAATCTCATACCAGTGGGTTGTATATGACTCGTGCTTTCGTGACTGGCTTATTTCACTTAGCACAATGTCCTCAAAGTTCATTTATGTGTAACATATATGTGTCATAATTCCCTTCCTTTTCGTGGCTGAATAATATTTCAGTCTATATGTAGCACGTTTTGTTTATCCAGTCATCCATCCCTGGACACTTGGGTTGCTTCCACCCTGTTGACAATTATGAAAACTCCTACCATGAACATGAGTGTACAAATTTCTATTCTAGTCCCTGCTTCCATTTTTTTTTTTTTTTCAGTGAACTGGGGTAGAATTCCACCCGGAAATGGAATTGCTGGGTTATTCTTAGATTTTATCTACATTAGAAATATCAATTTGAGGAGCTACAAAAATTAGGTTTAGACAATGTTATGAAATTTGGTATCATGAAAACTAAATTCAGATTTAGAAATCTTAGAATGTTTTTGCCTTTAAAATAAACTTCTATTAGAGGAAAATGTCAAACCTTACCAAAGTAGAAATACAAGTAAGTATAACAAACCCAAGTGTATCCAAGTTTAGCATTTTTGCCCTAAAATGCTGCTGTCATTGGGAAACTGTACTATATTGTTACAACTTCATCTGTAAACTGATGCTGTCCATTCTTAGGTCCCATCTAGTTCCTGGAGCTATAGAAAGAGCATAAATATACAGAGTGATCCTCGCTTGTTTTCTTAAGTTATTTCAGAAACGTTTCAAGATTTCCTAGTGGTGTTTCTTTAAAGCTCATTCCTTTCCCTTAGATAGCACACACGCTGCAGTAAATTGCAGTAAGCTCCTTACATTTGAATGAAGACACTTCCGGGGAGCATCTGAAAACCCTATTAAAAGCATCTGGTCGTTAAAAGGGGCTCATTAGATTGATCAGGACATATGAGACCAGAATTTTTAGGGCTTAAGGAGTCAAAGGAGATAGTACAATAAAAATCGACAAACAAATGTCCATAAAATTGCCATCAACTGTGAAAGTAAACTAAAGCTATACGCGTCTGCCGTAGAAGGGCAGGAGCCACTTTGGGGAAAAGAATGGCATTCGCTAAGACGGGGCACCCCACTCAGAGAGCAGCCGGGTGGGGTGGGCTCTGAGCACTCAGGCAGGGGCAGTCGCCTTGGGTCCGGACTCCTCATTGATGGACGGGCACATCAAAGGCGTTGGAGGAAACCCCAGCCAGCGCTGACGCTAACAAGACTGGAGTGGACGGAACTGGCTTTTGAAAGTGATCAAATGATTTCTGTGGACTATTTGGGAAGGAAAGCGAAGCAGTTTGACATTTTCCCAACACCTGGGAAATAATTAATATTTTAGAAAAACTCCAGAAGACTGATTATAAGAATGAGAAAAAAAAAAAGGTACACTCGTGCTAGTTAATAGCTCTGTGAAATTTGACAAGTTATTTCACCTGTCTCCTCATCTGTAAAATAGAGTTCCTTGCAGTTATTCATTAAATCAACCACCACTATGTGCAATACATGTTCTGGATGCCAGAGACCCAAAAGACAAGGTCTCTAATCTCATGCAGCTTAGATCCTAACGAGGGCAGACGGGTAACACACAGGCAACAGATAATAGGTACAGTAGTTTTGGAGAGTAGAAGGTGCTATGGGAAAAATAAAATGACAAGAAGGATCATGTAAACATTGAGGGGCAGCATTTCAGGCAGTGGGAATAATCAGTGCAAAGGCCCTGAGGCAGGAAGGGGCATGGGGGATTTCCAGAAGAGAAGAAAGGCCCATGTGACTGTAGCTTGGTGAGCAAGTTAAGGCATCTAGGAGAGTGGCCAGAGTGTTCAATGAGGGTGTTTGAGAAATGGGCAAGTGTAAGTCTTACAGAGCAGCACATGGAGTTTGGGTCTTATCCTAAGTATAATAGTAAGCCTTCGGACGGCTTTATGCAGGGATAGCACGATTCAATTTATATTTTTGAAAGATTATCTGGCTGCTGAGTGGAGAGTAGGAAGCTAAGATAGCTGGAAGGAGACCAGTTAAGGCTAAATCAATAATTTGTTCAAGCAAAATAAACTATGGCCTCCAATGTGGCGAAGATGGAAAGTAGAGTCCAGATATGAGACACATTGCAGATATAGAGCCAAATGGGCTTATTGAATGTGGGCAGAGTGGGAATAAAAGCAGCGTAATAATAGTGATCTCATAGGGTGCTGTGCAAATGAAATGAGAATTGGCTCCCTGATAACTGGTCTTTCGAAAAGAGAAAGAGGAGAGAAAGAGAGAGAGAGAGAGAGAGAGAGAGAGAGAGAGAGAGAGAGAGAGAGAGAGAAGAAACCCGAAGATGGTCAAACTCTGGGTGGGGGTTGAGTCAAGGCTATTGCAAAATGGGCATCCTCGGATTTGCCTTCTTACTGCTCTAAGAGGATTGATGGGCTTCAAGACCATCATCCCCTCAAGATAAATGTCTCTTGTGTTTCCCC